>VXBW01002926.1:3791769-3959610 GCA_013400375.1 Thinocorus orbignyianus
CCCTTGGTGTCTGGGAAGCTGAACTTCTCATGAGGCGACCACTAACACTGGTTTGCTGTCAGTATTTTAAGACAAGCTAAACCGTTAAAAATTAAGGCAAAACTTGCTTTAGTTAACCTTAATTGTTTTGTTCTGACTGGGTTTTCTAGGTCAGTAGAATCTCTTTATACCTCATGTAGGGGACAGACTACTCAGATTTATGAGAAAGCAAAAAATGTACCTTTTCCCTTTCCTCAGGCCTCCCCCTCAACTGAATGACTGTCTTGACAGTGGATCAGGGCTAGGTGCCCTTCCAGGCAGAACTAGTGCCACCACTCTGCACGAGCCAGGAACAGATTGGAGGATGGTAGTCCAGATCCCAGCCTAGCCTAGGATGGAGCACAGGGAGTGGATCTCTGCCAGATGTGAAAAGACAGATGAGGGAAATACCCCTCTGGTACTGACTGCTGTGGGAAGTGAGATAGTAATTCAATAATTCTGCTTCAGATAGTCCTGAGCAGTTGTGGTCCCATAGACTCACAGCTGTGGTCCTACAGGTACCTTAGCGCACACTAAAATGGACCCACTCTTTCGAATGGACCTGAGTTTATTGAAATGGAAAATACCTTCCAGTTAATTGCATTTTCCCCGTGGATTTTCCCCACTCTTTCATGGCTGACTGAATGATTATCAGAATCACAACTGGTAACAACCACATAATTCTCTGCAAGGAGATGTGGGGGTTCATCCAAACACAGGCTCCCAAGCCAGCAGGGTCATCTCCAAAGATAGTTACCCTTTACTCCTGTTGCAAAAGAAGTGACGGAGGTGCTGAAAAATCCTGGATCTGGCAGATGAGCAGAATCTATGGCAAATACAGCTGCTAAGTAGTCTGAGGTAACTGAAATGAACTGCACTTCCAATCATGCTCCAGCTATGACTGTACTCTAAGAAGCAGAGCCTGTGATAAATATAACTTGGCTGAATGTAAGAATTTAGATCTTGCATTAGATATTGAATTCATTACCTCTACATGTGTCTATATCCAGAGGCTGTATGTGCCCTTATCTCATCTATATCCAAAATGCTCTTAATTATATTGATGCTGACACTTAACTCATGAAATACTTCTTCTCTTTTTGAAGAAGATCCACTAGCAAGCCAAGCCAGACAGGAACTTCACAAAGATGTGACAATGTTAGGAATAGAACCCCCTTCGGGAAAATCAGTTTGCATAAAGTAATGAAATATAGATTTATTCATTTTTAATGTATTTTTCTTGCTTCTTTCTCCTTGCAAAATTCAGGCCAGCTGGTGGGATTGACAGTAATGACTCCCAGTGAGCTGGACTCTAATCAGCTCAGCTGGAATAGACTGAAGGACTTTTGGAAATCTAAACTACTCCAGCATAATGGATTTATCTTCTCAATTAGTCACAGATGCTAGTGGGATCCACCAGGTGTGCTACTGAATAGCCCCATGTGGCATAGCTTGTAGAAATCTTCCATTGCTGCAGCACAGTCATGACTTTCATTGTCTTCTTCAGAAAAATTTAGTCAGAAGTGAGGAAGAAAACACATATTTCAAAGTTGTCAGCAAAGTGAGTGATTAGATTTCCCCTTCCTAGTTCATGTTGGTCAGGGTTTGAAATCCCCTTCTGTGTGAGCAGGTCATCAAATGCCTTGGCCAACAAGACCAACTCAGCACTTCGTACTGACCTTCATTACCCAGATTAGAAAGGAAACTAGCACACCATATGCCAGACATAAAAGTCTCCAGCAATTCTCTTTTCAGCACTACACTCCTGGATTTGGATCCCAGCCAGATTCTGCTCCTTGAAACTTATAAATTGCTTTCATCTCCCAGACAAGGTAAAATCAAATTGGTGTAAGCGATGTTGCATTGTTGATGAAGATGCAGAGGCAAAGTTAACTCTAACACAGACTTAGCACACCACATGAGAAACATCTTAATAGGCACAGCCGCTTCTTTTGGTTGGCCTCGGAAAAACAAACCCACCAGTACTTCAGAAAGCTGCAGTAACGTTAAAGGAAATAGGTCTTTCTTCATGAAGACTCTGGGTCTGAGTTGTGCAGCCTTCCCTAGCATGCCCATGAATGGTGAGGTATGAATTGGGACACATGGCAGTTTATAAATGGTGGTGCTATGCTGAGCTATGCATGTGTCTTAGAATCCTTTGCTTTTGATATATTTATGGCCACTAATCTCCCTCTGGCTACAATCCCTGCCCAAGCTCTATTTCAATCCTCCATCCATACAGGACTCATTTTATCAGGTTTTCCCATCTGTAGCTGTAACGATAATTGACTGTTACAAGTCTGTCGGTTCTGGAATTCAGCCCTTGAAAAGAGTGTTCCTCACCCAGAGACCAGGATGGGTTAGCTGAAAGCAGTTGGATTTGCTTTCCTCATTATACTTTTAGTAGACTGAATGGCAGTTTTTTCCTCATCCCTAATTTTTGTGATGCTGTAGGGTTTAACATTCTTTCCCCTGTTTTTTCAATCCTTCCTCAAGGGCCTGAGTGTTTCCTGGAGCTCTCCTTCCTTTTGCACTGCAGTGTATCTGTCCCAAAGGAAGCCTGACAAACCCTCTCTCTCCCCTTTCCCTGCACTTACCTTTCCTCCTCTTCTCTTTGTGGAGACACAGTTTTTATCTGGGGTTCAGAAACATTTCTGTGTAGCACCCAGAACTGTGATAGTTCCCGGTACTAGCATTGAATCTTAGAATTGTTTAGGTTGAAAAAGATCTTTAAGATCATCAAGTCCAACCATTAACCCAGCACTGCCAAGTCCACCACTAAACCATGTCCCCAAGCATCACATCTACATATCTTCTAAATGCCTCCAGGGATGGTCACTTAACCACTTCCTTGGGAAGCATGTTCCAATGCTTGACAAACCTTTTGGTGAATAATTTTTTCCTAGTATCCACTCTAAATCTCCTCCCCTGCACAGAGGATTTCTTTGTACCCATGGTGTCATATAGTGCCTCATGAGTGCTGAACCCCTATGGAATGTTTCCTTCAGGGGAGAACTGGGGTCTCTGTGCTTGGTGTGGGCACTGACACTTGTAAATCCTGAAGCAATTTTGTACCACTCAGAATATCAGCTGTCTGTCAATTTTGATTGAAATTGGCCAACTGGTTTAGAAGTTATTAGAGGGGAACTGACAGACAGAATGATTGCCGAGGAAATCAAGCTAAAAATACTAACTTCCTGAGATAGTAACTTTGTTCCTTTAGAATTATCAGTATAAGATATATGTACACCTCTTAGCACAGGCTTCTTTCTACCTTTCCACTTCTTCTTTTCCTTCCCTTGTACTGTTGTCATTCTAGAGGGTTAGGGACAGGAACCCATTTCTCTGTCTTTGTCTAGCTCCAGAAATTCAGCAAGCTGGGGGATCTGTGTTAGTATCAGAAAAAAGGGAAAATAACGAGGTTATCCTAGCACTTCCACCAAGGGCACAAGGGTATTTGCTGACACAATCCCTGCAGGGAATGGGAATTTGCATTGCCCAGTGAAAAAAAAAAAGAAAAATACTCCTCCCCACTTATAGTTGATGTTGAGCTTTTTTCCATGAGATGGGAAAAGACCCAAACTGGACCTGGACTTAGTACTCTGGGAACTGACCTGGATTAATGACTAATGGACATTCATCTCCCATATGGAGAGGTTTTATGTGCAGCATGAGTGTCGTGAAGAGTGGTTTGATACAGGAGGATGAGGAGCCAAGACGGCAGAACTCTGTGCCCTACCCCGACTGCATTGTCCCTAATCAGTGTAGTTTGAGGCACAGGGGACATCAGAAAAGGAGGAGAGAGGCCATGCGTCACTCCCCTTCCTTCCATCAGCACCAGCCCCAGGTTTTACAGGCCTTTTTCAAACACATTTTTCTATCAGATTTACTTTGTGGGCAATAGAAATGCCAGATGTGGGAGAGGTCATGTGGAAGGGGCAGTGGGGCAGGAGAGTGTGGGGATGGCAGCAGTGGCAGGAAGAAGAGCAGAGATGGGGTGACAGAGAGAAAGCACATACAGAGAAAGAAACACTGTAAAAAGCAGTAAGTTCCTCTTCATATTGGCACAGCAATGTTTGCAGCATGGCTTAGCATGCCTCCTCCTGTTAAATAAATATTGTGACAGTTCTAATCCTAGTGAGCAGGGACGTAACCAGAACTTGGATTTTCACTGAGGGCAAACAGTAATGGGTACACTTTAAGTTTTTCAAATAAGGCTCTAATTTAGATCTAGGAAGACAGCGCTGTTTGTTAAATAAATATCAAGCTCATCTGGTACCAGGCCAGTTGTTGCGGTTATGCAAGCTATATCTATCTAGTGGTTATTTAACTGAATGATGGGCGAACAAGCCCATGCAGACTGCAAAATACTTTCTGTTTGGCAGAAAATGAGAAAGAGAGAAAGAGTGAGAGAAAGAAAAAGGAAGAGAGAAAGAGGGAAAACAAAGACAAAAATAGAAAAAGAAAGAGAGAAAAAAAAAGGAAGCAAAAGAAGGACTCTTTTACCTTTTGTATATGCCCTCTCTAGAAACTTTGAAAGCTATCAAAGGAGACAGCTCCAGCCTGGCAAGGGAATTAGATATCATTTAATTGCTAAAAAGAAAATGACAAATGCTGGTTCATAACTAACATGCTACAACCATCTTATGAAATGTTAATTGGAATACCTTACACTTCGCATATACCTTTAATGAATTAATGGGGATGCCACTTTCTATTTATAGACCAGTTAAATTCCTCAGCAACTCCATTTACTTCTTGTATATGTTATTAAACTTCAGATGGCAGTTACATAATCAATATGCTGTCCTTTCATAAATCTAAATGAAGAAATTCCTGGGGGTCCTTTGGAAAAGCACAGAATGGCTCATAAAGAGTTTATTACTTTTCTCTGTGAAACTCACCAACCCCTTCCTGTACGTAATCCCAGTACTTTGTATTTTGAGGTTTGGTGACTTTTTTTTGTGAGCTTTTTGGAGATTTTTTTGTTTTTTCTTTTCTTATTTTCTTATTTTCTTTTTTTTTTTTTTTTTTTAATAAAAAAAGTATATGAAGGGGTAAGATCTATTATAGGGAAATGTCTTAAAAAAACCCGAATGGTTGACTTTATAAAAATGTGTATTTGTATCATATGGCATGCTGTATTACTTCCCTACTGGATCTGGTTCCATGGAATTTTCCTGTTGGTAAAGAGTTGGGCAAGTTTGTTTCTAATCAAGTGGGATGTTTATAGGGAGATTTTTGGAGTCATCAGTTAGGAGCCTGGTAGAAGAATCACCTACATTAGACATGTTTCCTTAAAAATAAAGTGGTGACTTCAGGATCAGGAAAACTAAAAGAGATTCAGTTCATATATACTACAGGATTAGCAGTCTCTGGCTACCTGTGCAGAGAAATAAGGGCATTGGTGTACTAGAAATGGTATGGCTTAACAAGACAAGAATCTGGTTGGACTGTGGAGCTTTTACCCTCTATGTATCTTATTACATCCATCAGCAGTTGATATTGCTTAAGGGCCAAGCAAAACTCTAGCATATGTCCCTTTGCAGACGCTCTTTGGCCTGTGTCTAATGAACTGCTGGCCTTTGTCTAGCTTCCAGCATGAAGCTGCCCATTTCATCAAAGCCAACAGCGTTTGCATTGCTTGGCAGCAGAGCTGAAAGTCTGCAGAGGCCAAGGGCTGAATGGGATACAAAAGGTAAAGTGTTCTCACAACTGAAATACGCTATTGAGGAGTGAGTCAGGAACCTTGCCTTACCCCTACACCCTCTCTTCAGAAATGGCTCTCCTTCAAGACTTTCCATTAAAACTCTTCTGTGTTTCAAGGAGACCTAATTGTAGATTTACTCAATACCTGTTTTCTATGAGTCCTCTCTTTTTGAGGAAGTTGACTGGCTTCTAGCTTGAAAGCTTCCTGTGCCTATAGCTTATAAAAAAACTGGTGCCACTGCTGGGATGATCTTCAGCTTTCCTTCAACTTTTTAGAGCCTTCCCATAAACAAAGTCTTTCTGATCCCTCTGCATCTCTTCTCCCCGTCTTAAACAAAGGATGAGAATTAAACCTACATCTGCTAAACTGACCAGCAGCACATGTCAAAAAAAAAATAAAATAAATGCCCTGATCCTTGGCAGGTAATGAAGAAATAGATAATGATGCAAATAATTCTCCTGTGACTGTTGCTGGGAGTTTGTTTGCATCCATCTGTCTCCAGCTTGTCATGTTGCCATTAGTGCTGCTCATAATACAGATGTTAACAAGGGCAAAAGGGCGATCTGTGGGTCTCCTGTAGTCACCTGTGATGCTGTCAGCCTGAAAGTTAGCTGTCAAATGGAGTTTACTCCAGGGACAGTGACCAGTCTGACACACAGACAGAGGGAGGGCTGAGGAGGAAAAGTGTGAGGACACTCAAGGAAACTCAAGGAATCTCAAGCTCAAGGAAGCAAGTGAGAATTCATCATGCCTGGACCAAGCTGTTCAAATTTTCCTTTTCACTTGCCTGATGATCCTGCAATTAAAAGCAATCCTGCTTTAGCAGAGAAGTTGGACTAAGTGATCTCTAGAGGTCCCTTCCAACTCTGACAATTCTGTCATCCCGTCATGTATTTGCTTCAGTGTGGGGCTCATGTGGGATGCTTCAGACTCCAGCCCAGTTATATGGTACTGAGCCAAACTTCATACAGCAGCTTGAGATGGGGGACTGTGCTGTCTAAACCCCAGGGTGATTTTGCAGTGCAAGGGTTAGCTTTTTCTATCTGCAGACCCAACTTAACTGTTTTAGGAGATTTGAGGTATATAGCACAGTCAGTAGAGTAGTCCCAGAACCCCCAACACAGTTCACACATGCTAGTAAAAAGGTAGGGCATGTTATAACCTCAGTGACACCTGCATAAGGAAGTGGTCCAGCACAATCTGATGGTACCAATGTCACTGGGTTGCCCAAGGTAGTCTATCGAAGCTCAGTCCAACTTAGAACTGTCTCCATAACAGGGAGCATTCTGGATGTGCAGTCATCTCCTAGATGTGAACCACACATCAATTTCTCTTTTCCTTGGCTTTTCAATGTATGTGGTGTCTGTCTTGCAGCTCTATGTTATCTAGACACCTGGAACATGGCTCCTTTTGTCAGAAGGGTTGAGTCTCCCTATCTCAAAATAACCCATTATGAACTCTCTCGTTTGGAACTGGAACTGAAAAAAAGACAATTGAGACACAGCCTAGAATTTCCTTAAAGTGTTTGCATCCTGGCTTTTTTGTTCAACAAGCTAAAAAGGAAGCACAAGTTTTTGTTTTGAATGCATTATGCTGTAGTCAATTTTATTTTTGTCTTACCTCTGTTAACAAAGCTTAGTACAAGTGATCCTAGTTGCCTGCTGGAAATGACAGGAAGGGAAAGGGGTGTGGGAACACACAGAAATGTGAACGTAATGGAGCGGAGAATGATGCCGAGTGAGAAATTTTACCTTTCACCGTGGGGAGAGGGGAGGAGGGGAACACTGCTCCACAAACAGAGGATGTGCCTGTTTTCATTACATGGAAAATGCAAAACATGCTTCTGGTGATAAGAAAACTAAACATTTTCCCCAAGTTTGGGTTGCACTAAAAGTACGCATCACACTTCTCCAGAAATCTGTGTGCTGATGTGGTTCGGCACACAAACACAGATACTCCTTTGGTGTATCATTTAGTGTACTAGACCTTGCATTAAAATCCTGGCAGAGGTCACAGGCAAAAATGAATTGTCATAGTCATTAATCCATATAAACTCTGGCTGAGACTACCAGCGAAAATGGGTCTACAACTGTCCTGCTCATCATTTCTCCATATCAGCAAACTATTTTGCCATTTGGAGCAATTTATTGTGATTGGTATCCATTGCTTCAAAATTACTCCAGAGAGGAGCAGAGAGGGATGTTGTGGATCATGATTATGATGGTCTTGGATGGCCTGAGATACATACATGTGCTTTTGAAGTGCGACACAACCACAAGTGGCTCCATGAAAAAGGAAAGCTGTCCAGAACAGAGTGGAAGTTTAGTAATAGTGATGGAGGAGAACAAAACAGTGTTGCAGAAGGCATCGGGTGCAGGAGGGACCTATGCATTGGTCAGCACTTCGGGGAACAAACAAAGGCAGCAGCTGGTTTTGCTCTGCGTGCTTCGGGGCTGCACATTCTTTGATTTTAACGAGCTTCTTACCCAGCCGGTGAACAGTCCCCTTATGTCACCTGAACCTGTCATGCATGGTGCCGGTTTTCACACATGCCAAGCACTGAAGCAGCACATCCATGGTGAGGCAGAGTCCTGAATCATATGGCCTGGCTGCAGGATGCCCTTTTGCAAATGGCAGAGGAAATCAGCCCTTGAAAACAACCCCCTTCCAAGCCTGCTGTTCACTTGGCTGCAGCGTTTGCCATTGCTTGGCTGTAGATTACAGGTTCAGCAGCATGCTAAACAGCCAACATTATGTTTCTGCCAAGGAACAAGGCTCCTGACTACTGAAAACTCCCAGGAGCCCACTGGAGCTGTTGCTAAGCACAAGGGAAACCTGGTTAGCAAAGTCAACTCCATGCTTTTCTGAGTGTGCCTCAAATTTTCTGCTCCACCAGTGCCTCTGCTTTTGGATGCCGTTCTTACAATGCAGAAGGAGCTTTCTAACAGGAATGAGGATGCCAGGCCAAGTCTATCTCAGCAACCAATGGCCTTCATGAAGTGCTGCTGCTTTTGGATGCTGTTGGAGCACATCTCCACGATGATTTTAAGAAACTGGGTCAAAGTTTCTCTTCTTTCTGCTGTCAGCTAGTCGGGAAACCAGGAAAATACTGGACAATCGAAGCACATCAGATGCGTAGTCTGAATCAGCCTCTGCTGACCTAAGAACACTGGATTTGTTGTACATGAGATCTCCTCCACTTCTGCCAAGCCACACAATAACATGTTGGGGCAAGATACACCCTAGTAAAAAAAGGCTGGGATCTGTGTTGACTTCTGCATGACTTTTACAATACCACACACTGCAGAAGAGGCCTCAAAAGCAGCCTCTGAAGGGATAACTAGGCATAAACCTGTCAGGAAAATTAAAGAGCTATAGACCCCTGCAGCAATATATAAACCATGCTAGTAGTACTATGGGAGGCCCAAAATAATGTCATCCTTTTCAGCTACTTTCTGTTTCTGGATTGCATCTGGCCCTGCTTTATTTAACCTATTATATATGGATGTGTTGTTTAAGGAACAGGATTTATGGAAGAAAACTGGCAGTGTTTTGAGCCTTGCTTTCCAGGCAGTGTTCTGGGTTTCCTTAATCATTGAGGGCTGATGTGACTGTCCATAAAAGAGAGAAGTTGTTTCTGTTTTAGCTTTGTTGCTAAAAAGCTAACCAAAAATGTGTTCAGGCTGCCATCCAAGGCCATAAAAAGCTGTCTCTGAGACAGAAATACACAGTGACTTACACCATCTCCTAAGTGTCTTTGGTGACACCTCTGGAAGTTAAGAAATCCTCAGAGAGTGGCAGAATCACGATCACCATTAATTAAAGCTCATCGGAAGAAAGCCCTGATTTTCTAGAAGACAGTCTTGAAAATTTTCCAGGTAAATGTGACCAGGAGCAGTTTCAACTTGATTCTCATGCAGACTCAACTGGAAATGATTACAGCCAAATAATAGCATTAAAGTGGAAGGAAATTACTGCATTGATTGCTTGACCTGAAGAACAATAATGGGCTTCGTCTATTACAACTGATTTTCCATAACATTAGTGTTAGACAGAAAAGTTCAGATTAAATTCAGGAAGCTGAAAGCAAGACTGAGGATTAGCACACAACCATGGTGAGGGCTCCAACTCTTTTGCACTAGGGCAATCTATGAGCAATGGTTGTCATGCCTTTGCAAGAGGCAGAAATGTTATCTACATCCCCCAAATTTGTGTGTTTTCAATGGCAAGACTTTCAGGACAGTTGCTGGGACAGGACTGAGGAACAGGTCCCCCAAAATGAAGCCAAATTCCAGCTATGAAAGATGCTTCATAAAAGAATCAAACTCATTTTTCTGTTCCTCTAGAAAAAGAACAATAATCACATCAAGTTTTGTTCCTGGCAGAAAAAGGCATTTTAGAGGGAATTGCTTTGCATAGGTACTGTTCGGTGCAAGCTCTTGGTTTGCATTTTTTTGTGACCTTCTAAGAGGTAATCCCCTGTGACATGTCCTGTGGTGTTATTCCTAGGTTAGTCTAGACCCAGTTTCAGGGAAATGTGGCTCAAATGGAAGGGTTTTAATGGAAACCAGGGGTAAGGGAATTCAGCTCCCAAATGGAAAGTTATTACTGTCATTTATTTTCCCCGTATTCTTCAATGAGCACTGGTGATTCTGTCACCCAGGGTCCCAGGAGATGACACAGAGATGCAAGGCTTCAGTCCTTGTCTTTCCTAATACTGGCCTTGCTTTTCCCTCCTCTCTCTTGCATCCTCAGAGGAAATTGTGTAAATGGCCAGTTTTAGCCTCATAGCTGCTCTGAAATCAGTACTAAGCAACAGCACTACTCATTTGTATGAATGAAGGGTAGGGGAGCGTTGGTCACATCCCAAAGTCTATGCAGGACTGCTTGATGCCCTGAAGGGAAACAAATTGTTGATTAAAATCCAGTTCCTGTTTGGCAGGCAGGAACTACAAACATGATGATAAGGACAACTCCTGGGTGGCAGCCTTGCAGTCTCAGCCAAGGAAAGATTACTCCAAAAAGACTTTTTTTTTCTTTTCTTTTTTTTTTTTTTTTTTCTTTATCCCTAGAAAAGATATTAGCAGGCCACTGGCAGAACAGCTTTGCCATGTGTGATGAATGTAAGATCTTTACCCTGGATCTTACCATGGGTAAGATCTGCCCCATGGTGAAGACAAGATTCAGCTCGGGGCCAATGTCACACCAGTAGCTGAACTGGGCTCCTAGGAGACCAGTTCAGAGCAGGGACATCAGCTATCCAGTCCAATCTTCCAGCATACAGCTCTTCCCCTGATTAGACTCTCCTTTTCAGTTTATCATCTATAATGTTTTGTCTAATGAGGAGTTAGAGGATAAATAATACATTGTAGAAGTCCATCAGTGCTGGGCTATCTGAGCGTGTCTGCTGCAGATGCCCCACAGTCCCAGTGGAGTGTGTATTGTCAGGGAATCAGCCTCTAGCTTGCCTACTTTTGTATCCACAAGCATGGATTGACCATAACTACCATTAGACTGTACACTGGAGTATAGCAGTAGCATATGCTCTGTGGGAAAGTCCTTTGCTGTGCCCCACAGCCACAATCATCTGAAACTGCATTTCACTCATAGGTGATTCTCTGCTCAGAAAACATGCTCTGTCTATGGATTTGTACATCTGCTGGGAACCTGGGGGAAGATGCTTCAAGTCAGAAAGGCCTCAAGGGGGTCTAAGGTATGCAGGTTTCCAGTCCCTGGATGCACTCTGCCCATGTCTTTGCTGGAAGGGTAGTGGGGACAGGCAACTACTGAGGTGCTCAGAAACTGTGATGTGCTGCCTTGCTCCGTATTTGGTCTTGCTTGCAGCAAGGAAGGGGTGGGCATTCATAACTGTGATGGCACACAGGTCTTGGAGAAATCATTAATAACAGTTTCCTGAACTTTGAATAAATAATTTTTACTGCTACTGTGGGGTTTTTTCCTTCCTTTTTAAAGCCCTTGTCTGTGGTGCTGTGTGCACAAGCAGATTGCAGGGGTGGGTCCCAACAGCTGGCGTGCTTCAGATCTCATGTGGCAACTGCACGCCTCAAGTCCCTGAGTGCCACACAGCCACCCTCCTTCCCCATCCCTCTGCCGCTGACTCTCGCTTGAGCTGTTATTTGTGTCTTCAGTGCACAGCTGGTTGGTTCTGAACAGAGGGGTGGGAGGGAAGGATGGAAAGGGCAGTGTAGCCACAGAGCTGGCAGTCCATCACTCCTCCAGGATGCACAGCCTGAGTGAAAACAGGAAAATTAATACGATGTACAATATCAAAAGCTGCTCCTTTTTATCTGGGCACTGTTCATTGCAGGAAGCATCTTCTCCTCAGCTTCCTAAAAGGAGCTCATAGCACAAAACCTGCAGTCAAAAGGTTTTTCTCCCCTGTCATGCCAGTGTGACAAGGCCACGTGTGTCAGGATGAACACAACTGGATTGCAGATCCCCAAGGAGAACATGCGCAGCTTTAGGAGCGGACTGGTGTTTTTGCCAGGCAAGTACAACACATGGTGGGCGGGGATGTCTTGAATTTGCAGCAGTGGGTTGACTGACCCATGCCTATGTCTTTCATCCACCTCCTTGAGAACACTTGTATGAAGGGTACAGTAAAGAGGTGCTTGCATCTAAATATGAGTACCCAAAATCCTCTTGTGCTTGCACACATTCAGCTTTTGGGAAAGGGAGTTACATTTCTACAGATAAAATAAATATAATGAAACTTCATTGACCAGTAACACACGGTGAATTACAAGACAGCTGTATCCTCAGGGTGGCCTATAAGCTGAAATATGCTTCTATAAAAAGCTCATTCTTTACAATTAAAGGACAAAATAGTATAAGCCAAATGACCATCCATGAACAATTTGCAAACACACACACATGCACAAATGCTTAATGACTTGTTACTGAAACAAGTAAAGAAAAGAAGAGAAAAGCAAGCCCCCCTGAAAATAGTTAAAATCAACACCACTTCTCCTGTTTCACGTTTTCTTGACAGCATGATTCCCCCATTATAGCACCCTCTCTCCTCTGTGCTGAACTTGTGGAAACACTGGCTGATCTTTCTGTGCCACCACCTTTGTCTTTCAGAGGTGCTGTGAAGATGCTGCAATTATGTGGGGTCCTGAGCTACAGCCCACAAAACTCAGGGAGCAACTTGGTGATGGAGGAACATATTACACACTTGAGGGGCCACTGGATTCCACGCCAGAGCACATAAACAGTAATTCATGAGGCAACAAGGATGTTCTCCAAGCCCATAAAAGCCTGAAGTGCTCTCAGTATCATCCCCATGCAGCTGGAGAGGCTCTTGACCTGGGTGAGACCTTCTATGTGGAATGGAACTGAAAGGTAGAAATTTCAGCCCTCATGTGCAGTGACAGATCAGTAAGAAAGACACCACTGGGAGAGAAAGAGAGAAGCAAAGGAGAAAGAAAAGATAAAAGGGTAGAAGTGGAAGGGAAGCAACCTAGGACTTCTTTTATGGCTCTGAACATTAATAACATTAACAATTCTGGCTGTGAAAGGCTGACAGTTAACAATCACACAAGTTAGTAGTCACTGCCCATAATGCAGCTGACAATCGTGGCGCTGAGTCCTTTCAGATACCAAGGAATAACAGTATCACCAAGCCTGAATTGCTCTCTCTGTGCAACTTCCGCACAGGAAAACACTGCCCCATCTCTCCATATGCCTGCACCCCTTTTGGTACTGCATTAGCATGTGCAAGTCTTGTCTACTTTGAGCCCTTTTTCCATGCAGAGGTCTTGGGGCAGAAGACCTTGAAGAGAAAAAAAAAGCAAACAGAAACCTAGGAAAATTTTCCATCACTTGCATCCTTACATAATGATTGCTTGCAATGACGGGTAATTGAGGTCCATTCTCCACTCCCCATCTGAGGCAGGCAGGAGACGGACGGCTGTGTTCGGGTTTGTGGTTCCTTCTGTACTTGCTGCCACACATCTCAGTAACGCTCCTTATTTTTATACTAAAGTGTTGACAAATACATAAATATGTCCTGCCACCAGGAAGCCGTGTCCATTTGGTTCTGTCCACAAGCACTGCTTTCCCCTCCTCACCACCTGCAATGCATGGATTTCATGAGCCCTGGGGGAAGAGGTGGGAGTCACGACTCATGAATTTCCATCATGTCAAGCAAAAGCTTTCACATCATTCAAAAGGAAAATCTACTTCCCTGAAATAAATAACAGGATGTAAAGAGAGTCCATGGGCAAGAGAATGAGGGCACTTGTAAATCACTGTGCACTGGAAATCAGGTTGGGGGATTTGGAAACCGTGGACTGGTTCCTAAAGGAGGCAACACAGAGGAGTTTATTCACATGAGAAGAGTAATGCTCTTCTGCCTCTTCCATTCTCGGCAGCTAAAATCTTTACTGAAAATGTATGTGTGGCCAGTGAGAAGGGTGCTAGTGTAAAATACTGGATACATCATGAGGTGAGGAATGAGAGACCCTGGAGGGACATGGCTGTGCAGAGACACAGAGGGTCCTGAGGAAGAGGTGGCATCAATGGCTACTTCCCATTAGTACCAAGTTTAGTTCATAGACTGTTGAATGTCTGACTAACATTGTCATAAGAAAAAACTCATTGGAGCATTGTACAGCTAATGAAACAAAGGTGTTTTGCCTATCACCATAACTATTTGGTCCTATCTTTCTCATCATCGTTACTACTCCTTCATACACTCATGCTCTTAGCTCTTCACTCCATCACCTCCAGCCCTTTTTAGATAGATGAGGTGATGGTAACATTAAACATTTTATCACAGTGTTGGGAGACACTGGCCAGCCACGTAGGTCTGACATGACACAGTGGCATCTGTTCAAGGAAGGCTACAGAAAACCCAGTCCTGGAGAGGAAGAGAAGGGATAAGAGGTTGGCAGACTCCAAAAGGAACTGGGCTGGCCATGTGGGCTTGGTAGTTGAGAGTTAGGAGCTCTCTAAGCCTCAACTGAATGTAGTTATTTTTCACAAGAGTGAGTAAAAGGCCTGTAAGGGGGGTTGGGAATTTCTGTGTGAAGAGGTCTTGAATCCACTTCCATTCTTTCTTTCTCCCTATTCTATTGCAGCAGTTAAAAGAAGATCCTGGATAGAAAACCACGAGTTGCAAAAAAACCTCTGTGTATTGCCTAAAGAAATCAGCCAGCAGCTTCCCTTTGTGAAGAGGAAAGTGGTTTTTTTTCTTTTTCTCCCACATATAATCATCCCTTTCAATGTTTTCTTTTCCACTTTGAGCTGTCCCCTTCCTTGCCTCCTGAAGCAGCATGTGCGTCACAGACGCCACAAGTAACAGAGCGGGAAGCATGAAGGCCCTGGACTCCCCACTAGGATCAGGGTGGCAGGGCTGGCACGCTCCACTCCGTGGTGCTTTACACTGAAGGACTTTAGGCCCATCCTTAAGTACCCCTTTGCTTTAGCAGGAAAAACACTGGAGAATAGAACATTACTTTTAATTCCCTATTCTCAGGGTCTCTTCCTTCTCATAGTATGACCCTGGCTTTGCTCCTTGCAAAGCTGCCGCATCTCTCAACGTCTGGCCTGTGGGTGTACTCGGAGGCTGTAATTAGCATTTAAGGCCTTCACTGTCTTAGTCACAGAACAGGTAGAATTAGGACAGATGTCTCTACCCCGGAGATTTTAGCACTGGAAGGTGAGTTATAGCTGTCAAATCAAGTTGTCCTACCAGTATTATCCCATAGGTAACCCATTCCCCATCATTTGGATGTTGGAAGATGATGCATTGGATGACTGAAAAATCCTCTTCTACATGCCAAACTTTTGGCAAAGCTGGACATGACAGATACTCTTCTGTCCCTCAGAATTTACACTGCAGCTTCCACCTTGCCCCCTGTGGTTCCCAGACCTCACTCAGCCCACGTGCCGAGGCCACAATCTGTTCCGGGGATCTTCTTTTGTCATGTGCAAAGATCGTGCATTCTCAGAGAGGAGCAGGCACTGGCTTTTATTGCATGTGTGATCTCACACAAGGGCACTAACAAAGCGAACGTGAGCATGAGTTTTTTGAGACTTCACAAAAATAAACCCAGATGGCATTAAATAAACTGTGTTGGAGGGAGGTTAAGCATGACTTATCCACTTATCCCTACAGTGAGCAGTGGGAGGACCGGAAACAAAACCGAGGAATCCTGCCCCCTCATTGTCTCTCTCCTCTTACTAGTAGCACTTGCTACCTTGTTTGTGGATGTCCTCCCTCAGCCCCACCATGGGGAAAGCAGGAAGAAATGCATTCGTTATGCTCAGAGTTGCTTTGTCTTGAGCAGGGAATTAGAAATAGGTGCATCCCCCGAGCAGTGATTCTGCCAGGGTGAGCTGTGGGCTCTGTTTCTCTGTTTGCTTTTGTCTTGGGACTTGGGGATAGGCAACTGGGCAAGAGGAGAGAAAAAAGTCATTCTATTTTTCAATCTAGTTTGGGGAGTGGTGGAAAAAGGACCCCTCTCTCCTTCATTGAGAAGTTTGATCATGAAGGGCTGACTGTCCTTGTTTCCTAAATTTATATGGTGCCCTGAGGGAGTGTCTGGTTTTGATTAGATAGTGTCTCATGTAGAGTTCTTGATTCTGGGCTGTATGACTGTGAAAGGAGAGCGTGTGGCTCCTTCCCTCCCCCATGAACCGTGAATGAATAGCACCTCTGCCCAGGCAGGAGAAAGGGGCCCTCAGGCCACCTGGGAATGTGCATTTAATATAAAGCAATGAAGTAGCAAAGATACCAGGAGACAGAAAGGATTTCTCAGTTTTGTTTTGCTATTTCAATTCTGCCACTCAACCCCTTAAAATGGAGGAATATTCATGTGCATGGAAAGGTTCCCAGAGCAGCAGATTGTCTAGGAAGATATGATCTCCAGAGACAGTATTGTGGATTAGGGCTTAACCCAGGACTGCAGGAGACCCATTGGGTCCCAGAGAGGGAACCCCACATTTCTCACTCCCATACATGGCCCCTGCGCCAGAGTAGAGGGAGACCTGCTGCTCTGAGGCTGTGGATTCTACAAAAACCAGCAAGGAAAAATCACCATCAGGGATGCTATCTTCAGCCTCATTCAAGCTTCTCATAGAACTACAAGAGCCAAGGCCTTGGCTGGCAGAGGATCTCCTTAACAGTGGGCATTGGAAACTCCACCTGGGACTTGGAAAAATCAAGCCCTGCTTTTTCCATGCCCTATGCTATCAACAGAGATTGTCCAATTGGGAAGATGACAGGATCATTTGCCTTTGCACTCTGTGGAGTGCTGAGGAGATGAGTAAACACTTGGTTTTACTTTGAATACGGAGCAAAAATGACTTGTAAATAAGCAGGAATTAGCACATGCAGTTAGATGCTATTTTTAACAGGGTCATGTTATTAATTGAGATGGCATTTCAGTAGCGATGCAGCTACATGTTGATAAACAAGCTTGCATTTGTAGACCTAAAGACACCATTTCAACACTGTCCCCTTTTATTCAAGGAGTTCAAGCTTGCAAGGAAGACAGGAGGAAGAGGAATGAAGGACAAGAAAGGGCACTCTCCCATACACAAACACACTTTTTTTTTCTTCTGTAGGAAACAAAGATTTCCTCTGTGTGGCTTTGTATCTGTGTATGTTCCTTTCTGATGCATTCACCTTGAGGAGTTTTTGCACAGAGTAGCACTGACACTCATTAGCTGAGTGGGTGAGTTGAGGAGTTATCTCTCCAGGGATGCCCTGAGGGAGGACAGACTCCTCTCTAAAGTGAAGTTCCTCTCTTTTCCAGGATTTTTGCAAGTGCCAGTTGAACACCTGAAGGCCTGGCTGACTCTCCTGGATAGAGACTGCGGAGCAGATACTGCAGCTGGTAAGCGTCATTAATTCATCAGCAAGGAAGAACCTAATTGTTTGTTGCTCTGGCGACTGTCATGATGACTCCCTCTTCCCAAGTTCTGTGCACTTTGATAGTCCCTAAGGACTTTTCTTATTTAAGTTCAGCTGCTCTTCATTTGCATGAGTCATCGCACTGGATGACAAGGCGAGAGAAAGAGAGTGTGAGAGCACAACCTGTCAGGCAAAAAAGGCAGCCTCAGTCCTTGGAAAGATGCTTGTTTCTGAACTGCTCTCCAAGACCCTTCTTAAAAGATATAGCACAAATGAGATGCTGCCCAGTAATTTCCCTCGACATGTCTCTCAGGCTGCTGTAAGATGCATGAAGGCTCAGTGGGTTTCCCACAGAGGTGCAGGCATCTGCTGCCTGATTTAAATCTTTTCATGGTGAACTCTGCAAGCCAGGGGGACCAAATACTCCTCATTTTTTCCAAGAGAGGAACAAGGGAGTACCAAATGAGGTGAGCACTCAGCAGGCACAGAGTGAGCACAAGGGTGTTGTTCTCAGTGCAGTGTGTGTATAAGCTGTGGAAATCCTTCCCAAGGGACATTCTGAATCCTTACAGTTTCTGTAGGTTCAGGGAGACAATGAGCATGTTCATGGAAGAGAGGTCCACCTGGAGTATTAACTAGGAAGACATTGCATCTCTGGCTCAATACCCTGACCACAGAGAGGAGGAAGACAGGAGAATATTCGGCTATGTATCACTGTATACCTGCTCGAGTCTCGTATTAATCTCTATGTTCTCCTTGAAGGCTGCAAGTGGTGAACAAGCCCAGCACCAGGGAGAAGCACTCACCAATTGCAGGATAGAGATCAAAACTGAAAATGCCTCAAATCTAGGCCAGTTACCCCTGGGGGTCTTCTGCTTCAGGAAATCCAAATTTTGAGTCTTGTGAGAAGAGGTATTTGCAAATACCCAGAGCCTTTTTGTGATAAATATTACCTCAAATTAGTTGGCCAGATTAAAGAAGACGTAGACAGATAGCTGATATTACTTCTGAATGTAGCAGGCAGAGCTGGAATTATTAAAATAAATGTCCTCCCAAGATTCTAGCTTTATTTATTATTATCGTTATCGGTATTATTACAGTGTCTAAATGTATCCTGGGCTCCAGGGTACCACAGAGAATGATAACCCTGCCAAAATGACCATCCATACTTCTTGCTGGGAACAGTGAAGGCGGAGAAGAGTTGTAGTGAGCAAAGCGATCATATTGCAAGAGACATCCTAATGCCAGTGCTAAAATAAGCACTGGTGTCCCCAGGTGGACGTGAGTCACCTGCCAGCATTCATGGCATAATTCAGTGGGACCTGCGGTGTCCTCCACTTCAGGAAGATGTGCTGGTGCCCACTGAGTTCTATCAGTATGTGCAACTTCTTAACGCAGGGAAGAAGCAAAAGCTGAGCAGCCTGATTTGTCTTGGTGCACACATGGCCTGGCATAAAGACATCTAAAACCACGCTCCAAACTAGAAATTTGCATGCTCTTGCTCTCTGTGGGGCCTTCTGCCTTGTCAGAGAATGAATGCGAAATAAAAGGGGAAGGGGTAGTGTGGGGAGTCTCACAACTCCCATCCGTCTTCTCTGCAACAAACAACGAGGCAGGTGCTACAGGAAGAAGATGCTTTCCAATTTAGTTATAATAATGTTGTGTCAATCACCAAAACGTTAAGCTGTATGTAATGATTGCTGTATGAAAAACATGTATCCTTTATAAGGTGTACTTGTGTACCTACTTCATAATATGCATTTCTATTGATCTATATACATAATTATGTTAGTATAAAACCCTTAAACATATGCCTGCAATCTTATTAAAACAAAGAAACTGACTTGAATATTGAGCTAATTCAACCTGGAACCCATGGAGAGGAAAAGAATAGAGTCCTCCCTCCTAGTCCCTTTAATTGTGCTTGAAAGATCAAAACTTTCCCTGAATGAAAAAAAGCTAAGTAGAAAAATATGGCAAAATGTGAAGAATTGTTTTACACCAGATTATGTGTTCACTCTTTTGCAGGAAGCATTGAGTGATATTAAAGCACATCTGATGGTGTCTGAAAAACTCTGCAAAGCATTCTCCCTAATCCCTGAGCTTCTTCTGGATCACCTGTCTTTTACAGTGCTCCTGCTTTATTATTAAGACCATCACAATTACAGGGCTGGCTGCAGACTTCCCCAGGTTGTTTTCTGAGCAGATCCCTTCCAGCACACTCTGTTTCTCTCTCTCCCCAAGGTGCCACTACCTGGTTCTTCCTCTCTCACTCCTACAGTGCCCTCTAATTTTGTCATACATGCCCATTCAGAGAGTTCATTTTGTCATAGGGATGAGGCATTGAAGAAGAAAAGGAGGCTGAATGAATAAGAAGATCTAAACATGTCTGTCAAGCCTAGATGCTGGCCAACCCCAACTTGGATGAGCTGAGATACATTTGAGATGCTGTCCTGCAAAGGCTTGGTTTTGGTCTGCCTTTCTTAGCCATCTTTTTACCTTGCCCTCAACCTGTTGTTCTTTTAAGATAGCCACCACTTCTGGCCCTATTTGCTGCTGGCAAGCTGAGCAGGGCTGAGAGTAGACATCAAAGCGAATGGCTTTTTCATCATCTTTTGAATGCCTGCAGAGAAAGGTCTTTTTTGGGTTCACGGCTTGCTTACAATTCCAAACAGTCCTTACTGAGCTAATGTAGTGTGTTCATACAGCCAATATTAATGACACAGTCGAGTTACACACACATAAGATTCCCCCACGGTGGAATTTTGGGGAGTAAAAAGTTTCAGTGAACTTCAGGACGGATTTTGATTGAGTGCTGAGTTTCTCCAACAGGTACTTCACAAAAAATTGGTGGGAGTTCTACCTTTCCAGCCACTGGCCTTGCTTGGAGGTGCCAGTGAGTTTATTACTAATTTAAATGTTTTCCCAGCTTGTAAGAGAGTTAAATATTGAACACTTCTCCTATGCCTTCCAGTGCTCTGCTTATGGCTTCAGGTCAAGGAAGTACCTCCTTCAGGGACTGTTAATTATCCATTTTTTCAGGTATTTACAATAAATTTAAAACAACTTCAAGACTTGATTTGAGATAGCTATAAACACAATGGGCTTCCAGTTAATGCCCTTCTGATGAAGGTGCAGCTATTGGCTGTGCCTTTTCTTTGTAACCAAAAGGAGCATTTATGAAACCTCTGTGTTGCATTACATCTTCCTTTACTGACAGTTGCCTGTTTGTAGCCATTACTCAGAGAAAACCAAGGGGGCACATAGCTAAATAAGAACCTTCTTTAACTGTATTTTTTATCTTGATTCATCTTAGTATTTATATATATCACAAGTGCTTTTAATTAAAACAAGCAGGCTCATGAAAAATGTCTAAGTGGGTCAATTAACCCAAATCTGAACAGGTCATTAGAAACAATGGAGAATTTTGTATGCAGTCACACCCGACAAGCGTGGAAACTGGCCAAATGAGTCAAATGAGGAGATTGATCACTTTAAACCGAATATAATTTGCTTGATTTGTTTTCTTCTCCCCCTCTAATAGCAAAATTGCTTTGAAGACAAATAGTAGACCCTGTTCATGATCTTACATTTACAATAGTCATTGTCTTATAATTCTTAGACTGGACTGTGAGATTTCAGTGTGTGTGCAAATAACATGAAACAGCTGTATTAGGCTGGGCTGATATTTTTCAGAAAATACCACTCACATCTAGTGCAGTTAGAGAGGTATCAATTGCCCCTTGCACTTCTGAGCTACTCATTTGACTGGATATGTTCCTCTTCTAATTTAGACCACTGCAGTGGCTAGTCTAGGCTACAAGGTCTTTCCTGTGGGTCTTCACACTATCCAGATACTCTGTAGTATTACAGACATATTTTTCTACATCTGTCCTTTATGATCCCTTTAACCACAGGAGGAAAATTCTTTGTATTAGAGTTCAGTTTGTGGCTGTGAGCAAATCCCACAGCCATTAAGACAACTGCAAAGCTTGCTGAGTGTCTCTCTGAGTGCCAGATCGGTTCCTTCTTCTACACACCTCCTTCTCTATTACCATGAAGGAATCTGAACGTTAAAAAAAGAGTCCGCCAATAAAAATTCTGGCTGTACAGGGGTTCTTCTCCTTGGAGAGAGGAACCTGTGGCAGGTGCTTGTCATGCCAGACAAGGAGCTGGTGTAACAGAGTGAGGAGGACAACAGGATTGTAGATTTTCTGTTGGGTTGTCCTGAAGACAGGTATGCTCACCTACCCCCACGTGAGCTTGCAGGCACGCCAGGCCTGTCCAGAGCCCTCCTCAAATCCTCCTGGCTTATTAACATGCCACGGGGTGTGTTCAGATCTGCTGTCCGCATGCTACCGGCAAGATGGCTCTGCAAACAGGACGCTGGCAGGAGGCAAAACACATACTGCTTTCAGCCTTTGTAAAGGCTGCTATTTCAGGGAGCAACAGACAGCCCACAGGAACCCTTGGAGACTAGAGCAGAATAGATATGACAAGGGAAAAATTTGGGGAGGCAAGTCTGAAACAACAGCTTCTTTTTTAAAAATCTACCTTTCATGGCTTATGCAGGGAAAGCAAAGAGCCTATCAAGGACACACAGCCAGCCTCTCTCTCTCTTTCACTGTCAAATCTGTTGCCTTGTTTGGATTTAGAAACAAATGATTATTTTTTTTTCTTCTTCTTTTAAATGAATTAAGCTATCTGGGGATGGTTGATGGATTCAGGAGATATAGGGTAGGTTATGAGCATGCTCTGTTGCTTCCCTGTGGGACACCTGTACTCATGAATCTGCAGACATTGACCCAATTACTAAGCCAGCACCTGGATACAGACTCCCTGTGACCGTGTCTCCAACTTGCTGTATTCACTGTATTTTTGTTAGGGATTCTGCGGTTTAGTGCCTTTTTATGCTAAGTTGGCATATGTAAGTGAACTCCATTTTCTGAGTAGTTCACTTCATCCTTTGAGATGTCCTTGTTTCTTTATTAGTCATTTGAAGCAGGTCCCCTCCTCTCCCTCTTCCTCCTCCCTGTGTCTCCCAGGATGACCTGCTAATTTAAATGAAAACAGATTGCAGCAACATTCTCTTTGTCACTGTAAACTCAGGAAGGTTTTCCCCCTTCATCGAGGACAAAAATTCAGGACAAAAAGCCTTATTTACTCAGCCTGTCTTCCCCTTTCACCACAGGCTTCTCCCTCAGTGCCATGATGTTTTCTCTAGTCTAGTTTTAAACGCCTCTTTTTCTTCTTTATGTGAAGTGACATATCTCCAGCTTCACAGACCTGTTTTGTAGTGTTTTCAAATATTCAGGCTAAATTTTCTTTTGAGTTAGTGTCCATGGTCTTAAATTAGGTTTCTCATTAATTTCCGCTGTAAAATTATACTCATTGTTTGAATTTGATGAGGCTTTCTCGCATTAGATCCACTTGTGGAGATAAACATAGAGCATAGGGTAACAGTTATTTGCGGTGGGAGCAAAAGGATTTAGCCCAAGGCCTACAAAGGTATTTATGGTGCTATCTCCTATTTAGGCGGCTAATTTGCTATAGATTTTTACTCCTTAATTAGAAATTGAGAGCACTAATAGCTTTCTGCCTCTAATCTTAAATGTCCGCCCTAGCTGCTAGGTACATTTTCAGAATTACAAGCTTGTGGGGGGTAAAAGACTATATGCTGTCAAGAACCCTTCAGTTTATAAGTAAAATCAAGTATCTGCATAAATCCTGGGTAAAATGTGCATTCAGGGTATTTGTAAAGAGCTAGGAGTCCCTTCTTGGAGCTGCCTAAATCCTAAATTTCACTGGTTCTACTGGAAGGAAAGGTCTTCAGAGGCCTGAGTGTTCCCTCCTGTCGTCGAGAAAACGTTGTTGACCTGGTAGATTTGATGAAGACCCAGTATCTACAGCCATGTGGCTGACAAGTAGTCGTGTTTATCTGCAGCCTTGAATGAAAGAGAAGGAAAATACACAAACTGTGGACTCCCTTTCTCCTTTTCTGCATGAGAGATCCCCAGATTAGTAATCACATTAGGGAGGATAAAAATTCCTCCGGGAATTGAAACACTTTCAGTATAGGACACAAGGGCAAAAGGTCTTTACTGGAGAAGAAAATACCTCATGCACTTGGGCTGCAGATTTTGTGTGATGTGTAGAAAAACGACAGTACAATTGGCACCTTCTTGCTCAAGAAGTCCCTAGTGAACATTCAAGACATATCTTGTTTGCAAACACAAATGGATTTTTACTCCTGTTTTCCCTGAGGAGATTGCAGAGCTATGGCAGTGAGCTGTATTCTCTTCTGGCTCGTGCATCATCATCAAATCTGTCGGCTAATTTCCATTTGAAGAATCATCATTGCCAGTACAGAGGCAAGACCCAGACTGAGTTCTCCTCTGATCAGGGGTAGAGTTGGATGAGTTGGCTTTTGGAAAGATCATCTTTCTGGGTGATAAGCAAAGACACATGGAAGAGGAATAAATCTTGGATCCATTGGAGGTCATCACTAGAAAGTTGCCTTCCTCAAGACTGCTGTGTTTTAATCTTGTGGAGAGAGACAGTCCGATTATGATTTTGGTTTTTTGTTGTTTTTTTTTTTTTTTCTTTTTTTTTCTTTCTGTGTGTGCTGGTTTGCTTCCACCTTGGAATCTGAAAACACGGAAGCTCTCAAGTGCTCTTTAGTATGTGGTACCCAAGAGTCAATTTGTATCCTTTCTTCAGTTATTCTGAAAAAAGCAGCAAATCAGGGGGGAAAAAAAAGAGCACTTTCTCATTTTCTTCTTGTCTTTCCTTCTTCTTGTCTACCTCAGAATTCTTGGAAGCAGTTTTAGTCCCAGGGGCTGCCAGACAACCATCATACCTGAAAAATACCACCACCTAGTTCCCAGGAATGAGGAGAATAAGAAATCAGAAGCTATTTGCAGTATCTTATCAGAGAGAACAGCCCCAGAACTTGCCTTCAGACCCAAAAGAGAGAAACACACTCACCCATCTTTAACTGAATGATTTTTTTTCAGTCTTGTGTTTATTTCCTGTGCAATATGAAATTCCTCTTTATGTTCCTCACTTCCTACCTATTAAATTCCCTTTTCCTCTACTAACTGTACATCCTCCAAAGAGGAAGAGCACTGTGAGACAAGGTCAGGTCAGCAAAGGTTTTTGAAACACTCTTTTTTTCAAGGAGAACCACAGAACTAATGTTTAATGCTACTATGAGGAGTGGGTTTTTACACCACTTCCTGTTTTGTTCCCATTTTCTGCTTCTGATTCTGATGTTTGTGGTGAGTGCAGAGCTGACACCAAATGCTAATATCTGAGATGGGGAAGTGATCTCAGACTGGCCACTCATAGGGGGCTTTGATGCATCTTTAAAATAGCTTCCAGCTCAGCTTTTTAGGGCCTCAGAGTGAATTGCATCTGGTAGACATTTTGCTACTTTAACCTATTCCCTTACTGCTTTGGGTAATGTACCATGTTTCTGGATGTCTAATGATACAATGCCAGTGGCCTGGACAAGGTCCGGGCATTCCCTTGTCGCACAGATCCTGCAGGTAGATGCTGGACCCTCTCTCCACTCCAACTTCTGCATGGGAGATGCATCACACATACAACTTCTGGCTGGGTGGAGGGTCTGCCTTTCGCTGGTCTGGTTTACCCTTGGCTCTGCTGTAAAGCTCAGAAATAGCCAGGTCATGCCTGAAACCACCCCTTCAGCTGCAGAGGAGACCCCGGTACAAGCTGGGCTCTACCCTGTGAAAAAATCAGCAGAATAACTGCATGTGCATATGAAAAGACTCTCCAGAAATTGTTTCCTCTAAGATCAAGCACAGTTTATCAGTTCAGGATTGGATTCATCCTCTCCCAGAAGGGCTGAACCCTGCCTCTGCACTGAAAGGGCAACCCCCTATCATCTAATAGGCTGGTTTCACCGCTGTGTGTGCATTTGAGAGATCTGGTCAAATTATGAAGTCCTTTCTTTGTGAGAAAGAGTATAACAATCATAGATAATGGGAATTGTGCACACTTAAATCCTTGCTTATGCTAAAGGATTGCCCTGGGAAGGGAAAATGTCTGACCCACTTTCATTACAGCCTTTTGAAAGACGATGCTGTGCCTCCTGCAGCCAGGAACTTTGCAACACCAGTAACGGGCAGTTTGTGCACAGTTTGTGTAAGTAAACAGAGTGACATCTCACCCGCCGTGTGTGTGCTCCAATGGAACCATCTCACCGTGCACCTGGTGCTTTTGGCCAGTTGTGCCACTGCCTGCAAACATCACCCAGATGCTGAGCATCCAGCTACATGCGTGGGAACCTCCCAAGATGTAGCTGTGCTCCAGAATGAAGGAGCCATAAGATTGTATGCCTTGAGCACCACCTCAGATAGCAGCTCTAAAGATTTTATTTAGCAACAATTTTAGTTTCGACTCATGAAAGAAAAAGGACAAAGATCCCCAGGAACAGTTCCTTGCAAGCATTAAGACCGCTCCTTAGCATGCTGCAGAAGGGGTGCAACTCTACTGACAGCACTCAGGTTAAGGTGATTGCCACTGGTTATGAATCCAGTCTTCATTTTTTGATTATTTCTAGTTGTTGCAAGCAGGTAGCCAAGTCTGCATGGAGCTTATTTATCTGCAGGAAGAGGAAATACCAGAGCGCTCTTGGAAAATGGACCAATTCCGTGGTATTTTGTCTCTGAGCAGAGCAAGATGGCTCAGGGGAAGGTGTTAGTCAATTAAAGATAATCTAATTAAAAACAGAAAATAAAATCCAACCCAGCATTTGCTCCTGCCTGCCCTTCCCCCAGAGAAAAGAGGCATTGAAAGAGGCAAGGACGCTTTTCCTGCTGCCATAGAGGGTAGAGGCAGAGGGGGCATTTGAGGGAATACTTTCTCAGTCTCCACTCTCTCTCGAGTCCTTTGTGTTCATTTTTCAGTTTGAAAAGCCCAGGTTAAAAGGAAATCTCCTCCTCTGCAACCTGTTTGTGACTGGCAACAACCTCCTGATTCCCTGTGCTCCTCACCAAGGCTTTTAGTACCTCTTGCTACCAGATGGCAGCAGGCTGGCATTTGTCTAGTTAAAAAGGATGCTGGAAGCAGCATTGAAAAGCACATAGTTTGGGACTGTCATTATTTGCATTTCTGACTTGGCAGGTACCCAGTTGGGACTGTTCCCACACAGGCACCTTGCAAAAGGTACCCACCCTGAGGGATCAGTCTTTGGAGAGGGGATAAAGGTGGGGAGGTGGCTGATTCTTTCCCCCCAAGAACCCTCCTAGATCATGGCAAGACCTGCTCTTCTTCACTCCCCCAGGCTGACCTGGTTTCCCAAGACCCTGAAATGGCAGAGTATCCACCAAAAGGAGCAGATGGCGGTATTGCAGTGGGCCTGCTCCCCAAGAGCTTGGGTGGGGGCTGGTCTGGCTTTCCGGGGTGTCAACGTGTCAAGGTGCAGGCCGAGGTGTCAGGTTGCAGACGATCACCCTGAACAGGGGGTAGACGCAAAGCTAAAGCTTGGAGGTGGGGGGGGGGGAATAAATGATAACTTAATATCTGAGAGGTAAGTGTTGGTAATTAGTCTGCAACACTTTGATCATTAATGCATGCAATCAAATTATCATCAGGAACGCTTTTCCACCAGCCCCCCCTCTCTCTCCCCCGCTTCTCTGTCTTTTATTTTAAGGGCTGGCACACGGCAAAAGCTGACAGCAACAGCCCCACCGTACAGCCAGGAGGCTTTCAAAGGAAGCTGCTGCTCCCTAGTGTTTGAAGGATTCAGAGCTGGAGCCAAAAGCACGGGCAAGAAAGAGAGAGTCCCCAAAGAAAGGCTGAGCAATAAACTAATGGGCCCAGGCAGTTTTCTATCCCGAGCACCAGTTCTTTGTTATCTGCCTGGCTATTGATTGCAATCCCCGTGGATACAGCTCAGGTTTTCCTGCTTTGAGTTCTTAAGTGAAATTAAAAGCATGCAGTTCATTACTCAGTGCTCTCCTCTGCTCCTCTGATCTTCTGGCCATGATCCAGGCATGCTGGCCAATTACACCCCTGGGAATAACCTGCCTTTTTTTTTTTTTTTTTCCTTTTTTTTTTTTTCCCCTTCACATTTCTACATACTCTGCATCTTCTGGAAGATGGAGGAAGAGACCACACCAGGCACCCTGCTAACTCTACCTTTCAACAGTGTGCTATATAAGAATTGATTAACGTTCCTGCTTTCCAGACATGGCTGGAGTTTAGTACCAACTTTTTACAAAATCTGCATGGATATATATATCCCTGTGTACTGGGTGCACATGGGAACATGCATGTGTCAGGGTGGCAGCTCTGCAGGGGCTCAGATTTCTGAAGAAATGGCTGGAGGATTTTGGTAACAGAATTTTTGTTAGGGAAATGCAGGCTCATCAAAATGACTTTTTTGTTTTTTCCTTTTTTTTTTTTTTTTATTTTAATGGAAGTTCATACAGTGAAAGAAAAAAAACTGGTAAGGGTTATACAAAACTTTTAAAAGGAAATGTGTCTTTCATCCAAGATTGGGCTTTTTACCTAAACCAGAAAGTACAAGTACCCAATCCACTATAAACTGAGCAGTGGCTGCTACCCCAAAATCTCTTCTGGGGAAGCCATGGGGAAGAGTAACAAGCAAGAGGTCAATACCACAGTGTAAGTTCTCAAAATTAGAAAATTTTCCTCTGAACTCTGCCACCTAAAACATCCCAGGTCATCCTGAATCTCACCAAGACTGTTGGTGATACGATCTCCTTTGACAGCTGTATCTTAAAGGAAGAGCAAACAAATGCATTAAGATCTCTCTGGATATTTTATCCAGCCATCTATCAGGCTCTTCCAAATAGTATTTTGTCTGTAGAGCTTACCATCAAAGTCATGGAAAGTCAATGGGTTGACTTGCTCTTTACTCCCAGAACTAGAGGTCAAATAATGCTTGATTACACAGTACAAATCTATACATATACTGTTGATAGGTGTAATAATAATAGGTAAGTGATAGGAAATGATGCTGAAGGGTGTGCTGAAATTCAGGCCACTTATCTAGGCTTTCAGCACGGCCTGAAGTGGGACCTACATTTAAGATTTTTGGCAAGCCTGAAATACTTCTTTTCATTACATAATTGGCCTGTAACTCTAATGATGATAGTGGAGCTGCTCCAGATTTATACTAATGTAACTGACAGCAGATTTTTGGCTCTGAGTCTCTAAGAAAAAGCTTGCCATAAATTCAGTATTCAGGCCGTCCTTTGTAGTTTCTCTCTTTTCTCAGAGAGGAGGCAAGTACTTCTCTTCTTTCAGATTAATTCCTTTCTGTAATATTTTCTTATGGTTACTGAAAGTTTGCTTCTGTTCAGCTGACCTATTTAAGCTAGGTGAGCATGAGTGAAGAACACATTCATCCCATATATAACAATGGAGTTGCTACACGTGCACTGTTCCCAGAATAGCTCCCCCCGAAAATTACTACTCGGCTTGTTTTATGGGCTTTCACTAGAGAGGGTAAAATTGACTCAAGTTTGAAGAACGTCTATTTAAGTATCTTTTAAATTGTGAATGCTTAAAAGAGGGGATTTTTGAGCGTGAGCCTAGGGATTTTTTATTTTAACATTACATTTAATGGTGTCTTTGGCATTTAATGTGAGGGGGTGTATGTGGTATATCTGTGTATGTATGTTTATATCTAGAGAGAGATAACTCATGTGGAATGAAAATCCATTTAGCAGAAAAATGAGATCTCTTGAGTGTTTGTATTTTCTGTTGGAACTAGAAAACACTAGTACTATAAAAAACGAAGAAACAGAATCATCTAAACCAATAAGATATGATTTTATGCCAAGATGTGAGAATGGATCTATATCTTTATCAGGTTTCTCTCACTCGAGAGATGAAAATCACATGGAAGCTTGTTAGAAATTTGGTCTATACAGTATATCTTTCAGAAATACGTTGTAAAGATGTCTTGACAGTTTCCAAAGTGAATTACTGGCTCAGGGTAGTTTCTGACCGCTCCCACATCTAAATGCCACATCCCAACCAGGCCCATCTACACATGTCCCATGGACATGCACAGCAAAGTGAAGCACAGCGGCATCCCGACAAGTTGCCTCCAGGCCTCTGTGTGGGTGCAAGATGCAGGATCAAGATTGCTCAAACTTTTCCATGATTCAGAGCGGATTGCCGTGAGCCTGCCGCGACTCAGCCTTGTATTGGGCTCTTTTCATAGTGTTATAGAGTGGTTTAGAAAGATCATCTAGTTCCAACCCCTGCCACAGGGAATCCTCTTGCTAGACCAGGTTTACCCACCTTTTAAACTCAGGCTTGGCTTGAAAATTCAATGAACTGACTGTTGAATTGGTCAGTGAACACTACAGAGAGGTCAGAGCTCTGCGCACACCCACCGTTGTCCAAGTGGCACACTCTGCTGGCTCCTTCTCCCACTGTCAAGTGCGCATTCGCTAGTCTTCCATCTAGATACAGGGATCCCTTTTACTCAGGAGGAAGGAAAAAAATATGACCAGGGTACCTTTTGCTAGGTAACATTTATTCCTGTTATACTCAATACCAGGGAAGCTGCAACCTCTGTCTTTTGATTTTCCTCCTCTTTTTTTTCCCCTCTCACTTACTATGTCTTGGGTGGATGTGTTTGCTATTATAAAGTCTATTGAAACATAAACATATACTTTTAAAATAGCATTTCACTCTGACAATACTCCTGGAGAGAGCTGAGAATATTATGGTGGAGATAATGTACTCCAGACAATAAGAGAAGACAGGAGTGGGAAGCTTATCTGCTAGAACCCCTATTGCCTATTTAAACAATAATCCCCTTCAAAATGATGTTTTTCTGTGTATGCTTAAAATGCATGATATTCAGTGTGTTCATGTGGCTTTTAATAGCCTGGATAATTTTCCATACAGTTAATTCCCTGAATATATTCTGTTTTGCTTCTGCAATTTGTAATGTGGGTTGTTCCTGTATGGGTACAGACTAACCTCTTCCGGAGCGGCTGCCTCCTCAGCCAGGCAGCGGAGGTACTTGGTCGGGACAGCCGCCACCTACTCGAGATGGGTGGGTGGCTCTGCAAAGCCTTCCAAAGCTACCATTCCTTTTCTGAAGACAGATTTTAAGGTTTTATTTTTCCTCCCTGCTTTGATTTCTGTGGTAGTGGAATCACAAGGATTTTCTCTCTGAAAGCAACACTAAACCCTGATGTGGAAAGAAAGGGCTAAGTGACAACCGATGAGCAGCCGGGGGAGGTGGGGGGAGATGTCCTGCATTGCAGAGCTGTGTTGTGATGCTCAGGAAGCTGTGAAGAGCCAGAGTTGTTGCCATGAGCCAGGAGAGCATTCCCTGGGAAAGAAGCATGCAGGAACCAAACCCACGCCAACCCTCGAGGGTCTTCAAGGCAGGTGGGTTGCTCAGGCTGGAAATGAGAGCAGGCATGGATAGATGTATTTCCCCTGCCAAACTTTAGTGCTTCCAGGCAGCCTAAAAGGATCTTTAACACAAGGAGTATGTTTAGTCCCACTGGTAGGGCCAGGTAAAGCAGATAATTCCCTGCTTACTCCAGACATGGACACCCACAGTCATGGAAAAACACTTTTTCCCACCCCCATATGGGCCATTGAGCCTCTGGGGGAGCAGGAACACAGGGTTACAGTATGGAAAAGGCTGGTACCACAGATCTTCATCTGGGTGTAAATCAGCATTGTCTCTTCCAGGGAGAACAATGCCAGCTCTGTTTACACCTGCTGAGGACCTAATTGGCATTTGGCTCTGGCTGCAAAATTAGGATTGCTTCATCATTGTGCTTCTGATCCCGTATCACGGGAATCAATGAGGAATTTGATTACAGGCTCCTATTGGGATTCTCAGCCCAGCCTGGGGACATTAATCATCAAAGTTGTGACTGAGGGGTACAGAGAATTGGCTGGGAAATTCAGATCACTTTTCAAAAGGAAAATGGAAGCCAAGTGTATGCAGTCTGGGAGAGTTTAATTACGGATGAAATTTAACTTGGAAAAGAAAACAGTCCTGAGAGTTGATGTTACTTTGTCATTGACTTGTGCTCAAGCTCGCCTCCTTTCCTTTCTTTAGCTACAACGTGGGTATGGTGGACATAACAGCTACCCACTGGAAGAGGAGATGCTGGCGTGGTTATTCATCCTCTGGCGTATTGTGACTTTAGATATAGTGAAATTGCATCTGCCCCTGCCTGGAGGGATAAGATACACCACGTTACTGGCCAATCCTACTTTTCCACCATCTTTCCTTCCCACCAGTCCTGGCCAGTCAACCAACTCTGAAGGAGTATATACAAACCATATGATCTGTTAAGTCCAGCCAGGCTTGAGCTGGGTGTGAGTCTGCACTCGCTGGTGCTGCTGGGAGCAGGAATGCATTTCTTCCCTTCCACAACAGCTGGTGCTGGCCTTCTGTCAGTGCAAGAATCACACAGATGGAAATACCATGTCTTCTGCATGGGTTGGGTTGTCTGGGGAAAAGATTGCACCCCATAACACTCTCCCAGCTGGCATCTGTGTTTGAACCCACCCATTAGGCTCAGCTGAATTATTAAAAGCTCATTTTGCATTGCAAGACCATGACACAGATGAGGAATGACTTTGGGTCACGACCCATTGATGATAGGAAGTGAATCGACACACTAGAGATCAACAAAAGAGAGATTATTAACTCAGTGGTTAATGCAGAGTGCCAAAAATCAGGATTTCCCTCTGGCTCTGTACTGATTAGCGTGTGACCTCAGGAAAACCTCATGGTATCTCAGAGCCTCAGTTTCCTCACCTGAAATATAGTGTTAAGTCTCACTGAGACCTTTCTTACTGATGAAGAACTGATTACCCTGGTCTTGGAGCACATGACCACAAAAATCCCCAAACACATTAAATGGAAAGATCTGTTGTTGGTTGCACTCCCTAGACCAAGTTGGGTCTAAGCAAGGTTATATGACCTATAATGCAAAACCTGTCCCTGTGTGTGGGTTTATTTGTTTTCTTTGTTTTAATGAATGACTCTGCAACTCGTTTCCAAAGTCATGGAACACCTTCTACTGCTAGGAAAACAAAAAAAGCCAATGTATTCCTCTGTGGAGGCAGCAGACTCATAAATAGAGCAGCAAATAAGGTATGTGCTTCTAAGGACTGTCTCATGGATATACACGAGTTATGTTCTTTTCCATCATTTTGTTGATTAATAGGCATAATATCATGTCTGATCACTGCAGTAAGTATACTGTGAAAGATAACCACTGAAGACATCTAATTGTTTTCCCGTTGGGTTTTTTTTGGGGGGTAATGCTTTAAAATAATGGCCCTAATCATTATTAATTCCTTTGGTGTTCACTGGAATAGCATCAATCACAACTAACTCATTTGCTATTAATGTGGATGTCACAGATACTTCTGTAGGGTTTCTTTCTGCTAGAATTCAGTGTTCATTAGCTGGAGCAGGTTTTTTCCCCATTGTTCCTGGAGGGTTTTGAGAAATCTCTTGCTAGGGGGGAGGCATCAGGCTGTATGCTCAGCTCATCTGTTGTGCAAATGGATAGGTCTTCTTTTAAATGCAATGACCCCTGTTTCCCTCTCTGGCACAGAACTGACCCTTCTCGCTCATCTGCTCTGCATATGCTGCTCTAGTCATCAAAGATTAAAGACGAATTCCCACACTCTCTGAAACTGTCAGGAGACCTCCAGTTTTTCTTCACACAATCTCCAACCCAGCATACAGAAGAGAAAAAAAACAGAGTTTTAATTTGCCATGCTGACAAGCCCAGGATTTTAAGATTAAGCTGTGTGTCTAATGATGCTAATTAAGGAAATCTCTGAAGATCTAGCTGTGATCATAATAAATAACAATAAGGTCCCTAATTTCCTTCTGAAAAAGGCATTGTGTAAGAGACGAAATCAATTTCTGGGGCAGCCGCAGACATTGCAAATTTGCCAGCAATGGAGATGCTCTGCTGGTCCTCCAGGTCTCATGGCTCATCTTGCTGTTGTGGATTTGCTTTTGTTGTTTTGCTGGGTTTTTTTGTCCTCTGGATGGCATCAGCTACAGGCTGGTAACTTTGTCCTGCCTTCCCCTCCTGGGACTCCTCTTGAAGGAGCTGGGTCAAGGGGAAAACATGTTCCTGTTAGCATTTTCCAGCAACAGAGCTCCCCATACAATTTTTGGGTTATCTGGGGAACAATGTAGGTTGTGAAGCACGGTGACATCTAAAAGACCTTCAGGCATCCCATCTTGCCTCAGAACTGCTACAGAAGTGCCACAGGTTCCATCTATTCCTGTATCGCATCCATCCACCATGTACAGGCATCTGTGACCTTATGTGTTATCTACAGTACCTGTGTGTAGGCACTTGAATAGCTCCTTTTGTGTATGGGATGACTTTAAGCTTAGCAGTGCCCTAGCCAGGCCTCCTCCTAAATCTGTCAGCAGAAATCTACCCCTTAACTGCCCCAAACTAGTCCTGGGGTGGCAGCACTTTACCTGACCTTTTGTCAGATGAAGTGTTCACCCCTGGTTCAGGGCTTTGGGAGAGTGCAGGTGAAGTAGCTGTGGCATTTTTGCTAACTACAACTCTTTCTCCTACAGCTTGAGTGGCAGTTACAAAGGCAAGAAGCTTGAGCTGCAATCACTGCTTTGGCCACATGTGTGTTTTCTCATTAGTGGGCTGATTTGCTACAAAATCCTGAGGATTTCCATGTGCCCATTCTTTGATGAATTCAGGAAAATGCCAGTGGAGCCTCTCGTACCCTCTTTGATTTCCAATCAACTCAGTATTCCGTATTCTCCACTAAAATGAAGCACCTCCAAATGGCCATACCCTTGTCAGCAACCCTACAAAAATAAAACATGTGCACGTGTTTGTGTGTGCACGTGCACACAACCCAAATTCATGTATAGTGCCTTAAAGCAAGGTCTAATGAATGGTGCCAAACTAAAGGCAGGAAGGGACTGGCTTAGCATTCCCTGAACATCCTTTCTAAATTCATTGCAGTTAGTTTTCTGGTGGTGTTGTAAAACTCAATGAGTTTGTCATACCTCATAGTAACATCTCCTTTCGGCAGCAAAGATAACCCTGCTGTTGTAATAGATGCTAAGAGAGACTTCCAGCTGAGACACGCTTCCGCTCAGCTCCTCCTGGCTCATCTGGAGTAAGCTTCTTTGTGGCTCATCCAGAAGATCCTCATTTCAGTGTTGCCTCGGGACACAAGCTCTCCCTGCTCTCCTATAAACGGAGTGTTCCCAGGGATGAAGCACACAGTGCTGCCTCCTAAACCAGTGGAAAATAACAGGCGCTGGTCTGATATAAAGTTTCCTGTGTTTATCTTAAGAATAAGGGGCAAGATCAAAGTCCTTGGAAAGGAGAACATAAAATGGGAGATGTGTTTCTCCCAATCCTTCCCTTGGTTTTGCAATATACAAACACAGCTATCTTTGGCAACTCAGCTCATTTCCCAGTTATAGTTTTGCCATCCACTGGGGATTACAGCCCAGGATTTTACCACTTTGTTGCCTGGACTGACTCTTCCCCATGTCCCATTCCCTCCCAGGTGATCCCCCACAAGCAGGCACAATCCCGCTATCAGCTGTTGTCCCGACACTGTGAATCAGCCTTAGGGGCAGGGCACTTTTTTCATGTCATACATGTCCTGGGATAAGGTTGCCTGCAAGAAGATGTTTCACTCGTGCTGAACCTGTTGGAAGGACTGCCTTCCCTTTCATACCATGTTTTCTGCAGTTGGAGTCTGGTTGAGTATCAAACCCTGATGGGATGCTGGCACTGTTGAGCTGACCCTCCTAAATCCCTAACCTGGTGCTTTCCCTTAACCCATCTGCGCTTCTGGTAGGCAAACAAGGTCACATCAAGCTGCACGATACTTTCTCCAACCCTTCAGTTGTTAAACTTCTAGAAAATGCATAACTTTATTTAACCCACTGTAAGCTGCCTGTCTCTCATTATGGGTTGCAAATGTTGATTTGGGATTGGAGCCGTTAAAGAATTCTATGCCAATATTGTCAAAACCAAAATATCTTGGAATCAATGAAATGTTAGCATTTCTTCCAGGGAAAAATCTGAATTGTAGCAAAAGATAACTTTGGTAAATTCTGTTTGGAAAAGTTCTGAAATTTTCAGGTCTTGTAACATATGTGGAGGTTTTTATTTTAATATTTTGTGTTAATTTTATATCTGTATAATTTGAGTTTAACTTGCCTATAGAAATGCATAAAGTACACTAATATCCTATGCCAACAGCCCCTGTTACCACAGATGTGCTGCTGGAAATATTCTGTCATTCTTTTTTGCATCCCTTCATTAAAATCCCATGAGTAGCTGCAGCTTAGCACTAATAGAAATATATCTTTGTTTTTTTGGCACAGAGTTTCCTCTTTCTATTGCAATATAAAATTTAAAATCCAAAACAAAAATTGTCTGGGCATTCTGCTTGGTGGACAGCTAGGAAATCAGATTTTTTCCTATTCTGAATTGGATTAAACCCAAATTTCCTAACATCTTCTTTTCCATTGTGATGAAAATGTTCAATCTACAGTGTTTCCTAATCACTGCAGCAGGGAACTATGGGAGCTCATGGACTATTTCTAATGGATCCACAAGATGCAACTGAGAAAAACAGGTTTGTTGCGCAGTTATATGTGCTGTTCAGGGCTTCCTTCTTCTACTAGAAAACATTTGAGAATTGCAGAAAGAAAATGTTTTAAAATTGTTCTTTCACACACTGTATTGGCAAAAATATGCCCCATCACCTACTGTAGAATACTGAGAATTTACAAATTCTTGTAAGCATGCTAATAAAATGGTTCTTGTTTAATTTATACACATTTTCCTGCATCTCAGGAAAGTCATCTACCTTTTCCTATGCCTCAGTTTCCTTTCTGGAAAAGCAAGATTTTCTGATAATTCATGGGAAGATTTTGGAGGAAGCAGTTCATATTTACAAAGTGCACTGAACAGGAAAATGACTTGCTGGGGGAATTTCTCATTGGAATAATTAAACTGATTCATCCAGGACCAATAAGGGTGTCATTGCACAGCATTTCCTTATGGAGCCTAAAGAGACAAGCATGAAACAGTGAATGCCGACAGCCTGTCTGTATTCCCTGAGCTGCCACGATTCTCTGGGCAAGGGGCTCGTTGAGTCGGCAGCCGCAAGGCACTTGCAGATGGGGTTTGATGGAAACCAGTGTCCTGCGTTACTCTGGGTGCCAGACTGAATGGTACCACAGGCATTAAAGCTGGGAAGAAATCTTCTACAGTGTTTGAAGCCTTTCTGTGTTGTACTTTTAGCAACAGGGAGAGGGCCCAGGGATCCTTATGGTTACTAAGCTGTAGTTAATAGTATAGTTAGTATTGTCTATTCACCCATCTACTCACCTGCCAAGGGCCATATAATTCATGCATCTTAAAAGGATAGAGTGGTGAGAAATGGGTAAAGATGTCTCTGCGGCTACCAGGGTTTTCTTTAAGTTTGATGTTTTCCCCAGCGCCGAAGCAGGCACCCTGAGGATGGATGGCAGGTCCTGCAGGAAGAATTAGCTGCTGCCAGGAAGGCCACCAGCAGGGGATGCCTGAGACTCCCCTGCATGGCATGTCCTCTGGCCTATGCTCTCCTTCAGGTCAGGGCTGAGGCTGAAGAGCCTGTTTGTATGCAGAGACAAGACCCAAAATTCTGATCTGGTCTGCAAGGCAGTGGCTGCTTGCTTCTATCTCATGCCTAACATTTGCATGCATTAAAATAAATCACTTTTTATTTTCAAGGACAGTGATTAATCCACCAAGCCCTTCTGGTATTGCTCAAAGTGTGTTAGCTGCCTAGCCTAGAAGAGAAGCAAAAGAATCTGTGTTTTAGTGGCAAACAATAAGGTTTAAATACATCGCATCTCCTTTAACATCTCCTGGTAATTAGTGACAAAGGCCCTCCTGCTCAAGTACAGCAAATATTTAACACCCACCTCCATTAGCCTCAAATTCATTTACCAGCTTGGCCTCTCTGTCTGCCAGGCATGCGAGCCATTGTGGCAGCCAGCAAGCCTTCTCCCCACTCCCTAAAGCCCTTGGATGTGAGAGGTACAGGCTCCCTGGCAGCACCAGCAAGAAAAACACTCTCCTCATACACTGTTTTGGTCTTGCTTAGGATAAAAGCCAAGGAGTCTCTCTCAGTGTGAACCATGACTCCAAAACACTTGTGGGATTGTGAGGTTGAAGCTTCTTAAGTGATATCTAATGGAAAGGGAAGTATTAAATGCCTGGAAGACTATAAAAATAAAGATTTGCCACTGTCCTGAGGAGTCCAAGCATCCCAATGGGGAGACTGTCTTCAAAAGCATCACTCCCCACATGTCCCATTCTTGCCCTTGCTGGTGGCAGTTATTGAGAGCAATCAGCAAAATCACATGCTGCTTTTCCCACTCATGGGTGCAGGGTTGCATTTCATCCCTCTTGGGGCTCCAATGCAGCAGTAGGAAGGGGGAATGGCTCTCCTCTGACACCCAAGCCTGTAAGTCACGCTCAGCCATCCCCATGATGCATGGGAAGCGCCATCTTCTCGAGGCGGGCGAGCGATGAAGCCATTAACAAAACAGATGACGGGGCGACGTGTGAGCATGGAGCTTTGTCTTGCTGGCGGGTGTGCTCCTCTCCCAGCATTTATCTGGAATATGGCAGACATAGATTCCTGCTGTTAGAGCACTTTAGCACCTGCATGAAAACACTGTTTTTTATTCCAAATGAATTAGTTGCTGGATTTAACAGACCTGTGGCCCAAACTCTGTTTATTCACTTAGTATTCAGTCTGGATATGCAGAGCACAGCAGAACCCATGCCCATGAAACAAAGAGGGTTTTGGCATCCTCCTTGTGCCAGAGAAGGGTTTCAGGCCCCTCTCACAAACCTCTATACTGTATTTCCACTGTGGCCTCCCTCAACCTCTCCAGGGTGAGTGCATTAGTGATCTGGGTGTGATCTTCGGCTGGCGCTGAGCACATTGCAAATTCACAGTTCTCTTTCTGGCTCTCCTCTCTCTGTCACAATGTAGGTGGCTTTAGACATGCAAGAGAGTTCTAGAAGTCTGCAGAATGTCCATCATTGGAGGTCTTTTATAAAAGAGGTGGGACAAATATCCAGAAAAAAATATTTAGACTGAGCTGCTCCTTCCCTGGATAGAGGGACAGCAGAGATGGACTCTAAAGTCTCTTGTAGTTTGTCTGTCCTCCTACCTTTACCTCAACCTGTCCATCTCTTCAGCATCAGGGAGCTGGGTCTAAGGAGGTCAGCCTGCACTGCTGTGTGCTTTCTGCAATCAGTAATGACAGTGACAGTGTGATCAGACCTCGCATGAATAAAAGTGTGTCTTTTCTCTTATTCATCCCCAGATTGTCAATCCAATTGCTTTTCTCCACAAGTCATTTGCAAGCAAATACTGTGTGAATCCCCAGGTGTTTCCCACCACTCACACTTCCTTGTGTCCTGAGGTAAACTCACATTTCAGAGCTTTCCATCTTGGTTGTCTAAAACAGAGAAGGGCTTAAGCTTTTGTGCCCTGTCTGAAAGACCTGTCCATGCATGTTGATCTGGGTGAAATTGTTTTTCTTTCTGCTGCACCTTGCAAGAAGAGCTAAAGTAGAGGTCCTAGGACAAAGCCCACTGGGATGTCTGCCTGTCACTTCAAGGTGTTTTAATTTGGATGCTTAAAACACCAAAGTACCTCAATCCCTGCCCAAGGGCACACAGGAGCTAAGTCTTTTCACTGAAGCAGCATTCAATTCCCTTCCTCCTACAAATGAGCTTGAGCTGTCCTGATAATTAGTACTTTATCTTGGATGGCACAAAAAGGAAAGGAGGGGAGGTCCTCAGTCTTCACTGCTGGGTAGCCTCCCGGTTTCTTCTTATTAGCTGTGTTAATGATGGGAGAGAATAAAAGGCCCAGAGCTGCTTCAGTCACCTCATTTCATCTGGTCTGAGATTCAAGTCGCTCAAGTGTCAAGAGAGTTTTTTAATTTCCAATATCACTGCTGCCAGAAATTAAAAATAAACTGGGAGCAAAAACATCAGATTAGCCAATCACACTGGAATTGCCTTTATTGTTATTGCTACTGTTGTTATTATTATTATTATTTGATCAGCTTTGGGAGAATTAAAGCTATTCAGCAAATCAAAATATGTCTTGGATTTGAATGGACTGGTATTAACTGTTCTATAGTCTGTATTAGTGATGGGCTAATAGCCCGAAACATTGCAGCATGCTCTGCTGGAATTGAGTTTAAATTAATGCTACCAGTTAATAAAAATTGTTTGTGTCTATATAACTTTCATCGTGGCATCTTAAAACATTTAATTAGCTAAAGGGACTTGGTGAAGAACCCCAGATGCAATCAAGCCAGTATCTTGACTGCTAAAAAACCCAGGGCAATGACGTGAAGCTGCTGGGACCCACGGGGCCACCATCCAGTAATGCTGCTCCACTCCCAGCCAGAGATGCTGAGGGGAGATGCAGATCCACTGCGGCGTCGGACAGTGGTGGTCGTATCCAATCAAGGTGAAATTAATTGCAGCTGCGCGCAGGCTGTGCGAGGGCTTGCTACCTTTGTGCTCCCCTCAGGAGTTAAATTGACAGGAGCCAGTGCTGGTTGGAGGCATTTGTTAATTTCATGGGTTGTTCCCTGCACATGAGGGTAAGGCACAGGTAGGGGACCGCAGGAAGGACCCCACTGGGGCTTTCCCCCTGGCCCTCAGTGCCAGGCCTGCCCCATGGCACCTGCAGTCCTGAAGGGTTTGGCTGAGCCCGAGGTGCAAGATGGCAGTCCTAATCCTGGGCCTACCTCTGCCCAGCTGGGCCCAGTGGACAAAAAGCCACAAATGGGTGAACTGTTCTGCCTGTGATAAATGTTGCTGACTGATCCCACCCTCCACGTCCCCAGATGTCTGCCTGGCTCGGAGGATTCGCTCCAGGATTTGCTCAAGTCCTCTCACGTAGGTGCCCGCCAGCACAGTGGGGTGTATTGGCCCCCCTGAGCCTCTTCAAGCCTGATGGAGACATTTCGGCTGCGCTTAAAAAAAGCAGCCAAAGAAAAAGGATATACTTGGAAAGAAACAACTTGCTTCAGCGGGAGGTGTCCCTGCCCATGGTAGGGGGTTTGTAACTAGATGAAGTTCTCTTCAATGTAAGTAAACCATTCTATGATTCTGTAAAATGCCCCAGAATGGCTGCTCTAACCGCTGAGAAGTATGTGACCATGCGTCAATATATGGTACCGCTTGAACTACATTTTGTCATTTCCTCTAACATAAGGAAAAGGCACCTTTGTCCCCAGATATGAGGTCCTAAATTTTTTACTGAACAGAAATTTAAAGTTATGCATTCAGTTATTAAATATTTGATTCCTAATTCAGAGGTCAACCCATGCTGATTGCAGGAAACAGCAATAAGTGTGCAGGATTCCTCTCTTCTTCCTTTCAGTTGCAAATTTTAAACTATTTGTAAGCAAGTGTTATTGACAAAATTGTGTGAGTCATCGTGGATAATAAATAGATTTAATGATCTGTGTAGACAATCACAAACAAAACAAAAAATTTCTTGCATAAATGATTTTTTTATTAATTATTGCTCTATTCCAGTGCTTGATGAAACCTCATGGGAATTTTGAGGATCAATTAGTTCAGATAAGCTCTTGAATAGTGTTTCAGAAATCTAAAATACTAGGTGTTAGTTGAGACTCCTGTGAATTTTCCTTGTTTGAGTGGACTTCATCAGATCTTTACAGTGCATTTCATAACTGACCACTAACTTTAGATTTATAATTATTTGCTATGCAAATGTCCAAATATTCAGTGTCACCTTCATTTTCACATGCTATTCAGCTGTCTGCTTCACTCTGATTTGTGTGTATAGTTTTGACTTTAATGAAGATTTGAGTGTTTACATGAATAAACATTTGAGAGAATAAATTCAGTGTCCAGTCTCAAATGCAGTATAATTTAAAGCCAGAAGAGACCATTTGAATAATATATTGCAAACCAGACCATTTTGTACCCTCTCAGTAGTTCTTGCAGAGAAGGGAATGAATTTTTTCTGGCCACACAGGTGAGTGCTATTGAGTCGAATAATGTCTTGTTGAATAAGAGGGTATCTTTTAGAGCACATCCAGTCTCTATGAAAAGATTCCAGGTGATGATGAATGCATCCCTTTCCTTGATAAAGTGTGCTAATGGTTGTTCTCCTTCACTGGTGCAAAGTGAAGGTATAGTTCCTATTGAAAGTGGTTTTCAGTATCATTATTAGTTAGCTTTTCACAGCCAGAAAAAAAAAAAAAAAAAGAATGCTCCTTTTAGCTCCCCATGACATTCACAGCTCCCATAGCAGACGGTCTAGTGAGTAAATATAAAGTAACAGACTTTCTAACCACACTATTTACTTGGTTCTTTGCAATGTCTCTGAACGAGCCATTAAGGACTGTTGTGTAAATATAGGATTATGGGCTCTTTAAACACATGCTATTCACTTGTTCTGCCATTATGGGGATCTCTCACTAGCAGGCTTCTGCTGACAGACTCTTTGTTAATCCTTCTTTCACAGGAAGGACAGCAATGGTTCTCTGCTCCTTTCTTTGCCATCCACCTATGTAACCTAGAGTGCCAATGGGAGAGCTCTGACTCTTTGGCTGAGCACATACAGAATTTGTGGTCCTCCTGGGGTTAAAATGATCATGGCATGAGGGTTACACTTTGGCATCCAATTAATGTGACTTCATTAGGCTTAAGCAAGCTCTTGTTTGTCTCTCCCAGTCTTTTCTGAGGATATTTATAGATTTTTCTAGCACTTCATATAAGAACAAAGGTTGTTGTTTCTAATCACCATGATACTATAATTATCTAGTTCAGGAAGGATCCATGTTACATTGAATCCACATGCTACCACTTGTTACAGACTCCAAGACAGCTTCTAACCTTTGAGCAAACTCAGTACTAGTAATAAAAGATTGAGCAGCTGTGGACCCTACTAGGGCAGGGATTGAAGTTACAATCCAGACTGAATTTTCTAGGATGCTGTATTTCTTTACCAGTTATTACAAGTAATATCAATAAAAATATAACAACAACAACAACAACAACAAAAACCAAACAAACCAAAAACAACCATTCTGGAAACACACATGCACTCCGTAATCTTTTGGTCTTATTTATTCTCAAAAATACTAAATTTTTATGAGATGTGCTGCCATCTGACCTGGAACTGTTGGACTTTACATCCTACCGCAGAGGTGGGAAGACATGGAGGTAACAAACTGAGAGACAATGAGGAACAACTCCAAACATCAAGGAGAACGAGGGAGCTCAGGTCATTAGGAAGGGTACAGGGAACACTATGTGCCACCAAATAGCAGGAGGTGTTCTGATGTCTGGCACAACATTTGGCTTGCCAGTCCATTCACAACAAGGTCCTATGGTGGGACAAGATGGAGAATTAAAAAAGGAGGTGGCTTAGGAGTCATCTTATTTGCTTCCTGCTCCTTTAGATAAATGATCGAGACAAGCAGTGTAAGAAAGGATAAAACCAGCCTCCACCATCTGATGCCATTGACTCTCCTTTGCCTTGTGTTGTCTGAATAATGAGGCAGAGCAGAAGACACTCCACCACCACTGCAGTTCAGAACAAGTGCAGAAGGATACTGCAACCCCAGGCACAAATACAGGTTGGGTAGCGAATGGCTGGAGAGCAGCCCTGAGGAGAAGGACTTGGGAGTGCTCATGGATGAGAAGCTCAACATGAGCCGGCAGTGCACGCTGGCAGCCCAGAAAGCCAACCGTATCCTGGGCTGCATCAAAAGAAGTGTGAGCAGCAGGTCGCGGGAGGTGATTCTCCCCCTCTACTCTGTGCTTGTGAGACCCCACCTGCAGTACTGTGTCCAGTTCTGGAGTCCTCAACATAGAAAGGACATCGAACTGTTGGAACAGGTCCAGGGGAGGGCCACCGAGATGATTAGAGGGATGGAGCACCTCTCCTGTGAGGACAGGCTGAAGGAGCTGGGGCTGTTCAGCCTGGAGAAGATAAGGCTCTGGGGAGACCTGATAGCAGCCTTCCAGTATCTGAAGGGAGCCTACAGGAGAGCTGGGGAGGGACTCTTTTTCAGGAAGTCTAGTGACAGGACGAGGGGTAATGGTTTTAAATTGGAAGAGGGGAGATTTAGATTAGATATTAGGAAGAAGTTCTTTACTGTGAGGGTAGTGAGGCACTGGAACAGGTTCCCCTGAGAAGCTGTTGATGCCCCATCCCTGGAAGTGTTTAAGGCCAGGCTGGATGGGGCTTTGAGCAACCTGCTCTAGTGAGAGGTGTCCCTGCCCATGGCAGGGGGGTTGGAACTTGATGATCTTTAAGGTCCCTTCCAACTCTAACCATTCTATGATTCTATGATACATGCAGCATCAGAGCTTATCCTTAACCAAGACCCCAGAGAACATCAAGTTCCTGTATCCTGCTTTCACTGGGAACCGCAGGTTATGTGATACCACACTAGGATGTCTCCCATCACCTGGCTACATCACTTCTGTATCTTCCCTTTCTTCCTGGAGCAGTGATGAGTTTCCTGAGCGAAGAGCAAGACACAGCCCAGCAGATCCAGTTTTTCTCCCTTTCAGTGCTTCAAGTCTCATTTTGACAGGAATGCTAAGGCTTCTGCTTCACAGGAGCCTCTCACATCTTAATAATAATCAGATACTGAGCTTCCAAAAGAACATGCTAAGTCTGAGCCTGGGGCTGGCTCCAAAGTCTACTGAGCTTGAATGAAATATTAACAGTGATTTGGATTAGACGCTCTATGGTTCAACAGGCAAGAGAGAAGAGCTGATTGCTCCTTGCACTCCTATGGATGTAAATCATCGCAAAGGGGAAGAGAGGATAAAGCCATGATTTTCCTACTTCCCACATCAGTCCTCTGACCTGGTAACTAACAGCATTGCCTTCTCCCCAGGACAGCTAGTGCCTCACGTGGAGATATCTCTGGATACCTTCTGCATGAGCCAAGCTGGGAATAGCAGCACAGACTAGGGGTTCTTTATCTTGGGGTTTTTTGTCTTCCATAGGCTGAAGGACCATATACTAACTAGTAACCCATGGTATTACACCTGATTTTACCTGCGTCCAGAGAGGCCAATTTTTTTTACAGCTCTAACTTACTGAGGCTACAAATATCAAGCCGCAACAGGTCCTAGTACTACAAACAGCTTTGCTTAGAAGATAGTGATTAATTATTTCACTGCTTTTCCAATTTCCTCTTTAAGTTTTTACATCCTTTATTGTGTGTCCTTGGCAGATATTTTTAGGCTTTTGTCTTACAAGTTCTTGAGATACTTAGAGGTTTGATATTTCTGTGGCATGAAAAGATATAAAGCCACAAGCTCAGAAATGACACAGGCCTTCTTATTAGTGGCTGCATTATCTGTGTTGTCTAAGCCTCTTTCTCTGTATCTGGTGGCTAGGAGCATGTATGAAGGATGGAGAACTTGAGCTAATAGCCTCCAGCTAGCTGAACGTGGCAATATCTAGCCTTGGATTCAGTTGCTTTGAACATCCTATCCAGGAGTGGAGTTGTTGCTGCATGGTATGTCCTCACAAAAGCCACAGTCTTTTCTAGGATTTTATAAATAATTGAGTCTTAGGAGAGAAAGAGACATAAAGGCAAACTATAATTATGAAATCTGAATGTTGATTAGGTAAAATAAAATTCTTACTTCCAGGATACCTGGTAGAAGATTTCTAATAGCAAAATGTGGTCAGGAAGTTACTTCTACATTGGAACCTAAAGATAATGAGGCCAGATGTTTTGGACTGATGCCAGGCTGTTCTATCTACCTCAAGCTCAGCCAGAATCCCTCGCAGAGCACAAACACTGGAGCTGCAGCTGCCTACAGTGCAAGACATCACTTGGATCTCTGTGGAGAACTTCCTGGGAAGATACTGAAATCTCGCACTAATGCACTCGTTTGTTTAAAACTATTTCAGCCTCCCTTTGTCCACCAATTTGCTAGTGTTTGCTAGTGTTCCCAGCAAGGATATGGAACAGGTCCAAAGTCTGGCTGGACTTTTCACTTTAGCTCAGTGACCCCGCAGGCTGGCATCTCAAGGCATACCCTTTCAAATCAGCCAACTAACAGCACACTTAGTGTCACATGGAAACCTGAAAGCATCGTAGCAATTAAAAATATCTTCATGGCTACATTGAAGTTGCATCACAAGATCTATTCACGCTCTTGAAAACAGCTCATAAATTTTACAGGGAAAGAACAGCTGGAGCTGGCATCAGGGAGTGCTGTTGTTTTGGCTCGCAGATACAATAATTCCCTAGTAATAAAAAAAAAAAAATCCACTTCACACATGCTAGTCCCGTGAATATATTTCTAGGGTGGGTTTTTTTGTGTTCTTGTTTGTTTGGTTGGTTGGTTGGTTTTTTTCTTCTTTTTCTTCTATCTCCCTCCCTCCCTCTTTTTTCTGTGGGTGTTTTGAGTTTGGGTGATAATGTTGGAGCTGAAAGTGTTTTTAGTGCTTTCATTTAAAAAGCAGAGGGGAAAGAAAAGGTGATTTCTTTTTCTCCATTGTGTTCTAAATCATTTCTGACCCTAAGAAACAAATGCACAAACAAACAAATGAAAAAAAAAAAAAGCCATGAAAGCTTTGATCTACAGAAAAGAAAACTGTCTGGTATTTAAAGAAGAAGGAAAATAAGGAAAGATCTTTCTCTAAACACTTTACTGATCAGAAAATAACATCTTCTGTCATTCTGAGTGCTGTGTTTGGAGCCTCAGGAATAGAAATGTCTTTATGGATAGGAAAAGTAAGAACCTACCTATTTTAGGAAGAGGTTAGAGGTGGCAAAAAAGCCAATTTGAAGTATCATATACATTATTTGGAGGCATATAGAGTTTTTTTGCTATCAAACAGTGTCTTCTGAGATGCAGGTTTCAAGTCACACAGGTCTGGTGCAAGACTTCTGGGCCATCAGGCAGCCCTCTTCTTTCCAGGTAACTTGGCCTGGTACTTGTGGAGAAACATAATGTGTGCCCAGCATCCCATCTCTGATGCTAGCTAGCTCATGCCGTGGGAATAGGATAAGAGGTCACATGATCACCCTCCTTCAAACACAGTACTGGATTGTTTGTAGTTCAGGGAGTTTCAGAGCCCAGAGTGGCAGCTCTGTGCTTAACGGCTCATGGGGAATTTTACTACTGTGAATTTATCCAGACAATCTTTTGCACCTATGTAAACTTTTAGCATCCACAGTATCCGTGTTCTGCAGCTCTGCTCCACATGAACTGAAGAACCACTTCGATGTTTTTATGTCAAATCTGCCACCTGATACTTTAGTGCTTTTTACTAGAGAAGCACTACTGACCTCTGTTCACCTCCTTCCAGTCACTGGGCATTTGGTCAATCAAATCTAGGATTCTCTACTTCTAAAAAGACTGACTTTTCAGACAAGATTTAAACCGAGGAATCTGTCCCAGGTGATTAAGGAGCAAACTGAGATGTTTCAGGAAATTTTCAGAGGGCTACTGGGGTTGAGTTGCTTTTGTCTCCTGTTGCAGAAGATCTTTCTGAAACTCTCCCCACACCAGCAAGAGCGTAAGTTCTGCCCAGAGGAATATTCAATCTAATTCAGATATGGACAAGGCAGAATGCACAAAAGCAGACACAAGTCTGAGGAGTGATGGACAGTGGGCTTTCGTGGACAACTGAAGGAGATCTGGAAAGAAGATAGGGCTGTTTAGCACTCAAGGGAAGTGAGAAACAGCAGTTCCTATCGAGGGATAGCACGATCCTTTGGAAAGGGCTTCAGTCTGGGACTCCAGGATGCCTGGGATCTTTTCCCTGGCTGGCTGGATTGTATTGGCTTTCACATTTTTTTCCCTGGGTGCAAAACAGAGAGCCTGATACTGATTCACCTTCAGAAAGTGCTGTGAAAGCTATAGATGAAAAGTGCAATGGAACAATTAAGCAATAGTAATGATTATGAAGCCACAAGGTTCTCCAAATAGAAGATGCTAAAAAGTAGAAAGTGGTATTATATTTTTATTAAAAATGTTATAGCCAGGTACTCTCCTCCCTTTCATTGAATGTGTCCAGCTTCCTTCCTCACTGATGGAAATTGAATTACTTGCAGTGTTTTGTACTGAAATTTTTTATTATATTCTGAAAAAAAAAAAAAAAAAAGATACCAATAATATAGAACCAATAATTAAATTGCCACCAGAAGGTGATAAGTCATGAATGGAACAAACAAAGAGAATAAAAGGGAAGAGGAATACAAAGAAATGCATTATATGACCAGCATATGGAATATTAAAAGGAATAAAGAAAACATAACCCTGATAATAAAGTCAGAGTAATGACTTTGACAGTTTATGTTCAAGGCACCATCTGGGCAAAGAAATTTTTTTCAAATTGCTGGTGTAACTCTTGCCCTCCTGAACTTCAGGACAGAATTTTCTTCTGATTTGCCTTTTCAGAGGTTCCCACTTCACTATGGCTAGCTACTGCTCCTGGAGACAAAGCTTAAGGAGCTTCTCTTGTGTGTCTTTTGCTTTGCCCTGTTTTCCTTCTGGCTTTGTGGGAGAAGAGCAGAGGAAGAAGGGGTAAGGGCTGGTGGAATGTCCCTGGCTTTCAGTCCCTGCTGCAGGTGATGAAAGGGAAAAGGCAGGAGGGCAGAGGGGTTGGGATGACAGGCTAGGTTGGGAGTGTATCTCATTGTTATACCTTAGGGAAAGGAAGAGTGGTGATCCTACTGTGGCTCATGCTAGAGGAAGTTTTTAGGGTCAGATTCTCACTTTTGGGCAGGCTGCACTTGTAGTGGAGATAACTGGCTCTGGGCTACTTTGGTATCTTTTAAAGGACTGGTAGGACAGGGGAAAGCAAGGTCTGTTTCATGGCATGTGTTAGACCAAATTCAGGGGCATTCAGGCATGTGTTAGAGCAAATTCATATCCTACTGGGGCAGTAGGATATGCAGGTTTTGCTCCCTCTTGCTGCCTTTTGCCTGGGAGCAACCCCTTTGTGCCTTGAGACAGAGCAGCCAATACTGCAAAGCTATTTTTCCAGCTCTCAGTCCTTTGCACATGTTCCCATTAAGTTAGGATCCTTAGCTGACTGCTTTAGGGCATATTTCTTGCTACTTTAGGCTTCTTAATCTTACTACTTTAGGCTTCTTAACCACAGAAGAAGTCAGGCAAGAAGAGGGAGCTGGTATTAAGGATTATTCAGATAACCACAAGCTGCATAAAGCTCCATTCATCGAGATGTTTTCATCGACAGGTTTTCATCTGAAAGCTTATGGAAGTGGCTAGAAGTAACCATTCAAATGCTTCCTGTTTCTCAGATAAGCCCTGTAACTCACCCAGGTTTATAAAGCAAATCAGTGGTGATGAGTGAAGTCTAGACTTCTGGTTTTCTGGATTCATTAGGATAATGTGCCTTTGCTTGATGCATGAATGTGAGGAGAGGGGTCTCTTTCAGCTGAGACAGTGCAAGGTTTATAAATCAAGGCAGACTTGGGATTTCCTGAAGCCCATTGCTATGCTATTGAAAACTGCAAACTGAGAAGCAGATGTAAAGCAGCAGCGTAAACCAGCTTTCTCTCAATGGCAACTGAGGGTGGTGCTACCATTTGGGGTGACATGGTAGCAGGTAGTGATGTACCTTTGTGTCCCATGCCCTACAGCTGGCTTTGGAAAGCAAAGGAGCAGCTGCCCCTTTTGCCTGAGTGTGGGGCCTCAGCCCTGCCAGCAGTGGCTGGAAACCTACTGCAGCGTTTTCCCTTGTTTCAATTTGTGCTTGAGATTTGAGGATGAAAGCCAGGAGGATGAGACTTAACCATGATAGAAACCACAGGACATCCTGCAATGATGGGTCACGCTAGCTGAACCAGCCTGGGAGGGCTGGTGTTAGTTTGGTTTCAGGAGACCGATTGTAGGTTTTTCCGATGTGGCAGAGAGTAAAAGCTGCAAGCGGCTGTTTGCTGAGACAGAACTTAAAAATAACAATCGCTCCCAAGTGCGTCTCCTTCCACTTGTGCTGTTATTTTGCCAGAATATGAGAAAGCCACAAAGCATTCAGACTAAATGATTTTAGGACCACAGTTTCTCTTGGCCTTCACCCTGACCTGAGCAAAGTAAAAGTCTGCTAGATTTTGGAAGGCAAAGGAGGGAATAGCAAGGGAGAAAGAGGAAAGCAGCCTCCTCTGAAGTGCATGTGAGGGATTTGATCTTTTGAAACACGTCTGTCGAGAGCAGCTATAGCCCTAGGAGAGAGGTGGTGAATCTATTTGTGTTTATACACTGTGCTGAATATCCAGAAACTTGGACACAGGAGGAGGTGAAATTGTTTACATTTATGTAACAATTGCAAGCCACAAAACACCATTTGTTTTCCTCATTACCGAGACCTCTGAGAGCAATATAGGTCCCAGTACAGCCTTTGCAGCACACCATGTGCTGTCTCACTCTGTTTCCCTCGAGCTGGGTCTGGGCTTTCAGTGGGGAACTGGAGGTGGGATGAGTCTATCCCTGGCAGGAGGGGTGATGCTGGCTGCTGGGTGCTCACTGCCTTGGGGTACACATGTGCTCCCTCCACCATGCTGCCTGTGAGGCACCATCCAGCATGATGATGGGCAGATATATGACCTTGGCATTTCTCAAGGTCATGCATTGCCTGAGGAGGATATAACTAAGTGATGAGACCCCAACAAGCAGACCCCTCCTTAGGGTCCATCTGCAAAAGGGTGTAGCTGCAGTAGGAGACCCGGAGAGTAACCCTGGGAGCCGGTGCTACTAAAGAGATGGGTGAAAGGCATGCTGTCTCTGCAGTCTTCCTCACATTAGCAGGGCTCTCAGCAGCAGGAGGCAACTACTCTGCTAAGTTATAATAAATGGTGGTTTTGATTGAATTCTGAGCAATTTCCCTTTAAGAGAATTCCCTTTAAAAAGAATAATAACCTTCTCCTTTTTTTGAGATCTGAGTGTCGGCAGAAGAAGCCAGGCTTGTTTTCACGTTTTAGCTGTGAAACAGTATCGGGCGGCACCATCTGATTCCTTTTCTTACAATTCTTTTGTGTCTTTCCTTTTGTAAGCAAAAATGAGCACATTCAGGCGTGAGAGAAAGGAGTGAAATCAGATTGTATTGCATTTCTTTGGCATATACGGTGCAATGCAAGATTTTTTTTCTCCCCTTAAGTCCTAAAATTTCAGATAGCCTGAGAAAAAATACCAGCATGGGAAAAAAATGGGGAATCAGCTTTCCATCTAAATGCTATTTTAAAAATCCCATAAATGTAAGTAGGCTTTTTATGCATTTAATTTTTTTTTTATTTTTTTTTTATTTTTTTGTCATTCCTCAGCTCTGTTTTCAGGTCTTCTCTTCTATGCACTTTCAGATGAGCCCATGTCTTATGAAAGTGATGTTCTGTAAATGGGGACCATCAGCAGTTCTAACAGCAGGAAGTAAACTGAGTATTTCCTTCCCCAAAACAACTCTGCTAATTTACTTCAGTCTAAAGTAAAACTGAAAAGATATTCTTTCAGTAAATTGTAAATTCATCCCAAAAAGCAGAACTTCAAGGGAAGTAAAACTGCTCAGCTTACTTTGAGAAAATTATTTAAGCTGAATAAAAAAGACCAGGGCAGAGCTGTAGGCAAGTGTGATACACTGCATTTCAACACCTTCAAAGGGAAATAAATATTTGGAAATGTTGCAATGTTTCATTTTGAAGTTATTTTTAAGGGAAACTTTTTTGTTTCAAAATGGCCATTTCCATTTTAAAGAAATAAGGGTCAAACGTTCTGAATTATTTGTTTCAGCTCAAATGCAGCATTTCAAGTTAGCACTCAAGTGATTTTTTTTTTCAGGGAGGTGAATCCTTCTTCCTGCAAATACTCCATCTAAATTTAACTCATGCATATTTTGGGGGGTTTGCAACATAACAGAAAAGCCACTTTTTATCCCTCTACCTGCCAAAGCCTCAGTTATCCAGCCCCCACACATACACACCACTTGTAGCAGATGCTGAAGCCTGGCCAAAATCATGCTCTGCTGCTCCATTCCCAAGCACTACAGAGAGCTTCGCCAATGTGGCTCAATGCCACCTTGTGCTCCACCATTTTCCCATTCTGCAGTCCCTGGCAAAGCTGTTCCAGGAACCTCACTCCTGACCCACTGCCCATTTATCCGTTCTCCACTGACCTGTCCTAGTGCATCACCTGCAGCACAATTCCCTCGTGCAGATGTGGTTTCCCATATTCACTCCCATGCACTGCTTGCCATACCAAAAAAGTGAATGTTGCTCACAAGAACCTCACTGGTACTATGGCTGAATGGTGCTATCTTTGGGATTCAGTGCTTTTGTGACATGAGGTTAAGATGAGACCCTTATGAAGTCAAGGTCCTTTTGAATCACAGCTCTAAATGGGGCCTCTGGGCTTTATTCTAGTTGCTGGACTCATCCTGCCACTGCAGCACCTCCCAGGCCCTTCCTGCTTCTGCTCCGAAGATGGCTCACTGCAACTCTTCATATTAGACCAAAAAATCCACACGTTTTTCTAGTGTCTGCCTGCATTGCTCCAAGATCTCAATAAGTCTCAGGACAGGACAGTAGGCAGCTCAGCTACATCTGCTAAGATCCAGCTCAGAGCTGGTCTGACAAACATTGGCGGATAAACCCATCCTTAACAGGGTGAAGGATTTGTATTAGAAAGTGAGATTAGTCATTCTAATCATAGGTTAGGACTGCTCTTAGGATCTGGGATGCATTTTATCCATCCTCAATCTGAGGCTAAATTCTGGCTCTTTCTAAAACACCTCTAGGCTGTAGTGGTGAGGATGGCTTGTTCTGTCTCTTCCCCTTGTTAATTCTGGGCAGATGTCTGATATTTTATCCTCAGTGTGGGGACTTCACAGAAAGTCTCAAGTAATTTTGAAGTTATCCAAGTTTTACTGAAATAACTTTCTCCTTTTTTTTTTTTTTTTTTTAATAGAAAAATTCTCTGTTTTTCAAACATAAAAAGCCCTTGCTCTCAACTCAGGAGGTACCTCCTAAGAGCCACTTCCCAAGTTTTCCCCATCTCTGATTATACAGTCTTGACAGGAATCATCCCTGCATGGCTTTCTACAGTACAGCCTCGCTTGAAGTGGCAAAGGGCAGTACATTAGCTTTAGCGCCGGTAGAAGTTTAAGGGCAATGGTTTTAAGCAAGCGCATTAACAAGTGAGGAGGACTGCTCTGCCAGACACCAGGATAAAGGGTTATTTTTAAAGGCATTGGAGATAAGAGCCATGCTTTTTTTTTTTGCTTTCACCTAAACTTCTTCACCTGGCTGTCCAGAAGCAGCTGGGGACTCCCTGGTTTTAGGTTTTCACGACTGTGAAAATGTGTATTCCAGGTCCTGGTCAGACTGCCCCAGCCAAGTCCTATCATTGCTCTACGCCTCAGTTTCGCCAAGGGAAAAAAGAACATCAAGATACCAATGCTCTCTGGTAAAGTGATGAAAACAAGACATGGAAGTATCCAAATGAAAAATCAATGAGAAAATAACATGTGAAAATGAATCTGAAACACTATTAGCATGTGCTCTCCTCTATGCTAGTTATTTTGTGTGGCACAAAAATAAATACCGGGTTTTTTAAGTGCCCTTAGGTACTCTGGTGATTTTGGTGCTCTAAGAATAACAGTGTTCACCTCTGGTCTTCAGTCTTGTCTTTCACTCCTGCTCCTGATGAGAGGAGATGTTCCCCAGCTCTAAGCTTTAGCACAATTCGTATCATTCAGGAGCTGCTGCTGTGAGATTGCTACCCAAGATGAAAGGAGTCTCACAGGAACAAGCAAACCTGGGAGACTTTTGCAGAGCAAGTCAAAGCCCCAAAGGTATTTGGGGGCTGCAAAGAATCAAAGCTCTCCTCCTCATTGTACTCTCCCTGATCAGTAAAACCCAGCTTTTCTAGCCTGCTTCTGACCCCAGAGTGCTTCTGCTTGACAATGCACTCATGGCATTGTCATGAAGAGCTTCAATGTGAGGTAACACAGAAGTCTTGAGTGCACCTCATGTTCTTAATTCACACCTACAAAACCTGCCATCTGCTTTTGCACCCTCCTTCAGCAGGTGAAGATTTCTCTCGCTTTACAGAAGCATACAAGAAAGAACAGGGAGGGAAAAATCCTTCCCAGCTGCCCCAAGTTCCTCCACAATAAATTAAACCTCTCCTCCTTTTTCCCAGTGAGAGCCAGTTACAGTCTAGGAGAGAGAAGAGCTGTTTCCAGTCCCTCCCAAGCTCCATGCAGCGCTCAATGTCCAAAATATCAAGGGGGTTGGCAAGGGCTGCTGGAGGCAACTTCTGTATGGAGCTCAATGGCAGCAAAGCGTGAAGGAAGAGCAGCCCGTGCTGGCCAGCGAGGCAGAACATGCCGGCACACCTCTGACAGTGCCCTCCCTGCCGTCATTATCGCACAAGGGGAAAAAGGGATTTTTGTCAGCTGCTCAGAGGGGAATGCAAAGGTTGCATCTGCCTTCTGTCACCTGCATCCTTTGGTTGGGGCAGGGGGTGAGAGCCTATTTACTGATGGCAAAGAGGGACTGATGACTGCTGCTGATCCGGGAATGTTACTTATTGATTTTCCTGGGGTACCTGGAGGTGGATATTGTGTAAGCAATGGTTTAATTGCATATATATGTAGATACTGCTGTTCATTTACCATCCTGGAGCACTGCTAATGAAAAATGTGTTCAGACAGACTGACTGCAGGTATTCAGCATTGTTCATTGCTGGATAAGGAGCTTTACAGAAGTAGAACAAACAAATAAATAAATAATATTGTCATGACCAGAAGTTCTAGACATTTTTGTACTCTGAAGGAATGTGCTTAATTTAGCCCTGCAGTAAGTCCAGGTGCCTGCCCAAATACAGCTGATTAGCCAATGGGGTAAGCACTTACCTAATTAATCTGTGGAGTGTCACTGTCTGCATACAAAACAGGTGTGCAGTTGTGCATCTGTTTTGTAGATGCCTTTGCACTTCTCTAGTGCTATGCAAGTCCTTTGTCAATACACCAAGCACACGTGCAGAGGATGACGTTGTCTTCTGCCACCACCCACAAGCCTGGTACTCAAAATAAATTCCATGAGCCCCAGGCTGGTAAGACTCTGCTCCAAATTCTGTGGTGGTCTATACCATACACACAGCCACATGTAATTCTGTAGGCATCCATGTTTGCATGTAGACATCTTTCCTTTGTGCTTTTTAGAGAGATGAACGAAGTGGATGCAGTGAATTGGGGTGGAAACCTGCCAGCTTTGGTCTAATCAACCTCTGTGAGTGTATCTGCAAGTGGAACAAGCGCATGTCATCACTTCACCCATCCTGAAGTGCAGCCACCCCACGCCTGGCCTGAAAAAAAGGTCTTCCCATTCATTGCAGTCCTGCACAAAAGCACAGGACAGGAAATGAAGGATGTGCCTTCCAATTTATCAACACACTCTGTTACAAGAAATGTAGGAGCTGTAGATGCTGAAGTGTCAAACTGATACGTAGATGGAACTGAATTCACCTCTAGAAACAGGCAAAGGAGGTCAAAAAGGAAAAGACCTGACCCAAACCTTGTTTCAAAATTCAGACTCAAATCAAATAACCTCCCAGTTATTTTCCATGTTCACAAGTTTTCTTTCCCTGTCTGTTTACTCCGAGTGCTCTCTGAAGCACAAAAAAGGCAGTGAAAGCCAGTGAACACGACTGCCAGGAGCTGTTCCTTTCCAGCTTCCTGACCAAGTCTTTTGAAAAAACCTCAGCAGAATGGTCCCCAGTAAATCCTTTTCAAATGGTGTGCTTGACTCCAAGCCCACTGGGCTACGATGGAGGAGTTCAGTAAATGCCACAGGGATATGCAGTGCAGGAGGAACCAAACTCGCAAGCTGCAAACATCCTCATCAGTGAGCTGCAGCGGTTTGATTAAATCCTTCCAAGCAGCCGGAGATAACACTGTGAATAGAGCTTCCTAATTTCATTTCCCCAGCACCACGGAGCAGGTATATTTCCATACACAGGTACAGGACCTTTGCTGCACTGGCTTCAATAATCAGGAGAGATGAAGGCAGAGCTTACTCTACATGTCACTGAATATTTGGGAGTTAAACTCAAGAGACACTAAATCCCTCTTGTTGGTTCTTCTGCAGGGGCACAGAGGGTAGACTGGTAGACACTGAGAGTGACTGATGGTATTGCTGACCAAATGGAGAATGGTGATTTATGGACAAGCCACTGTCCATGCTCTACTGGGGAAAAATTAATGGATTCAGTTTCAGACCTCTTGGAAGGTGCTGGCCAAAGCCTTTCATTAAGTTAGCCTCTTGAATGTGGACTGTCAAAATATTTTAACATCTGCCTGTGACCTCCAACCATTTTCCTTTCCCTTCACTGCCTGCTCCAGCCCCAGACCTCCCTTGCAGTCAAAACTGACAGCATTATCCATTAGAATCACTCTTTGAATTAATTACCCAGAAATATGCTTTCAAAACTTCCACTCCATGTAACAGCAAATTAAAGGGCAGCCTGGGTGGAGTTTTACACGTCCTGGTTTGGCTGCCCCTTTCCAGCTAATGTGACCATTAACACTCTGGCTGCAGTGTCTGCCACTGCTCTTCCTTCCCTTCTCCACACTTGTTGAGAAAAATAGGCAGAAAGTCCTTTTATTTCCCAAACACTTAAAGGAAATACAACACAGCATTCATGGAAAGACCAGAGGGACGGTTCAAGAGACAAAGGTCCCCAATGAAGCAGTGTCTGACCTTGTACCTTGGTAGAGACTCTGGGATATTCCTGTCATTCATGTGTCCCTGCAGTGATCTCGTTTCCCATTTCTACAATTCTCACTGCCCTACAGCTCTGCTCTTACCAGCAAAAAGCACATCAGGCCGGTACCCAGGCTTGTCAAGGGGGATTGCACAACCAGTGCAAGTGATCCCTTAGAGTGCTGGTGCATCTCCTTTTTCTTTTCTTCAGGCTCCCCAAGGAGACATGCCGAGCAGAGGGACAACTCGTAGCATGGGTACCTCCATGCTGATGACTGTTGCTTGTTGCTCAATGATTCTGTGTCTCTGGAGCAATAAGCAGTAACATACCAAGCCCTGACCTTCTCCATATCATTCCTGTCCCTTCAGCAACCAAATTTTTCTCAGATCAAGGCCGAAGACAGTGATGATTTCTCAGACATGCACACAAGAAGTGCCTACGAGTGTGTGCAGCCAAACATTAGCTCTCTATTTGCTCTTCCATCTAATCTGAATTTTTCCCATTCTAAGGATCAAGCAAAGAAGCCTGGCAAATAGTTTTCAACATTAATTTAGGAGCTTTGTGAAATGTTTTTCAGGTATTTACATTTTTTTTTAAGGCAAGTGTTTAAAATTCAGACTCAGTTGAATGCCTAATTTGTATAAAGAATTACCACAGAATTACCACAGTTCAATCCATACCCATTCCAGCCCACAAAATTGGCAAAAATCCTCTCCAAAGCAAGTAACCTGACATTGATTGACATGCTTTTCCTCTCTGTTTTCTTGAACCCCTGAGGTCTGTTGCACTCTGCTGATGGTTTAGATATAAACATCACCTTGTCTGAAAGTGGGCAATTAACTTTTCCTCAGTGGATAACTCTTCCCTCACATGCTTTGCCTGACAGCCCCTATTCCCACATGGACCCAGTAAAACCAGAAGGCTGTCTCTCTCTCAGCAAGGGGGCTCCAGACAGCTGTGCCCAGGGGTGCAGAAGGATGGAGAGGTACCTGCAAGGACAGGGTGGCCTCAGGGAGTTAGAGGAAGCCTTTGGGAGTCACACCTGCAGCTGCAGCAGCAGGAGAAGAATGAATGAAGGGCATTATTTCTGCCAGCCCATTGAGGTGATACTATTGCTAGAAATAGTTAAAATAATTTTCACCCACTTTCGTCTTCCCCACACTCCCTCTACCCTTGATTTTTGTCTTTCCTAGAGCAGACTCTTGCAAACATTCCCTCTGCAAACACTCTCTCTGCAGAGCTAACAGAAGGGAGCAGGGCTCCCTGAAGCAGAAGAGAAATCAAAGGACTTTGGAAGGAAAAGGAAAATAAATAAATAAAGGGGTTGTTTATCTTTTTATTAATAGCAGAGTAGTGTTCCCAAGGGAATAGGCCAACTGTGACTCTAATCCAGCCATGCAAAGCTGCATCCCTTACTGTTTGGTTTACATTTATTTTTTCTCTTCTCTTTTCCAGGGTTAATTGCAGGGAAAGAAAAGTGAGATGTTTAATTCTTGCCTTCTCAGATCTTCCCCTCCTTCCCCAGTGAACCACACACAGCCTGAGTGTTTGCCCTCAGACCACTGAGCCAGCACCGAGCTGTCCTGGTCGCTGTGATGTCCATCCAGGCTCAGTGACACTCCCAGGCTGTGCGCGAAGAAGGACAGGGCAAAATCTGCCACATTGCGAGGTACAGAGAGGCGGGTAATGACAGCAGGGGGTGGTTTTAATTCGTGTTTGTCTGAAGAAATATTCAGCTGGGTCAATGACACTGTTCCGCTGTCACCCAGGGAAAATGAACATAACCTACGCATTGCCCAGCAGTGAGATGGCCTCCTGACATGTTTTGAAAGGGAAGCTGGAGGAGCTAGCTGTGATGGGCCGATAGGCTTTGAAATGCATCCCAAGGAAGGGAACATAAGAACTACTGATATTCATGTGAAAAGTATCCCTGGCCTGCTGTATCTGTTGTACCAGTGCAGAACACTGGCCAATTTAATTACATGCAGTGATGTCCACCAAGGACTTGCTCACAATTCCGGAAGCTGGGCCACAGCAGGACCCCCTGCACTGAAATTTCTGGTACATATTTAGTGCTTGGGGTCTGGCCTGAAAACTGTAGATTTTTATTTTGGGATATCTGAAGCAGGATTTTGAAAGGCATGTCTCATCAAAAGTCAAAGAGAATGAAGATTCTGACCTCCTTGTGTGCAGCTCAGCCTCTCTCCCCAAGCAGTTCTGGCTTCCCTTTCAGAACAGCAAAGCCTTATCCACCCTGCTTAGTAATGAATCCAGTTTGTAGTCATCAGGATTTTCTTGAAAGAAGCAGTCCCAGTAGTCACCTGCAATGTCCAAATCCACCTTTAACTGAGGCATAGCTAGGAGCTGCAGCAAAGTTGATGTGGTAGAGACAAGGTCAGCCTTGACGTGTGTCACAGCAGTTAGATTAATTAAATGAAGTAGCAGTAGTTTTGCCAGGGTCTCACAGCCTTACCAATCCACCTTTCCTCAGCTGACCAATCTTGCCACAAAGTCCTATGACTTCCTGAGCAGGTTACCAGGATCTGACCTTCTGCATGAGAACAGATGGCAGGTGGTTTTGAATGAGCATCTCCAAATATACAGTGGAGACCACAATTTCCCAAAGATCATGGCGAGGGGAGAGGAAAGCTCTGGTCTGAAGCATTTTTTAAAGCTCCTAATTGAGAGAAGGAGAAAAGCAAGAAAGGATAAGTGTTCAGATGGGGAAAGACGAAGGAAAAACTGCATTTTAGTGCCTGGGCTATGGTACGTCTTTGAAACTGCTGAGAGGGATGTAGCCGTCTCTGCAAATCAAGATGAGCTGGCTGGGCAATGAAGCATGCCCGGCATTTTATTTCTCATATTGTTTGGAGATAGGGATTCAGCTGAGTGCATTCAGCAAATAAAGATCAAATAACCTGCTGTGAATAATGTTTTAAACCTAGGTTCCTATCAGGATCTAGTTATAAGCCCATATACTCCGTTGGATAAAAAATAAGTTACACATGGCTGGAGGCAGTATTACTTTCTATGGAAGATGAAATCTGTTTTGAAATAGAAAATGTTTAGTGATTCCCCCTCCTCGTTTTATTTTTTTGGAAGGGCTAAACCCCCATAAAGCTGCCTGACAGAGAGGATGGGGGAGGCTCTCCTAGTATTTCACCCACAGCCTCTGGGTCCAGAGCTAAGGATTTATGTTAAAAGAGAGGGTGAAGCCCAGGAGGAGAGGTGAGGTGGAGCCCACGTTGCCAGCCGGTTTGGCTGTTCTGCCTGGAATCAAGCTAACCTCTATTGCACTAAGCTTCTTAGCTCTGTGCAGAGAAACAAGCCCTTGATGAGCTGATCCTTTGCTTGCATGATGATAATCAACGCTTTGGCTGCCAGCCACAGGGAAAAACCACCAGTTGCTGCTGTTCTCTGTCCTTTGCATGCACACCTGAACCAACTCACGGCTGCACAGTGAAGGGGAATATCTACTGAGATGTTTGGGCTGGATGTAGATGCTGATGCTTGCTTTTGAAGAGCACGACACTGCACAAATAGCCCTGCTTATTTGAATGAAGATGTTGATAGAGAAAAGTGCTGTTCCACAGCAATGTGGCAATGTAGTCAATTCTCTTTTCAAGGATAGTCAGCTATACTCCCGTCGTGGTTTGGCCTCAGCGGCAACAAAGAGCCACGTAGCAGCCCACTCGCTCTGATTTCCCAGGGCAGTGAGAGAGGATTGGAAGGAAGAAAAAAGGCAGACTCGTGGGTTGGGACAAAAGAAAACTGTTTAACAGAACAACAGGTATTACAGGGAAACAATAACACGGATGGGGGGAATACAGACACGAGTACAATATCGACCACCCCCGATGTCACACGCACCCCAGCCCGGCCTCTCCGATATATATCCCGACGCCGCCACCACCCCCACCCCCCCATTTCCTGTTGTCGTCCCTCCCCTACCCGGCCAGCTCCCTGCTGCTCCCTGCTGCCCCTGGGTCTGGTGCACATGGGATAGAATAGTTCTGCCCTGACAGAGTCAGGGGAAAATTAACCCCGTCCCTACTGGAAACCAGGACAACTCCATTGCTGCATGTGAAAGAGCAGACTAGCAACATAGAAAATGGCTCCTGAAAATTTTCACACTTGTTTCAGAGCTATTTTCCTTTAACTGTGGCATTTCACTTGACCATGTTGTTTTGTTTTTCTTTCTGTGTCCTTCATCTTTTCTCACATGTTCCAAAGCCTCTGATTTTTAATGGGTCTAGAAGAGTTGGAAAAAATCTACATAAACCCTTGGTATTCCCTCTTCAGTAGTCCTTCAGCCAGACAGATGGTTGAAAATTTTCCCTCTAAACTGTTTTTTTTTTAAAAGACATGTTTAGTGTGTGAAGTATCTGCTTTGCAGCAAAAACTTCAATTATTCCTCACAAAAACAAATATTAAAAAATGAAAACATTTTGACTGCAACCCTAAATACTTCAGCCAAAAAAATAATCCAATCCCTAGTGTGTGCGTTTGTGTCTCTATTAAAACACTTTGATTTGGAAATGCTGCCACACAGGGGATTTTGTCAGAGCAATTCTTGTTCGTATTCCCCACCATGGACCAAATGCCCTAAATCTGCTGCTTCCTCTATGGTGGGGCATGGCAGAGGCTCCCGGGAGCATTGCCTCCCATCTCCGATTGAGGAAACCCTCAGAGAACGAGAGTGAGCAGGATATTGCACCCTCAAAGACAATGAGAGCCTGAAGAGGCTAAAGTCTGAATTGCACGAGATAGCACAGGGACATTATTAATGTGGAATATCTCTGCTTGTGGCTATGATATTTCATAGGGTTTGAATTTCCTTCAAGATAGTGAATTTAGGAGAAAATGTGCTTTTTATACTTCCATTGGTGGTTTTTGCCGGGAGTTGTTCATTGCTCAACTAGCTTTATTGGCCATGATTTGTGCTTAAATCTTTGTCTTAGCAACCCACCTCAGGTACTCTTTCCAATATGAGCTTGGAGTTTCAAACATGGGTGACCAGGATGTGTTTCAAGAATTGTGAGGGAAGCCCAGCCTCTAACCCTCAAATGCTGCTCTGTGTACTTGACTACTAGAGCATTTTGCTGGATGCTGAGAAGATGGGGAAGATGGGATATGTTTGTGCTTATAAGAAAGTGCTCATATTTGCTTATTAATGAAGTGAGAATTGTTCTGCAAAGCATAAATTGAAAGATGGCCAATTTTCAAGTCTACTGGCAAGTACTAAGAATATGGGAAAGAAAACGAGACACATTTCTTCACTCCTTCCAGACTGAGTGGCTGGTGGGAAGGAGACAGGGGCTGCAGGTATACTTGTACCTGCTGACGCAGTTTTGTCCTACTCATGCTTGAAGCTGACCAGCACCCATCTCACTGCAGTACCACGGCATGGAGCCCAAGCAGCTAGATAAACCTGGCCTGTCAGCACAGTGTATTAATTCTGGCTCAGTGCCATCATGATGTGGTCATGCAATTTCTGGTCAGCTCAGCACTTGCTCATGTCTCCTCAGTGAACCCAAGGCAGCTGTCTCTCATGCCTTGCTCCTCCTCTCACAACCCACAAGGATTTCATCTGTGTATTTACAAGACAAACTGAGTCTCCTGGTTTACCATGGAAATAATTTTCACGATGAATTAGTGGAAGGCGGCTTGAAAATTTAAGGAGCCTCGGAGTGTTTCTCCTAATTTGACTTGGGGCTACAATGTTCCTATTGGGATAAGTGGAAATACATCCCCTGCTTCTAGTCTGCAACTTAAAAAGCAACCCTCAATTTTCCAGCAATAGAGAGAGCTATGAGGCCTGGAGAAGTACAGCATTCTTGATTACAGCTTTGTTGAAAAACATTGTTCTGAGATGTCTGGAGACCAGATAATAGGCACTGGTTTAGTTTAAAATAAGAGGCATTTCATGAATAAAGCTTCCCAGTGTGCAGAGACAAGGGAATATTGAAACTCTCTGTTGATTCTCTCTAGACTTGGCTGTCTGGATTGCATTGTCATTATGTTTTCCCCAGAAGTCTCACTTTTGGAGAAGCTGCACCATCAGGCCCTTGCTGCAGATCCAGCCAACTGAGAGAAACTTAAATGCAGGGAGAAGGAAAGAGGCTTTGTAGATTTGACCCTTGTATTACTGGATTAAGTAGCTTTTTCTTGCCTTTCTTCACTTGCCACTGTATTGTCTAGTTAAACATTGTAAATATTCATTTTATTTGCATTTTATCTTCCCTCAGTTTGAGCTCAGTCTGTTTACAGCATGAGTGGTTTGAGACTCAGGCATGTTTTACTGCAGGAATATAGTTATTCTTAAAGGCGTGGTAGTGGAATGTCTTGTAGGCACCCAAGTTTCCTGTGAATTACTGCAGAGCATCCACAGGCAGGCAGGAAACATTGGTGTCATGGCACAGTTTAGAGTGCCGGTTTTGCAGAAGTCTGGAGATGTTTCAAGTGACCGCTTAATGAAAGGAAATTTTTTTCTGGCATGTAGGGAAGTCCGAGGAGAGAATGTCTGATGGTTCTGGGGCATTTCTCACTCCCGTGGAAAAGAGATTCTTAAGTCTCCAGCTGTGAAACACTGAATGAAGAAGCAGAGCCTGATCCTGGCATAGTACTGAGCACAGAAAGGAGAAGTTAAAGCCAAACATATAGCACTTTTGTTCTCGCACATCACATCCTAAACACGGACGTCTCTGGGATTAAAGGAAATAAAAATTTCCTTGAGTCAATTTTCACTTCAGTGCCTGGCTAATGACGAAGATGCTGAACACTGTCAGTCATATATCCAGTATTTTCTACTGAGCTTCTGACTAAGCTCAGGAGGAAGGAGCAAATTAAGAAGCCTCTGAGGGTAGGATTCGCCTATTTAGGTGAATCAGGACCCTTGGAGGTAGCAAAAAGCAAATGCAATGCAAGTTTTTTTTTACAGTCACATGTGTCACAAGCCTTAGCCAGAACAGCTTCATCGCTAGTTGTATTGAGTTGGTTTTGCTTTATGGGCATCATTCAAACAGACCTTTAAATTTGCCAGCAACAAGTTGCACTTGAACATTTCAGATTTAATAATGAATATCTTCTGCTTTTCATTAAGGATGAGCAGCTTCCAGACCTCCTGATATGAATCCAGAGGAGTTGGCATTAAAGGGAAGCAAACACCCCATGCATAATGGAGATGATTTTTTGCAATGACACGGCTTTTTTCTGTGAATGGACGTAGGAGTCCCAGGGGACGGCTAATGTTGGATAGCAGGTTCTGTGCAAAGGTCATGCTTCTCCCCCATGCACTTCCAATCTGAGCAGTCAGCTTCTGCAGTTCCAGTTCTTGGTGTCCCGCCTGAGGGATACAGCTCAGTGCCTCCTCTTCCACCTAAATTGCTCACCAAGCAATTTGCTCATCTCTAAAACAGCCTTTTTCGCTGCTGGTTTGGACTCTGAACTCCTTTCAGCATGTGCCAGTGTAGACGGGCCAAGCTGCTCCTTTACCTCATACCTGAGTTGTCCCCGCAGCTCTTCCAGAGTGTTTTTCCTGTCTCTGCACTACTCGTAACTTACTGTCTTTCAGAGTCTAGGCAAATACCCCTTATACTTTGAGATGGTGGACAAGATCTTGACGTAGGGACCTGGGAAGGGGTTGAAAAAATGCGTTGTTCACGCCGTCCCCTTAAAGTATCCACTTCAACCATGAAATCTTCCAAGCATGTGATTTCACAGGAGGAAGTACATGTACTTTGTTTTGAACATGAAGTTTCACGTTCAGTTCAAATGACCACAGTTTAATGCCTCACCCACCGCTCAATGTCTCTGACATTGTCATTTCTTTCCTGTGAGTTTCCAGTATAACCCAAACCCCACCTCTTCCTTGCCAAGGACTTTTGCTTTTCCTCCCAACTCTGCTACAAGCATACCATTGCAGGATGTGGAGAGACAGCACAGTCTAAAGATCAGACGTTGGGGCTTTTGCCCAGGCCTTCTGCTTACTGTATTGAGTGACCATTACCCTTCCATGGACTATCCTTCCTCCCTCTCTACAACAGAGTTCACATCTTCTTCCCCGAGAGCTGGGAAAGTGACAAAAGAGCACAGCACCCTTGAAAGCCGTGAGGATACTTGTTGACCCACGGCAGGCAGCCAGACAAGGTAAAATGCTCATGTCCTTAGAAGAAGAGTCCTGAAACACCACAGAGAAATACACAGGCACCCGTCTAGAAAAATGCCAAGCAATTCAGAATGGGAACAGCCAAAAATTACTCTCTCTCTTGAGGAAGAAAACAAAAATATGACCCTTGGTTTCTGTATGCAAGGGGTTGGATTCATCTCTCTTCTACAAGGCAGACATTTCCATTTGAGCTAGCCACCTCAGGCTCCAATTATAGCCAAGGAGAGACACAGGCACTCATCCTAATGTCTATATTAGGATGAGATGGACTGCACTTCAAAATGCCTATTATTCTTTCCAACCTGTAAAATAAACCTATGATGAGTGGATCAGTTCTCTGAATAGTAAGATGAAATGAATCTCACTCCAGATTTCTGGGTACATTAGTGTAGTATTGTCCATCCGCCCACAGTCTGATACTGGGTTGGTTATAAAAAGTCCCCAGTTCTCATAAACTGGATTCTTGAGTGCAGCGTCTGGAGTTTTTAGCCAGATCAGGCAGCTGGTTGTTTAAAAATACCTGATAGATGTCTCTATAGATTAAAGCCCTTTGAACATCTCCACAACTGTCAATCTTGTTTTCTTGCCTTTCCTGCAACAAACAGCAGGCTAAATTTGATGTGTTAGCTAAAGCTAAATTGTACCACAATTTTATAAACTCTGTTTCATCTTGAGATACTGGTCATTATGGGTGACAGTGATAGAGATGGACTTCTTGAGATTAATTTATTACAGCCTAAGGTATGTATCAGACTAAATGTACATTCCTCAGTAGGAGTGAAATGCAGTGTAAGCCACGGAGTAAAACACATCCTCAGTCTGATCCTGTGCACTACCTATGGAGACATGAGTCTTTGTCCTTGGTCCATGTGGCAATCCAGTTCTGGAACCAAATAGTGCTTTGGGGGACATTTTTAAGGTCTAGAGACTTTCTAACCCCAAAAGTACACAGATTAAACCCTGAAGCCCACCATGCATTCCTCTTTCTGTGTATGCAAACAAGCCCCTGCTCTGCTTCTGCCCCTGTGCTGCCATACAGCTCCCACACACCAGCCTTCGCCACCCCGTTGGCCCTTCCCCACCAAAACCCAGCAGGGTCCAGCCTGCAGCCACAGAGTTAATTGGAGGCAGCGACAATGCAGAAGTTAATTAATCCCACCAAGCCAACGGCGGGAGCTTCCTGATTTGTCGTTGCTGCTCTCAGCATGTCTGATGAGATGCTCCCACCAGGACCCACCAGGACGGGACCTCATCCTGGCCAGCCACAGCTAAAGCTGGGGAATTCATTCTCCTCAATGCAGAGCTGACATTTAAACTCTTCCTCTCCTCAGCCCCCTCACACAGCTCCAAAGATCAAGGGCAAGAGGGCATTGTTAAACCTAACCCTGTAACGGATGGCATACACTTCTCTCACTGCCAAGCCCCCACATCCTCAGCCTCACTGGCATTCTGTCAGCTCTAATAATCCTTATTATTTCCAGGGACTTCACTCTTTTCACTTGAGAATCAGTATGTGCACTCTCCCTCCTGGAAAGCCTGTTGTTGATGCTGTCTGCATCCTCAGTTGCTGGCAATTTGCAAAACTTTGGTGCATTTGGATTTTAGCCACTGCGCATCTGTAAGCCCTGAGGATAATCAGTCCGTGGTGAGCTGTGGAAACTGGGAGGCTCCTCCTAATAAGTAACGTTTCCTGCAGTTACCCTTGCAATCTGCTGGCTTCCTTGGCACCAAGAAAAGGTGCTGTATTGAAAACTGAAAGCAATGGGGTCAGAAGGAGACCAGAGCAGGGAAAGGAAAGTGCAAGAGAGCCATTACAGTACAACCATGCCTGCAGGCAGGCTGCTCCCCACTCACTCGGTCTGCATTCCTGGCTCTGGGGCAATAGAAATCTGACTTTATTCTGAATTACCATTATCTCAGGTCCCTGAACTCAGTTTCATCCGTTACAATGTGGGCTTATCCCCAGCTGTTTGTTATGGATTTACAAAGTTTCCTTCATTGCACCTGCTTTCCAGCAGGTTTATTACAGGCAGCTGCTAACAAGCGCTGCTGGCTTGGTGGCTTGTCACAATTCCTGTGTTTATTTGCTTGGGACATTTGTAGGGTTGCCATGTTGTTGGCACTAAAAAATCTTGATTCAGCCCATTAGTTTGAGTAGCTGGCAAGGATGAGCAAATGGCAATGAATAAATTAGCTTTGAAAACAGAAATACCTATGTTGAAAAAAATTAAGTCTTTCAGCTTGTAACCTAGACAGAGCAACGCTGTAAATGTTAGCTGCACTGAAATCGAAAAGGAGTGCTGGAGCCCATTCATGCAGCCCTGTTAGTGAATTTGGTCTCTTTGGAAAGAGCCATTAGCATTTGTTTAGTTATTTTCAAGCAGAAGTTGGCAATCTTTAATCTGTGAAATTTCCCATAATTTATTGACACTTACACATCTTTCTTTTCTGCAGAAACACTGCTGGTTTTAATTAGCACAAATTAATCAATAGCAGGGGGGCCATGCTGAGTTCCAGTGAGCGGCAGGTGAGGAGCACCAGTTGCATGTTAAACACAGTCATGTGTAAAACTGACAACTGGAGATGAGGCTCCGCGGGGCTGCACTGTGCAGCTGGGCAGGTGTAGCAGGCAGGAGTAAGTACAGCTCTGAATCCACAGCTCAGCGTATGCCATGCAATGGAAATGCATGCTTTTAATTATAATTTCAAAACTTTAATAAGTGTGTGTGCACGTTACAAGTTCCCCCCTGTGCCTGCTCCACAAAAGATGAGAGATGTTTCAGTTCCTGCTTACCATGGCTTGGGGTCATTTAGGGGTTTTTTTTAGCTCAAGTTGTAGAATTGCATCTGGTCAGTCTGGAAAGCTTGTTTTTTCTGGGTTTGTCAGGCAAAAATGGAATGTCTCAGCAATACCTGTGGACAATAGTAGTGCATGGATCTGTGTGGGGATCTGTATGTGTTCCCATGATCAGATTCCCCACCCATGCCTGCTGCTGTGCCTACTGCTGTGGGTACTACCAGAACCAGGTGTCCCGGGCCCCTGGGCTTCCTGATTCCACAGAAAAGCATGGACTGTTGGTCATTTTCAAAGCACAGACCTGATACTCACTGCCATATCTAAGAAAGAGATCACACCACATTCCTAGAGCTGTCAGTGGAGAAAATCAGGGAGAGTCAGGGAAAAATGGAAAAAACAAAATTCTGTGACAAACCCAGGAAACTGCTGCCAATCAAGACTAGAGGATGACCTTTTAATGAAACATCTGGGAGCAGAGACAACGGAGGACTCTGATATTTCAGTCATACCCTTCAGTACCTCTGACCTAGAAGCTTAGCGCAGGCTGTGAAACATCTGAGAAGGCTTTAAGAACAACTGAAACGTTTGGTTCATGTGAACTGTGGGCAAAGGCCTGTCTGCACATAACATGGGGAAATGAGGGGAAGGGAATAAAGAAGTAATTCAGGCTGGCCCTGCCCAGAGCTACCAGACATGAGCTTGCTGTTGGAGGAAATCAGGAATTGTATCTGACTATCCAAAAAAAAGCACATAAGTCATGCATTTATTAAATTCAAACAAGTTATGCATTTTAAACAACTATCTTCTCTCCAGGACTTCTGGTATTAGTATCTTCCTGGCTGCAGTCAAGAAGCCCACTGATAGGATGTTTTTTAATCTGAACTTCACCAGAACGTGATAGATCCTAATGCCATGACCCTTGGGTTGCAGCTCTTCCAACTTCTCTATGTTGCTGTGTTTTTGTACATCTGTATCAAGCCACAGCCACATCTGCAGCATCATTGCAAACACCCACAGGCCTTGTCCATATAACATCACTGTGTATGAGAAGCCACCTGTCACTTTTTTTTCACCCAGATCTGTGGGTTCAAACTACTGCAAACTCACATGCTTCCCTGTCTTTCTTCCTGCCACATCCCAGGCAGCAGCAGCAATAATCATTCCAGGATCAAAACCTGGTTTCTATTATCCAGCTTTGGTTGATGATGATGTGTGAAGCAGAGAGAAAAGAGACAGCTTGATTTTCATAGGTTAGGTGTTGACCCTGCTGGGCTTAGTGTAGCATGAAACTAGTTTTGACTAGTAAACTGAATAAATATGCCAGGGAAGCTGTAGAGGGGCAATATATATGCAACACTGAGGTGCCATTTTTGCAAAATGACTTTGATTCATCAGAGGGCTTAGCTGATGCCCAGTGCACTAGAAATCCTGTGAACAGGAGCTCAGGGACATATTTCAATTCATAATCTGTTTGCAAAAAACAGCTTCCTCTCCTCCTTCAAAATGTGAAACCATTTGACAGAGCAGCTCAGGGCACAAACCATGGGACACAGTGCTGCCAGTCAGCCCAAGGGATGAAGCAAGAAGGTGAATGAAAGCCTCTCTGATGCAGTCGGGTCTGCGAGAGCCAAGAAAATCACTAGCATTGCAAATGTGGTGGAAAGAGCAAGAGCTGGGGTGTTATCAAGAAAGCCTTCATGTCCTGTGAAATTCTATCTGGGTAGAAGCAGCAAAGTAAATGGTGGGGAGCTGATCGCTGTGCGGTAGAGGACATAATAGAAGGGTGATAAAATAATAATTATTTTGGCATTTCAGCCCACAGACACTCTTCCCAGGCAGAGACCTATGATTCTGGATTGTCCTATAGTGCTCAGTGCTCTGCCAAGGGGCTTTGGCTGGTCTTTCTGCATCTGCATCACAGCACCATCCATGGTTGAGAACTTTACAAGTTTAAACTTGAGGTGTGCCACAAGTCATGAGGTATTTCCAGTTGAATTCAAAGTGATCTGAAGATGATCGTCAGCTTCCCCAACTTCAGGGGTGGCCAAATGTGTGACTCCAATCTGAGGCTATCTCAAAGGGCAAACCCCATTCTTTCTTCCCATGGAAAGGGTTCAGGGAAGGACTCAGCTATAACAATTTTGATGGAGGTACTGTGAAAGAAGTACAGACTCAGCAGATATCCCATTCAATATACTTTTGAAGTTATATCTTCCCTGGTAGGAGCCAAGATGGCCAATCTCTGCAAGGGCTCCAAACTGATCAGATGTAATCTCACTCCAGCCTAAGAACCATATGGCAGTTTTTAACAGAGTGCTGCACTCTCCTTAGTGGAAGCATTCCCTAAAGGATTCTAGCACTTCTTAATGAATTATGTGGCATTTTCCTTTAATTCCTGCAGCAGCAGGCAGTAATAACAAAGAAATGCATCTGTTGTCCTCGTAGCTCTAGTACCTTACTGTGATTTTTTGGATGGTCCTTGAATACATGGGCTGGTAATTATGCTATCCAAAACTACTGCCTCTGCATAGTGAGAGTTACCTACATGCTGGGTAAAGCTGCAGGTAAAGGAAGAGGAACAAGCTTGCTTGCACACAATATGCAATGTGCCTACTCATAAGGAAAGAACTTAGGTTTAGGTACAAGTAAAAGAAAATCAGGGTTGTTACCATTGGTCTCTTAGGCTTGGGACTATAATTAGTTGGACTGAGGTCAGTGGATTTTCTGGACAAGAGGAGTCTTGAGACCTTTGTTTCATCATTCACTTGGAAAGATATTTTATTTTTTTTCCTTGGGGCAATGATAGCTTCCACTGAGGAAAGGGCAAATATAGTAAAGAAAAGCTTCTCATATTGAAATACGTTTTTCTATTAAATATAGAGGGCAAAGGAGAAAAAGTTATAGAGGAAGAGATCTTGGCAAAGGTTTATTTAATATAAACTGCATTTATATTTTTGGTGAGTTACAAGGCATAAATTGAGCATTTTAATGTATTCCATAATGCTGCAGAAACATGCCCTTGAAGTTAGCACAGAAATCTATTTCAGCTTTTATTTAGCAGCCGTGTAGCTTTTCAGAATATGAACTTTAACAGCAGTAGAGTTAACAACCAATCGTATTCACTCAGGCATGGTCATAATCTGATCCATGAACATATACTTTTCTCTATTACTATTTGTTTAATTTCCACCCTTTGAAATAAGTGCTGAAATATTTATACTGGCCCCAAGATCAAGATTCAGGGCCCCGCGTTACAGCGGCTTCTGCACAGGAGAAGAACTTGGGATAAGTGCAGCATAATCCAGTCACCACTCACGGAGTATTTGCTACCCTGATAAAACTTCCACAACTCCCAGGTTTTTTAATCCAAGACCAGGCTNTTTTTGATAGGATGAAAATACTGTGATGGAAGAAATCACGCCAGGTAGAGGGTATTGCTGCCCAGCTCATGTTGTTCCAGGATGACAGCATGACAGCAGCCATCACTAGTAATGACACACCTAAGAAAAGCAAGAATTTTGTAGCACTAGACCAACAATTTCTAAAAATATATAGAAGAATTAAAGAAGTGGGAATAAGTAAGTTTTGTTCTAGTCTACTTGCTGGCTTCTTGATTGATGGAGAGATGCATAGGCTGTTGGAAAGAAGCATCTCTTGATAATAAATATTTCACTGCTAGATTCCTTTTTTGCCTGCCTATCTGGAGGCAAGTGACAACGCAGTGCACAGTCCTGCACCCGCTCCAGCAAGATTCACAGTTGTTGGTTGCTTAGCATCACAGTCATCAGGTCTGAAAGCCCCATCCAAAGGTCCCCTGCACCTCCCCTGTCCAAATCCCTCCCTTTGTGGCTCACAAGGTCTGCTCAAAGGGTCTGCCGTCTCTTTCACCTTCCAGTCATTTTCTGGAAAATTAAAGGAAAGGGAGAAGAGGCAGAAGAGAGGAGGGAAGTTGTAGAGAGTGGTGTGAAATGAACACAGGATAAAAAGTTACCCACCCCAAAAAACATACACAGAGCGAGTGATGCTGACAAACTGTCACTGCCAGTGTCTTTTACTTCCTTTGCTGTCATTTGTAATTCATCAGAAGGAGAGAGGACTCAGAATCATATCAGGGTGGCATCTTCCATCACAAGAAACTCCATTCTTCTAATTAACTTTCCCACTGACCCGGAGACGAACATTGTGTGCGTGTATATGGTGTGTGGAGACAGTCAGAGAGGGATATTGCACTGTGATGCCTCTACATTTACAACACTGCTGTTTGATTGGCTTGTCTGTGTGTGGGGGTTAATTTGTGCCTCTAAAGTGTGCATGGATAGTCTTTAAATTTGCATGAAACAGAGGTTTCCTTTGCCTGTTGTGATCTGCCCTTGTCTGAAGGAAAACATGTTTACTGTGCAATAGCAGCAGTACAGCATGGCACGTAAATCCAGACAATTTTGAAGGAGCTGTCTGATTCCCTTTGTGGGAACAACAGATTTTTGGGCCTCACTCCTATGTCATGGATGTTGGCTTTACACAGTCTCAATAATAGTATTCTTGGTTTACACCACTGTCACCAAACCTGCTCCTCATCCCTGTTATCCCTGTTATAGGCAGGTAAACTAGCAAGGAGAGCCAAAAATATGCTCTAAGGAGGACCATGCCAAGTCAGGTCAAATTTCCATCTTGCTCCATTTCTTGTCTTTAACAGCGGACAACAATAAACATTTAGTGATTTTTCTTAAGAAGTCAGTGGGCAAAAGGCATAACCCTCTCAGATGCTTTGGCCAATGGCACTTGTGGCAGAAGGATAGGTTTAGATTTGGGGGAATGTGATGTCTTCATCTGTGCAGGTGGTTGAATTGAGATGAGTCTCAGGTGTCTGGGGGTGCAAAACTAAAATAAGGTTTTAAAGGTTTCAAGGTTTTCCAGAACAAAATTTCAAGTTTTCAAAACTGATTTGCTAAATGACAGTCAGTCATTGCAGGATAAACTTTGGTCTTGAAGAACTGCCCAGAGAAGCTGTGGATACCTCATCCCTGGAGGTGTTCAGGGTCAGGCTGGATGGGCCTTTGAGCACCCTGGTCTAGTGGGAGGTGTCCCTGTCCATGGCAGGAGGGTTGGGACTTGATGATCTTTAAGGTCCCCTGCATCTCTAACCATTCTGTGATGACTCTATGATTATCGATGCCATGGGATGAAATAATTTTTTAGTGCTCGTTTTGTAATTGAGCAGTAAGATCCTAATGGATTGTAGCCACACTGGACTTAAATATTAGAGCAAGCTACCTTGAAATCAGCAACTGCCAGGTGCAACAGCCTGGAAATCTCGAGGCGACTTGATATAAATTAAGGGCTAGAGGTTTATAATGCATTAAATATTACAATTAATCTCATAGTCAGTGAAGCAGCTTCTCTGTGAGTTATTTTGATCTGAAATTACATTTTATTTTACTCACTCTGAATCTCCTGGTCTCTCTCAAGATGCCATAAATTTTGCATTCACAACAGCAATCAACAGAGTAAAAGCTGTTAAAGAAGGTAAAAATGCAGTCACTTAAGTAGAAACTAGTTGGCTATGACAACCTCATATAGTCCTACGTCTCTCAAAATCACTTGTTACTTTCAGGGAAGTTGAATTGGTGGCCATATAGTTTATGTTAAGCCTGTCCAGGCTGCAGGTTGCTTCCTAGGGTTGCAAAAAATTCTCTGTAACCCATATGCCATAACCCCAGATGAAGCTCAGCCAACAGTGCTGTCTCTGACAAGAAGTATGGAGAGTTTTATCACACTTATTATGTTCAATTAGTTTTCCTGTCTAGTTTGAGCAATTACCTCTGAGGACTTTTTTTTTGATGAAATATGCTTACAATACATTCTCCTTTCCAATTTCTTATTGCATGGTTAAGAGATTATTTCTTTATACCATGTACGTAGAGGTCAATAGCAAGCTAAGCACATTGCAGAGCCCACCATGTCTCTGGAAGACACTTCAAGAAGTTTATGAGGGCAGCAACTTGTCATTTGACTGGTCATTTGCAGAAGATATATGAAACATAGCCAGGAGAGCAGAGGATGATCTGTTGTTTATTGCAGGAAATTTTATGGATCCTTCCATGGAGAGAGGTGTTAGAAGCAGGATAACCTTGGGACCTGTAGGTCCTTCTGAAAACAGGCAGGTGAGATTAGAACAGTTGTCAGTATATGTCCACATACAGACAGAAATACTGGAAAGAGCCAGGAGAGCCTGTTGGGAGTAGGGGTCATCTGTAAGGATGGGTAAAGTGGCTAGAGTATTTAGATGAATATGGTGTTTACGTAAATTTGAGTTTGTGGATTGACTGACATGTGATTGATGACTGATTAGGAGTTTGATTAAGACAGAGTTGTCCTTGAGAGCAGAGTCTTGGTATACAAGGTTATGTCCTTTATCTCAAGCACTGGGTAGTATTTCTGGAGGACCAACGTTCAGGGTCTGGCATCTAAGTGCTCTTTTGGGGTTTCCAGACTGTTTAATTCACTCAGCTAGAAATAATCCTGGTGTTCAGCAGGGCATGGTGGGGTGTCTGTTGAGAGGTCGTGGATTTGTTTATTTAGTCTATAAATTAGCAAAAAATAGTGGTCTCAAATGTAAGCCAGACAGATGTTGAGGAAAGGATTGTAAGCCAAAAACCATTAGGAGGAACTTGCACACATTGTATGTGCGCATTAGCCTTGGGGTCAACAGAGCGGAGTCCTGGAGCCCTCCCGATAGCTGACATGAGATGAAAAGCTCTTCAACAACTGGGCCCTGATTTCACCTGCGCTCAGCTACCAAGGGGGCTGTTTCTGAATGGCCAGGTGTGGCCTTTTGACCTAAGCTTTGCCAACTTGCACATGGCTGAATGAATCTGCTAAAATGATCAGCTGGGAAATCGCTAATATCATTAAATACCATTTAAGCTGTCATTTTTATGTGAAGAGTCAACACCCCTCATGATGAATGGGTCAGCTCAAGCCTCAGGAAGTGATCATTGCAGGTGTGTTGCTGCCTTGGAAAAACATCAGAGTCTTGGTTTGCTCTGGCTTATATTTAAGCCTACAACACAGTTTATGTAAAGGCAAGATCGGACCCTGAGGAACCATGTCTGTCATAAGGCACATGAGAAAGAATAAAGGAAGAAGCCTGATGTCAGATTCTTGATTTTGCTGAAGTTTCAACACAGCACAAATTCCCAAAGCCTCAGGAAGGAGCACAGAAATTTTCTTTAGCACACTAAGGATGTTTGAGGCTATTTTTCTTGTTGCAGACAACTGCACATCAATAGCAACAAAAAAAGAGCCTAATGAACCTGCAGAAACGTATGGGTCTAATGAAGATGAAAGCCTCTCCCAGCTACCTTGCCTGGAAACACACAAAAAAAGAAGGAAATTAAAAAAGAAAAGACAAGATGCCAGCTGTTTGGAGAGGTTTCAGAAGTACAACTGGATCTGCAAAAATGAAGAAAAGACAGAAGGAAAGAAAAAGCTCTTTTCCTGAGGTTCTTCTACAGGACCATTCTTCATTGCTGCTGAGTCTGCACTAAATGGTGCAGCCAGTTGAAGGAGGAAGGCTTCTGTGTGGAGGGGAATACAGTGATATATATACAATTAATGGCACATAAGTTCCTGGAGAGAGAAATGAAGAGTTGTTAAGATTTTTGAGCTGAAAAGTTCTTCTGATTCCAAGGGCCTTGAGTGTTGCATTGCCTCTGGTGATTGTCAGCTCTTTGCCATCTCCACTCCATTCATTATTTTATTTGTGTGAGAACAAGCAGTCTATCACCTGATAAAATTTATAACTAATGCTGAACAGGATTGTACAGAAAATACTGCAACTTGTACTGTAAGGCTTCTTGGTTTTTAGTGAGATCTGTTCCAGGATAGCAAGACATTAATATACTAACTTTCTCCTCTGAAAGCTGCCTCCAAGGCTCAATTTATTGTTACTGGTAAAAGAAGTTTGTTATTTTATCTCCAGCTCCTCATGATCTCTTGGGGACACAGGCAGTTTCATGCCTGAGGCTCTTTGACAGAGTTTTGGGGACAAGCAAGGCTGGACTGGCAGGACTTGCTGCCTGTCACATTTGAGGTGAGTTGATGGAGCTGAATAGGAAACCTGCCCGAGCCCCTGTCCGTATCCTCATCAGTGCCATAACATGGAGCTGACATTTCTAAGACCCAAGACTTTTCATGATATAGCAAAATACTGACTCAAAAGACCCACTAAAATCAGTCACCTAATGGATATGGTTTTCTAATGAACTGGAATAAAAATTATTGTCAGCTGCCTAAAGTTCTGTCTTCAGCTCTTCTGTTAAAAATTTCTGGGTTACCCTGAATTTAAGAGCTGAATTTGAGGCATTATGTATGGGGGATATTTTGGAATGAGAATTGCTCTTAAAAAGGATGTTTGTTTCTATTGTGACTATTCCTTGCATTGCAGTGATGCAATGAGATTTCATTTTTGGACAAGGGAGTACCTGTACAAGTACTGTCCAGACACAAAGAGCGTATGACTGTGCAGCCCAGGAGGATAACGTACACTTTAGGAAAGAGCAGAAATGTCTGACTTGCTAATAAGAATCAAAACACTTTTTCCAGGGACTCTATCTGGAAAATACACAAACAGGAGGAGGAAATGAAAAGGACAAAGCTCAAAGCAAGTGAGCGAAGGAAAAAAAATCCCTGCCTCATCGGGGCTTCTACTACAGGGTCATTCTTCATTGCTGCTGCTGCTGATCCTACATTAAAAGGTATAGCTGATTAAAAATTTGGTTTTGGGGAGGGTTAGGTGTGAGGGAATACATAGATACATATTTTTCATAGGCTTGTAAGTTGTTAGAAGGAGAAATGAAAGGCGGTTTAACTTGTGCAGATGAAAAGTTCCCAGGACCTTGAATGCTGCACATGTTTTGCCAACTGCCTTCCATCCCTGCAATCTTTACTCCTGTTGTGATTTTTATTTGTGATTATTATAGAGGACAACAGGAGCTGCCCTCTGTTAAGATTTGTGACAGATGTTTGTTGTTCATTCCCAACACAGACTAAGATATCAGGCAGTTTGTTATGTCTTCTTACTGATGATATCTATATAACATATTCTGGTCAGGTACAGGTCATTTTGGCATGGGACGGAAGACATGTAACCACTCACCAGCACACATATAGACTCCTACAACTCTGGTTTGATGATACAATAAATCCAGATTTAAAGGTTCCAATACTGGATCAGCTGCACTGTGGCTCCACAATGCAAAGCACTGATTTGGTGGATGCTTGGTCTGATAGTCCAAATTTACTTAAAAAACACTGATGGGCTAACTTTGCATCAGCTGGCTTTCTGCAGGTCCTGGTGTTACATCTTATCCCGTAAGTCAGCCTGACACCTGGAGAAACTTTACGTTGCCCTCTCCAGTGGGTTACAGAGAAAGGCAGCCCAGTTTCCAGGCCAGATTCAGTTCAGCTCAGTCCCTGAGATCGAACTGGTCCTGCACATGTCTAATGTGAACGGTCTTGAGACCAAAGGCATAAAGCATTGACTTGTGAACTCATCTGTGCCTGGAATACATCACATCGGCATGCTCACTGCAATGCAAGCCTGCACAGCTACTTATCTTGATCTATGTGTCACATATTGTTGCTTGCTCAAGACATAAAGTGGGGGTAAAATACATCTTGTAGCCGCATATTTCTTTCTCTCTCAACCGGTAAGATGTTTCCAGCTAGGGAGGTTCATGTGCTGAGAAACCCAGGCTACAGGCACATTATTTCCATTAAAAACAAACAAACAAAAAAGACAACACAGGTTTCTTCTTCCCACCTCTCCAGCTCAAGTGGTTTACTGCGATTTAAAATAAACAAAGATTGCTACACAGCAACCTCTCACCTTCTTCCCTGAAAGCCAGCCTTTGAGATGCGGATAGAAGAATCGTTAGAGTGTGATAAATAAACCTATCATGGGGATAACAGAAGTCCTGAGCTACACGTATCAGGTAGATGGAATGAGAAAGAGGTCACACCAGCGAGGTAAAAGGGTAGAGTCACACGTAACTAACGTTTAAAAAGGAATTAGTTAAAAAAAAACTAAACCAAAGCAGAGTGAAAATCATCCTCAGAAAATTCTCAGAGAGGAGGTGAAGAAGAGAGAAGAGAAGCAAAGACATTTATTCAAGGCAAAAGATATGGGGCTAATTACAGCAAGCCAGGGTAGGATGACTGTGTGTGTAGGGGCAGAAGGTAAAACAGAGGTGTGCAGCTGCACAATCCACCTCCAGGCACAGCATCTTTAAAGGTTCTAAGGGCGGCTGCTGTGAGGTGCTGCTCAACACACAGACATACAGACACACTATGGCACAGCATTTTTATAACTTTCATCAAAGTCACATTCAGGCTTGGTAATGGCCTGATGTATTAGCTCAGAAGCTGATAAAAGCAAGATTTACATTGCTGTTATGAAACATGTTAAATAGAGCCTATCACAGCAGCACCAAATCTAGCAAAGCTCTTCAGTCCTGGCTGAATGGTAGGCGGTACCAAGAGCAAACTGCTTCAGCCCCATCCCAGCTTTTCACGCATCCTTTCTGATATTAACTGGGAACATGGGTTTCAGAGGGCTGCTGTAGTCAATGGGAGAAGCAGCAGAGATCTGATTATACCAATAATCTGGCAGCAAGTCTTCGGCAAGCAAAGGCTCTCATGTAAGCCACAGCTTACTAAGTGTCCTCTCATGAGCCACTTGATGTTTTCATATCTGTCCAGACCCAGCCAGAAAGCAGTCAGATCGCTGTAAATTCATATTTCCTTGATAAAAAATAAACATAACAATTGGACTGTGCTGCCGGTACGTAGGATGGAGCAAAGCCTGACATTTGTTTGGGAACAGACAACTCCTATTTGGAGAGTTTAGGGACATCGAGCACCAGCAATGAAGGTTCCCATAGGGTCACAATGGGACGGGTTTGTGAGAGGGAGCTGACAGACAACTCCTATTTGGAGAGTTTAGGGACATCGAGCACCAGCAATGAAGGTTCCCATAGGGTCACAATGGGACGGGTTTGTGAGAGGGAGCTGTGCATGCCCCGTAGCACGTGTAAAGCAAAATCACACCTGCTCTATGAACAGTTTTCACACCCAATAGCTTAAGATCCAACACAGGAAAGCTCATCTCAAAGTAAGTGGCAAGATTTCTGCTGCAGCCCTGGTGGTGGTGTAGTAATGTGAAAGGGTTTCCTTAACTTTGGAGGCCAAGGTTTCAGCATCCCAATGTCTGCTAGTTCACACAGCAGCTGGAAATCACAGTGCAGATGTAGTCAGCAACCTCTGAGGCCTATGAAATCCAAGGTTCTTTCCTAAGCATTTTCAGCCTGGGTTACACAAAGCTGTATCCCATCTTTGCTTCCAGAACATGTATGTTCCCAAAGAATGTTTTCTTGCACCTTTGCTAGCAACCAACACTTCTCCCATAACAGTGATTCTCCTCTAACCTTGAAATTCAAGGAAAAAATTGCAAGTGTGATCCCATAAAGAGCAGGATGGTTAATACAGCTTTCAACTTTAGAAGGATTTTCTCAATGAATTGTTTAGGTCTGGATCACTACTTAATATTGAATGTTGATGTGAAATCTACAGAGCAGCTCCCTCTCTCCAGTCTGGGACAGAGTTGTGGCAGCAGTATGGAGGCTCTGTGTGCCTTTACCCTGGAAAAAGTATCACACCAAAGCTGCTAGAAAAGTTCACAGTGTTTGTACAATAAAATTGCAAAGGTAGCAGACCTCCACCCCCCAGAAACAGACTGTTGTTTTCAGGGAGAATCTTGCATGAATGGCTTTCTGGTGGCTGGCCAGCTTTGGTGAAATCCTGCTTTACCCTTCATTTTATTAACTGAGATTGTAAACATACTTGCAGTAAACCAGAACTTTTTGGCTATTGTTTTCTTTTCAAATTGAATCTTTTTTGATGTTTTAATGAACAATAGGAACAAGAACACCTTGTTTTCATTCTTTTCCTCTTTCTTTTAGCGTTAGTAACTTCCAGCAATGAAAAGGGACATGCAATAGTATAGCTATTATTAGCTTTTAATGCAGATGCTTGTGAGTGCTTGAATAGAGATATGTGGGCTCAGATAGTCTTGCTCTCATTTACATATTTTTCCCGGTAGAAATTTGAAATTCATCTTTGCCTTTGACTGAATTCCTCAATTTTACATTTAATTTCCAGTGTATTGGGTATTTTGTACTACTTTATGTTGCAGACCCAGCATCACTGTTTCTACTGACTCTGACGCTGTATCCCTTTTGTAGGCCAGAGTCATCACTGGGGCACTGACTAATGATAGGTCATTTGGTCTGTTGCTTCTTTGGTCTCCCTCACTCTCTGTCTTCCAAACATTGCGAATGAGTTCAAGACACTGTGGGTCACAACATCACTGCATTGGTTGTATAGCAAAAAACTGCAACAATCAGCTTTGTCAATAAGAGGATGAAGCACATGTTGATTTGAAAAATCTCAATACGTCAACTCATCAGTTGAGTTCAAAGTGGTCAATAGCTCCACAGACCTCTGCTGCAAGTACTCGCATTGCAAGGTTGGAGGATGTATCAGGACAGAATAGGACAGAACCCAAGCAAAAATGGATCAAACTAATATCTGAGACTCGAAGTGAGCTTTGGGTTAGGTCCAGAAAAAGATTGTATGGGTGTTCCTTTGGAGCAAGAAGGTGTGGCTTCTTTCTCCCTATCGCATGATACAAATTAATGACACATTGTGATTTTATTTTTATTTGCATTCTTTGGGGAAAATGAGGAGCTGACCTTCAGGGAAATAAAAGTTTTGCTAGCCCCAAGCTTCCAGGGAACATCATTTTCACAGCATGTCAAAATGAGACTAGTTGGTCTCTAGGGCAGCCATAGGTCTGGAGAAATACCCAGAGCCATTTCAGAAACTAGGGTCTGCTTGGAGAACTAGTACCTGTTTCACCAATAGAGGAGAGAAGCATAAAAAATCCGGATGGATTTCCCTTCTCAGGTTACTCTGAAATGACACATTAAATAAAGATCTCCTTCTAGCACTGATTTCTTGTTATTGCCCCCAAGACATGACCACCAACCTCTATTCTTTCAAAGCTATGGACAAAGCACCAAAGAAAATCTACAGCAAAGCTTTGCTAGAGAGTGGCTTTTGAGATTCACAGTATTTTGTTTTGTGGTTGCTGGATCTCTGTACTTAGAGGTCGTCATCATCTGCCCTAGATAGAACATGATTAATAAAGAACTGTTTTAATGTAATTTTCACCGCTGACCTTAATTGCACAGGTCAGAAATGAAAGCAGCTCACCATATGCCAGACATTAAGGTCTCAAGCAATTCCCCAGCAAATGTTACACTCCCTGGATTGGATTGGAGCCCAGCCAGGCTGCGCTCATTGAAACTTATAAATTGCCTTTATCTTGCTGGCAGTGTAAAATTAAATTGGTGTAAGGGATATTGTATTGTTGATGAAGATGTACAAGGCAGAGTTAACTCCAATACAGTGAACTTACCACGAGATATGAAAAATATCTTAATTGGCTCAGCCCCTTCCTTCTGTGGCCTTGAAGAAACCCAGTGTTCCTGAAAACCGCAGTACCATTAAAGGCAATAGTCCTTGTTCATTCTCTTTGTGTGTTTGAATTGTGCAGCTTTTGCTATACTGCTCGTGTGTGGTAGAGTGCAAAACAGGATGTATAGCAGTTTAGAAGACACTGTAGTGAGCTATGATTGTATCTAAACAGTCCTTTTCTTGTGCTATATTTATGGTCTGTAATCTCTTCCTTACTACAATTCTTTCCCAAGCTCTATTTCAATCCTTTGTCCATACAGGGCTCATTTTATCAAGTTTTCTCATCTCTAGCTATAATGACAATTGCATGATGTAAATCTAGGAGCAGCAGGGAGTCATTGGCTCGAGATGAACTCCAGTGAACATTAACCCTTCTGGTTTCTCTTAACATTTGGACACAGACTTTGGAGGTAAATGAAAATGAAAATCCTTCTGGTAATTTTCCTTTCTTGTGAACTCAATCAGAGAAATTAAATGCAGCCAGGATCTTTTGGGTCAGTGTGTCCTGCTTTCTTTGTGTCAGAGTCTTTGTGCCCTCTGTTATATCTCTTTGAGAGAAGATTGGAAAGTTATTGCATTAGTCATTTGTTACAAGCCTTCTAGAATTATAACTATATTAACGTAATTGTGCTGAACCGAGGCAGACATTTTCCAGAGAGAGGGAGTGAGGAAGGCAGTGCTCGTATTCTCAGGGGCTTATATTCTCAAACAGCACAGCTGAATAGAGACTGCTGAGCAGCAAAACAGTGGGGCCCAACTGTTCAAACAGGAGGGACCGTGTAGACAAAAGCCCTCAAAAAGCCTCAAAAATCCCCAAAGCCTTTCACATTCCTGTGATGGATGTGCATGTAGTCACGGGAGGGTGTTGTAGACTGCGTGCCTGATCACATAACTGGAGTGTTGTGTGTCCTGCTAGGAGTTATGGGAGTATGAGCTAAGAGGCCGGAAGCCCTGGGATCTTTGTGGAAAAGAGCAGCAGGCTTCTGCCAACTATACCTGCAAAGGGAAAACTAGGTTGTATGAGTGAGATACAGACTGGACAGAGAGATCTGAAAGTCCATCAGTCAGCCATCCTTGACCCTGGGCAACGTGCCATGTGCATAACTGGCCAAAACTCCTGGGTCTTTGATGGCAGAATCATTAAAGGATTTATGTCCTCTGTTGCCACACTCCGATACTTGCCCACTGTCCTTGACACGAGATCCAGTCTCTTACAAGGTGTAAGGGTGGCTGAATTTTTTTTGTGTGACCCTAGAGGAGATTTCAGCACTCTGAAATGGACGCTGCCTACAGCACTGTATCTGGAGTACAGTCAGTGCACCTTTCTTGTTCCCCCACTCACATTTATAGTAACCAGGATGGACCCCGTTCAGTTTTGGAGGGTTTCCACAGAAGTCTGCTTGTGATTTTGGGGCTATCATGAAAATTGGCAGACCTCTAAGTGCCAACAGTAGAGATGGTGCAGGATTGGGAGGAGGAGGGGATATCTCACAAACCATCCATCTGGACACAGGAGGAATCAATACCTTTCAGCCCCTAGGTGTTAGGGTGACAAGCTCTAACAAATGCAGCAGATGGGTATCCGGTAGAGAGTCTTTAGTAGGCTGGCTGAGTGCCTGACAAACCACAGGGAAAAAATCACAGTATTAAAAGAAGCTCCACGCAGAAATGCACTGAAACACTGGCAGCAAAACATCTAACCAGCTCCCAAAAGGGCTTCCCGCACAGCGGAAGTCAAACCTGCAGTCTTTTGCATCCACTTCTTCCTTTTTTCCCCACCCTGATGCCATGAGAAGACCTTGGTGGGCAGCTCGCCAAAGCAGCCATCTCCCACCATATCTCTTCTCATGTTCTTCTGTCACCTAAGGGACAGAACAAGCAGCATTCAGGTTGTACACGGGCCATATCTGGAAGTTTTTTAAAAGCGGAAGAGAGAGAGAGATTTCAGCAGAATGTATCTGTTAACCGGCTTCTTCACCTAATTAGCTGTGGAAAAGTCACCAGATGGACACAGATTTTAATGATGGCTTCATTCAGAGTCTTGGAGGAGTGGGTTGGATATAAGAGATAATTATCTTGACTTTTAGATGTAAAAGGCTTCTATTTTATTCTGCTTTTTTTTCCCCTCTAGTTCATTTTTAATGAAAGAGGGGAACAGTGAAATTCAAAACATCAAATAAAAAAGGAAGGTTGACAATCCATCGTTTAATCTCTGCTTAGTGCCAGCCTGGAGTGACATTTCTGAGGATTGGTTTGATGGGAAGCTTGTTTGTTCATAAATTGCCACAAAATGGCATTCTGGGTTTAGCCAGGGACTTCTCCCCTCCCCCTGTGAGCTGAGAGGAACGCTAAGTGATCTCATTAAATGCTACAGGGGATGGAGGTGTGTTTGCATGACACAGAAAGAAATAACGCATAGGAAATGCATCTTTCAGGCCCATTCTCTTTCTTACCCTTCACACACCTCTGCTTGTAGGCCATGTTCAATAAGGGGCATCAAGATGAGATCATGGAAGCACACTCACCCATGCGTAACTGCCCCAAATGTTGACAAAGACCTCAGGGAGGCTAAAGGGACCCTCCTTATCACAGAGAGCAGAACTTGGGTCTGCAGGGCAAGGGAGCTGTTACGACTGGCGAGGGAGGATGGAGAAAGCGGCAAGCAGAAAAGATGGATAAGTTTACCAGAGGACAAGTCCTTCATGGGTGCAGATGACAAAGCACACTTCCTTGCATGCCCTCTGGCTCCGCTGCAGCCTAGTTTCATTTGACTGTGGGCAGGAGAAAGCCCATGAGTGACTTGGAGCACTGAGCAGCGGTGGGCACAAGGGGCAGGGGAAGGTTTTCAGCAGTCAGGATTAAAGAAAAGCGACTTTTACCAAATCAGCAGCAGTCCAGTGAAAATGTGTGCTTTAAATGAATGCCATGTGTAGGTCTGGGGTATGGCCAGCGATAACATATATGGCATGCCTGTAGCCATATTTATTTGGGTTGCAGCTGATGGCTGGATATTGAAAAGGCTGAATGCCCATACACGTCTCAGGGAAAAGCCTTTTCTGACCTCTGATCTGATTTTTTGAGAGAAACCTGTTCCTTTGCTGGCAAATCTCTCCCGTCTTCACCAGTGCTCCCTAAGCATCTGATAGAAAAGTAGGAGCACAAACAAGAACAGAAACTTAACAAATTCCCACATTTCTTTTGAAACCCCTTTGATGGCTGAGAATTTGTAGTATATATGGCTATCAAATGTGGCTATTGTTATCATTCAAATTGAGTGCAGTCTCTAGGGACGAATTTTGCTCTCTAGTATCATGGTGAAGGGTCTGATAGTAGAGCACACAGATGGAAACACAATATATATAAAAGAATAGAGAAATAAAAGACAAAAAGCCTGTGGTTTCTGAGAACTTATATAGGCAGCTGGATGAGTGGATCATGCTATCAGTAACTGAAATAAGTGAGACCTCTGAGGTCCATAAAATGAGGAAACCACTTGAGAAAAATATTGTTGGGGAGGTTTTGGTATTCACTCAGCCTGGGTAGCTCGTGAGACCAGCCTTTCACACAGTGCTTCAGCCCTCTCTGCAGCTGATGTGCAGCTGAGCAGAGGAAAGCGTGTAGAAATAGATGCTGATGGGTAAATTCAAAGAAGGCCACTCAGAGCTCTTGCAATGCTTTACTTTCCTATCACATTCTAAGTAAAGGAAAGGATTAAGGGGAAAAAATGTAGTATTGTTGTTATCATTATTTTACTATCATTTTCCCAAGTTACCAGCAGTCTGGCTCTAAAATACTCGGGTCTAAACTCTTCTCTTAAGTCTTTGCATTAACTTCAGGTGAGTGACTTCCTCCTAGCCTGAGGGGAAAGGGTCTGGGACAAAACACTGTGTCCATAGGAAAAACAATCGTAACCCTTTAAGTTGGCAAGCTGCTTGTGAATCACGAGAGAGGTCCTGGTTGTATATGTATGTATATAGACAGATAGATGTACATATAGACATATACATTTGTGTACAAGCTCTTTGACAGAAGCTGGAAGGTACTATCATTGCTTTAAAAATGTACCAAAAAGCTGGAATAAGCAAAGAAACAGCTACCATGTAGCAAAAAGTAATTTCAAGATGTAATTAGGAACAGGGTAGAACCAGCAACTCTGGAGCTAAGGAAGGTTCCCTGGGCTTTACTGCTGCCACTACAAGAAGTGCCATATTGAACATGGAGCCTTACAGGCTGGTAGCCTCCGTGTGCCTCTCAGCAGAAAGCTGGCCCTTTCACTTGAGTAATGTTTCCTGGTGATTTACTGAGGACCTTGTTTAACATGAGGTCAGACAGTATTTCCAAAATCATCACGTTGTTTTTGGCTTTGGGGTCTGGCTAGGTTTTTCATTCTACTTTTCTAAGTGGCTTTATTAAACTGTGAAGCTGCTTTCTGCATTTCAGATACAAGTAAGTGTGGTATTCATCATTTTGAGCTGCTAGTATTGAATGGTTACCTTTACTTTCTGAGCACCCTGAAATTTCAACTTGTTTTTGTATTTAGCTAGCTGATTAAAAGCAAGTAGAAAAGTCTTTGCAAAGCTTATTCAATGCTTGGAGAGAATCTTAAAGAGAAAAAAAAAGTCTGATATGGAACGTATTCGACTTCAAGCTTGAAAAATAGGAAACACTCAGAGATTATTGTGGGGTCTCTTCTGTTAAGCACCAAGCATTGTCTGGATGAATTCCTTGAATGATCAATATAGCCAGAGGAACTGGGCATGCTGAGACCTTCCCTAGCTGTGCTCAGACTCTCGCAGGATCTGATAACACATTAGAAGTGCTATGGTCAGGCCAGAGTGACCAAGCTGTCATGAGGTTACAGTTATATCATTAGCGATGTTGCTCAGAGTAGGTGATGATCCAAGTACTTTCTTGGTTTTGCTGTGCTTTAATAACACTGTGTTTTTTCCCCCATCCCCTATTTATTTACATGGAGTGAGGCCATTGGAGTGACAAGCTGAGTTAACGAGATGGTTCATCATTTCCTCTCTCTGTAATTTTAATTCAGCAGATTGCTGCCTTGAATTTGCATTTGTGTCGGTGCTTCTCATACTCCTCTGACACATCACCTTTCCAGGGCTATCATTTTTCATCTAAGATTATGGACAGGTATTTGGAAACTGGCCTCAACCAGCGAGGCGAGGCGAAGTTGGATCATTTTTATGAACCAAGGGGTAGAGTGATCCATAAAATATACGTCAAATTAGAACCAGCACTTCACTGTAAGAAAGACACCAATTAGTGTGTTCCATGGGTTTGGATTTAATAGAGCAGAAGATTTACCAGCCTTTAAAAGCTTAATACCAACACCATTTATTGGGTGAAATCGTTTGTCAGTGGCTAAGAGCTTCCTGACTTCCCTAGCCCCTTGCAAATGGCAACAGTCATAGCTGTAGAGACTGACAGTGGTATGCTGCTCCTTGATAAAGGGCTTCTTAACCTTTTTCATGGATGGAGCATGAGTGGAGGACGGGATGCATTTTCCGTATATAAAGAATTAAAGCCAGCACAGATATGAATCTCACTCTGCAGCCCTGATAGACTCTCGCTGAGTGGGAATGTGCTAGCTTCAATGAGCATCAGTGGTGTGATAAGCATTAGGTAATTTGTTTGGCTTTATCAAGTGCATACTTCTCTTCCTGTTGACAGAAGTCTTTTCCTCCAGATGACCTGTTCTTGGTCTTCATAGCTTGAGAAGACAACCAACATCCTTAGTGTGGAGCTATCATCTCATATGGGATATATAAACATAACTGATGTTCCACAACTACTGGGTTTTTTTATGTGAACCCTGTAAAACCTGATAGGAAGGATGTTAGAAACCATCACTGCTTGTCTTCAAGTAGATGATTCAACTCCCCATGACTTTGACTGATCAATAAGGAAAGGGGTTACATCCAGGTGGCACAGGATTTGTCCAAGTTTCTATAAGGAATCTTTTTTTCTTGAGCGTATTCAACTCTAAGAAGGACTAAAAACAAGTTAATGAATGTATCTTCCATATAGCCATGACACTAAGAATGCTAAGCTTAAAAATTTATCATTTGTTCTCTAATCTTCATAAACAAGTGGATTTGCCATGCAAGATTATCTTAAGAGCATTCTTCAGTTACTACTTATTCCTTAACTGCACTATGTTCGTGAAAAGGCATGACTATGTGGTTTCTCAGATAATATTATTACAACACAAGAATGCAGAGAACTTATTTAAAAAAAAACAAAAACAAAAACAAAAACAAACCAAAAAACAAACAAATAAGCAAATGGAATGTCAATAAAGGAGAAAAGCGAAATATTTAGACTTCTGAAATTCCTTCAGGGTTCTTTTATGTGTTTTAGCATGGGTTGTAATTTTCCTGAATAAAAAGAAAAAAGGGGAGAATTTTCAAGGATCTGAGGCTACTTAAGTCTTTGAGCAAAAGCAATCATGGTCATAAAAACAGTCTCTGTTTTACAGTGACATACAGCTTGAGAAGATGCTTTTTTGGAGCTTTCTTTCAAGTGAAAGTTCTCATTACTGTAACACTTCCATACCACCAACCTAAGAAAAGGTCAAATGTGAATTCAGACGACAGCAAAAGATTATTCAAGTAAATGTCTGCCCGAGGTCACTCAAAGTCCAAATTTACAACATTGTTGAGGGAAAGCTAATGAAGGGTATTTCCATAGCCAATGATGTTTGTTTGCAGCAGATTCTAAAAAACTAACCCAAGTCTTCTTGTGTAGCAAGATAATTAGGTACAGAAAGAGGAGAAGCTTGAGATTTCTCTGCATCATTCCTTTCACCCAGGAGAGATCTTTTGGGAAGAACCATAATGGAGATGAACCTTGTTGAATTTCCTGTCTATGTTTGTGTAAGCCTCAGTGGTGGAAATGAGAATGGTGACTCCTCCTTAGAGGACCTGAGAGCAGTGTATCATGTTCAACACCGTGTTCCTCAAAGAACTGTAGAAAATCAGTATTGTAATGTAATGAACTTGAGAGGATGTCTCCTGAAGGGGTAAATTACCGTACAGAATGTATTCCTTTATTATAAAGCTGTAATTTTATTTTACTCTTCTAATGATGTACAGTGAGCCGTGACTGGGGGAGCCCCAAGAAACATAATGATGTTGTTTATTATAGCAATATTTAATGTATTTCATTAATACAGAAATGTTTTCACTGAAGACAGTGGAAATTCTATTGTAGGTCAGGGCAAAAAGAAGCCATATCTATGCCGTATGCTATGCTAAAATATACACCATCAATTTCTTCTTATTTTTTTCAAAACCAGTCTCTCATGCTCTCTCAAGGGTTTGCTCTAAAGGACCAAAATATTAAAGCACAAATGAAAGTGAGACATACTTTTTTTGAGGACCTGGTGGCAAAAAGCCTTTCAGTGAGACTACTGGTCCAGTGGAGGGGGTTTGAAGCTGAAAGACGAGGACAACTTTCAGAGCTACCTGGCCCGCAGTACCATGTGGTCCTTCCATTTGACTTCATCTCTTGATGAGTGAATTGCTCCCAGGGAAGCTCACCCTGTGCCGTGCTCTGCAGGAGCGAGGATGTTCTGGTGTGATAGCTCTCTCTGCTGTTCCTCATACCGTTTCACAAAGCTCTGCTCAAACTAAAACTCCCAAGGGCAGTTGTACTCACTGGAGACTGGAAGCAAGAAATTAAATATGTGATGAAAAAGCAGCAAGGGATGGAGGCAGCTTGGCCAGGCCACCAGCCCCACAGGTCGTCTCTTCCTTCCAGCATCTCCAGCTCTGCTTCAGCAGTTGTGCCATAGTGGAGGTCCTGCTTGTAATAGATCTCCTGTGGCTGTGACACTGCCACTGTCCAGCCTTTCCAGCCCTCTCCATCTGTCCACCTGTTCTTCCCTTTCCTCAAGGGCAGCAAAGAGTTTGGATTAAGAATTACTGGCCTGGGAGGATATTCAGCTTGCAGGAAGGGGATGCTGGTTGGGCTGGGGGCAGCCAGTTCATTCATTTTGGAGTAATGGCAGGACTGCAGGAAAAGGGGTGGCATTAGCAGGCTGTGCCCACCACAAAGCAATAAAAAGGAGGAAAAGCATCTGCACATTGCTAGGAGTGGTGATGCTGGAGTGGAGTTAGTTAGCAAGTACTGTTAATAATGACAGCCACCTGTTTCATTAGCCATGGTTTCAAACAGAAAGGATGTGGTATGCAAATTACCATGCAAAGCAGGCTGGCAAAGACCAGACCAGGACAGGGAGTTGCCAAAGGCTCTGATAGCAGCTGAAGCAACAGATGTGTTGCACCAAAGAGAGCCAGGAAGGGAACAAACGACCATGGCTGCACTTTCCCCTGGGCAAAGTAAAACAGTGAGGTTGCCATTTGGCAATATTTTGGTCCAGTCTTTATATGGATAGTTGACCCTGATTTGCAAGGCTGATACATTAGGTGCCCTCCAGTTGGCACCTACATTATTAGCCAGCACCTAAAGACATGTTAGCATGAAATCTAAGCATAAAAATATATCCCAGTCTAACTCATCAAAAGGCCAGGAACTTATGGTGCACTAACACATTACTTGCATAAATTGCATCTCATTCCTTTTTATAGCTTACTTGTATGATAAAAATTTCGTAAGAAGAGAGAGAAAGGGAGTTAAGTAAGATTGAATAAATGCAGAAATATAAGTTCCTTTTCCTTCTAGCTGTACCAGAAGAGCAGTTGCTTCCCTTTGTCTGGAGGTGTGAGCAGTAAGGATGAGCAGTGGATGAATTTCAAAAAATTCAAAGCCTTGGCTTGATTCAGATATGGCACCCCTCAGCCGTATTGGCCAAGAAAACATGCAGAAGCCAGCCTGGCTGAGTATCGTATGCCCCTGGAGCTCAGCTCTTAGTGAATGTGAATCGACTGTTGAAGGAATTTAGGATGAGACTTGACTGAACCTCTGCCAAGATTTGTCAAAGGCTGAGATTTGAAGAAGGATAGCCTTTTGAGATTAAGAATAGCTAGGCTGTGTTTCTGGCTCTGCCTCATACTCCTGGGGTGACCCTGGGCAAGGCATTTAATCATGCAAAAGGAATACCAGCTGTATCCTTACTTTACAGGACTGCAGGGGTGTTGAAAGGACAGATTAATTAAAGTTTAGGAGAGACTCGAATGGAACAATGACAAGCCCTACATAAACATCTTGTTGCTAGAGCTAATGGGAAATGCAAGCTGCAACCCTCTGTGAAATTCTGACATTACAACATTTGGTTTTGAGCAGGCTGGTGCAAAACAGACAACTTTGGCAAAATAAAAAGTTTAATCATTTCTATTAGCAAATATCACCATGTTTAATTTTGACTTATTTCAGGTAGTTTCTGGCTTTTGAACTCCTTTTCCCAAGATAATCTGTCATACAAGGGCTCTTAGGATGCCTTGTGGCACCGTAGTCAGAGTATAAACACTAGCACATCCAGATGGAGGTAATTTGGCTACATAACTCTGCAGTAATACGCAAAGCTCCTGAACACCATCTTTTTCAAATCACTACAGAAGTTCAGGCAAGAATCTGCTACTTCTGAGATCAATCTAAAATTTAGATTCGATTCAGCAGATCATAATATTTGATTTGAGGTCCACCACCCTATCCTACAGGTTTTTCATTCTATGTTTCCCATCTCAGTAAAATCAATGTATATTTAAAGATGGATTTTTTTTTTTTGGAAAACATATGTTGCTGCTACAAGAACACATTGTTGTCATATTGCTGCTGACAATATGTGGTATATAGTGACTACCTTCATTTTCCAATTCATGCTAAAGCCCTTTATGCTGCTCTGTCAGTATATTAGAGTAGAAAACCATAGAATTCCTTATGAACTGAAGCTGATTTATAATATCACATAAAAAGTGAAATAGGAGGGTTTTTCTGCTTTCACTATAAACCAGGCAAAAATTGTTAATTCAGCCAAGTATTCCACTGGCTCTGTAAATACATCCAAATCCCTCAATATAAAATGAAATGTATAGGTTGTTAATCCATTAAAAATAAAATAATTGTCTTTTTTTTTTGTGTGTATCCCTGACAGAAGTCTGAGGTTTGATAGATGCATGAGAATCATATTGTAGGAACTATTTTGCTTATCTACATGTAAGTTGGTTGGGAAAGTGTAGTTAAAAAAAAAAAAGTGCAGAATAAAATAAAGGAGATTTGTAGGAAGATCAAGAAAGTGATGTTTCACATGGGGAAAAAAATGGATATTCTACATTTGATGGTGGCTTCCAAATTACTCTCAACTTTACCATCATAAAATTACTCAATTTCCCCCACAAATAAAAAATTCAAATCTTTTTTGAAGGTAATTTACTATCCCATATAAAACCCCTAACTAAGTCATATTGTTAGGACTTAGTTGAAAAAAAAATATTTATGGACTATGCATCAAAATGCAAAATTTCAGGAGAAACATGAACAGGAGAAATCAAAGAACTGGATGTTTGGAGGGGAGTAAGAGGAACTTTATGAGAATTTTCCTACAGTTTCTCTGCCCCCCATCATCTATCCATTTGGTTGTTCATCCATCCTGAGCTTCTAGTAATAAAGCAGCATGTTTTGGCATGTGTAGCAAGCTGACCTCTGCCACATATTCTGGCAGAAAAGGTGTTCTTTGTGGCAGAGGTGTTTTAAATGTTGTAAGTACCATCTGCATCATCACGACTTCTGTTCTTGAAAAGGTCAGAGAGAACCGTGTGTGTATCAGAATTGCTAACATTCCTAGAGCAGGAGCAAATCTGCCCTTATGAGATTTCATGTTTTTTGATAATTTTATTGTGCCCACATACAGATCATTACCCTCATGTACATTAAAGGTACTTTTCAATGGTTCTCTTTCCCTTGACTCTTCTCTAAGATCCACCATTTAGCATGCCAGGCATGTGAAAGGATATTTCAGTAGTCCTGCATGGGTGCAAAGGCATGCATTGCTCAGTGAAGGATGACCCATGTGGCTGATGGGGACAACAGCATGCAAAGCAGTGTGGCTGATCTATGCCAGGCTTGCTCTCGTGTCTGTTGAGGCTTTTAGACCAAAAAGGGAAAAAAAACCTCTTTTCTTTGGAGGCAATGGTAAAATTCACAGTGGCTTTAACAGGACTGGATTTTCACACAACAAGTATTTCAGAGGTTACAATCTCTTCCTGCATATATCTTTTTTTTTTTTTTTACACTAGAACCTTTAAGCCTCCTGGGAAGCCTCCAGCTCCTACATTAAACCCTTCCTTAATAATAACCTCGAAGTCCTGCTTCTGACCCCAGACAGCATCTCATTTTTCAGCTGAGGATAGAGGGAAGCCTCCTTTTCCCTGTATGCAGGGGTAGAGGTATCCCTTCCTTGTCTCTGTAAGACTGAACCACTCCCAAGAGAAGAGACACCCCCCTCATTTACAGGCTTCAAATGAAAATTGAGTCAATACAAAACACAGCAGGATTTTGCCTTCCTTTCTGACAAGGCAGAACCCACAACAAACTCCCAGCGTGGTGGGAATAATATTTGGTCTCCCTCCACTCCCACTCAGGAGAGTATCCATCTGCACATCTGGTGACCCTGCCACAGGGGCATAGCATCTTCCACCGACCTGGAAGACAAAAGCAAGACAAGAGCTTGTTGTTCTGCTTCTGCCTGAGCCAAGAGTGATTTCAATGCCACTCATGGTTATCACATCTGCGCCTTCCACAGCTGATGCCTAGATTTTTGCACTTCCACCTAGCTTCTTCCCCTCCCTGTTCAGATTCGGCAGTAGAGTGGAGGGAAGGTGCTTGAAAATTCCCTTTGAAATCTTACCTGTGAGGCACAGATTTATCAAAGCAACAAAGTTGTGTGTGTGTGCACCAGCCCTCCCATCACATCAAAGGGAAGAACAAGAAGGAGTTTCAAAGGGGGACCCTTGTTCCCCCTTCCCTATTTCTACGTGCATACGCATGCGTGCACACACATTTTTTCCTTCATGTAGAAACTACTGGGCTTCTGCCAGGGTTGCTTGTTAAACTCTGTGCTGATGAGAGGAGATGCACAATCCCTCACTGCAGCTGCAGCATTCAGGGGGTTAACAAGGTAAAACACTGCACCAATTGTTGCTGTCAACCCAGAGACTAACGAGACAGCATGAACCAGTGGCTCAGAAATGGCCCCTTAAAAGGCCAGGATTACCCACAAAAGCACGGCAGCTCCTTGGTCAATAGACGAGAGGGTGTTGTCTTCAGTACATGTGACAGCTGATAAAACAGCCTTTCCCATGTGTTCAATAAAAGCAACAGGCTCAGAGCCCCTTTCAACACCTTTATCCTGGCTGTCAGTTATGAAGCCTCCTGATACCTATAAGACACAAGTCAGGACAAACATTGCCCTGTTTTCTGAGGGGTGAAATAATGGTATATGCAGTGAAGTGACTCAAAGCTGGAGTGACAGGACAAGCACACTGCAGAGCTGGGAGCAGAGCTCCAGTGGGTATTCACAGAGAGAACTTGAGTTTCTGTCGAGGCAGAAAGACTACGGGCTCTGAGTCTCTCCACAGCTGGGATGAGGTGGTCTCTGGGCTCAGCCCTTCTACAGGGTGGTTTGGTCCCACTCTGCATCTGCCTGGATTTGCAGTGGGTGACAGACAGACAGTGTGACTCCTGACCAACGTGGTACTCAATGATAGCAACATTAGGAAGTGGCAGAGACCATATTTGTAATGATAATATGCTTCCACACGTGATGTTCTGCTTCTTGGCACCCTTCCTCTGTGCTCCCAGGGCTAGGGCACTGCTGCGTCCATCCCCACACTGCTCCAGCAGTGGCAAAGAAGCATGGAAGCAAACCATGGTCCTCCTCAGCCTTCTGCCTCCCTGCTCCTTCTCTGCAGGAGGAAAGCATTGGTACAGAGCTGCTGAACACAGGGGATGAATGTCAGGTGTGCTGTGAGGGAGAAAGATCCAGTAGATCCTGGGAGCGAGTCCTCTATGTCCTACCCCAAACTGGACTCTGCACCACCTGCTGATACACTGACTTAAAAGCATTGAGCTACTTGGTGCTGGTACTGCAAAAGACTGACGTAATACCAGTATGTTTAGAGCTCTAACCTCAGCCCCTGTGGCTGTGCTGAGCTGACTGCTCCCAGTAAAAGCCTAACATCTAACCGGGAGCTGCAAAGCTGCAGTAGATCAAATTGCCCTGGCCAGCTGGTGCCCAGGGTATTTACGCAGGAGCTCCAGCCAGTGCCAATGAGTGTCTTATATCCAAACATAAGCAGAGAGATTAACTTCAGGGTGGAGCAGAGATTAATTTCCACAAAGCTGCAATCACAGTCCTAATTGTAGGGGTATGTACCCACAGAAAGGTGGTATGCAAATCCTTAGAAAGATACTCTCTACCCTGGAGAGCTCTAGCTCTCTTTAGAAGAGGTAGACAGAGTGCACTTCATTAAATGGGGCACTCAGGCTCTGAACTGGTCACATAAGGTCACAGAAAATGTATGTTATAGGGTAGCAATCCAAAACTCCCTGCCCTGAGCCTCAACCATGACTTCCCTGATGCTTGCTTTGATAATTAACCATCCTTCTAGAAGAAATACAAGTTGACCTCCTTCCTGCTTTCCTACAGCTGAACGCTTGGAGATCTTTAACCATGGCTGTTTGGGAAAGCACTGGTTTATACTGGCTCTGCCTTGAGAGTGATTCTTGTCTCAGCCTGAACAGGTTCAGAAACACTGTGCTGAGAACCTCCTGCATCGCTGTGTCTCAGAGGCCCCACTGCGTGAGACTTACAGGAGACAATGCTGCCTTCTGGCCAGAGAATCTCCTGCTGGGGGCATAGGGAGGAATAAATGGGTACCACATGTCCTGTGTTCTGACTTTGACGACTTCTCCCTGTGCACAGCAACTTTTAGCACTTTCTTGGGCAAATGGATAATGCCTAGGGTGATTCAGATGTTCACGTATCTGTTGCCCCAGCTTTCTCTACTAAAGTAAAAAGAAAATACCTTTGCTAACTCCTTTGCTGCAACTCCGAAAGATGTATATAAAGAGGGTCTCTGTTGAATTTTGGTGGGTGATTAAGTCTAGAGGGCCATAAGGCAAGGTCTGCCTGAATTGTACCTCATGATTCTTTTTCCTGCATGCATACCAAACTGTGTCATGGATGATGGCTGGTGCATCTACAGATGTCTAGACATAACAAAGCTGAAAAACAGCAGCCAGTGGGGCTACTGTCATTGCCAGATGACAGTGGCCAGGAGCTTCTTTGGCTCTGCCCTGTGTCCTCTTGGTGAAGCTGCTTGCTTTGTTCTCCAGCTTCTTCAAAGCTTTTCACCCAGCTCATTAACTGGGCTTAGTGAAGGGGTTCTGGAACTGGTTTAATGGAGAAAAGTACCTTGTGTGTTAACTTACACAGCATTTATGTTGGAAGAGGGTAAATGTGTAACATGTATTTGAGGCAGCACTGTGTTTCAGTTCACAGAGATCGTTTTCTCTCCACTGTACATAATGCTTATAGAAATTTATTGGAAGGCCCTCAAGAGGTTCTGAGCATCTTAACAGAATCAGAGGCCTCCTTTTATAAATGTATCTAATTTTTATTTTCACATGTGTGAGTACATTTCCAGCTCATAAAAGCGAAGACCTCCTCTTCAAAGTTCACACACGCACTTGCTAAAGCACAAAATCACGTTTTCATTCCCCTTACGAATGGAAGGCTCAAACTCCTGCCTTTCCTGTCCTTCATCACTCACCACCACCTCTGAATCTCTACTGATGAACATCAGCCCTGATCTTTGACCTGTCTGCTAATGCCTTCCTAGGACTGCCCTCTCTCCTGTGCTTAGTCCTGCCAAGCTGCAGGGCTCTGTCTTGCTGTGAGTCAGACTGAATGCACCAGCTGGCTTCCTAAACTGGGCCCAGTTCAGACGACCCTTTGCACACAGAAAAGATTTTCAACCTTGAGTAACTGAAGGAAAACCTGTTTCAGAATAGGTAGGGACAGAGGAAGGCTTCCCCGAGTGGGAATAAAGAGAGGGTCAGGATGACCCTCTTTGGTAGCCATTCAGTAGCAACAAGTAGATGTTTACCTTTAGAACCAGAGAGGTTTCAGCCTCTCTGTGATTCATCATTGCATCTTATTCGATTTCTGCCATGCCCATTATCTTCAAAAGATCTATCTGAGAATGCTCCTCTACTCCTCAATCCTCATTTTTCTTTCCGGGCATGGGCATCCTCCCTTAAACTTCAAGCACCTCTCCTCAGACCTCAGTTTCCTAACTAAGATTATTTATTGATAGCCTCTTTCTTTGCTTTTTTCTTTTTCTCTTTTGGCTCCATGGCTCATCAATTAACTGGAGAGGGTATTGATCGGTAATTGTGTCAGGTTTCCCAAAGGTTTCTGGGAAATGCGGCTGCTGCTTCAGATGATTACATATGCTCTGTCTTTGATTCACAGAGCACAGCTAGGGAGTATTCTCACTCAATGTGACTTAAACGAGCAATGAGCTCACAATTTACCCTTAGGAGGGTATTATTTGCAGCTCTTGCTGGATGCGTGTTTGACATTAAAAAGAAAACAGAAGAAGCCAGAACCTAACAATTAATTCCCACTGAGCCAAATAGAAACTTCAAATTGGGGGTCTATGGCAGTCTGACATATGTTAGCTTATAGCACTAGGCTACCTGACTGGAAGGATATTTGTGTCTGGCAAACTAAACTTACAGTGGTAACATGATTTGTACCACAGTCCAATTTCACCCTGCTCCTTCTAAAGGCTCAGAAAATGAAGTTCATGTTGGTGGCACTCTGTGCTGTACAACTGATGCTGTAATCCCTACTGGGTCTCCCAGTACCAGCACAGCTCCTAAATTTTGAAACGATTAGCTATTAATTAATAAAGGATTATTTTCAGATGATGGATAATTCTGCCCTAACAAGCCTGTAATTCCCAGGCCTAGGATTGGAAAAATGATGTTGTCCTGTTCAGCATGTACATGTGCAGGTGCTCGCCTCCTTTTCCATGCTGAACCCCTATTGATTGCAGTTGAGGAGGAAACAATGTGGCATTGCCTTTCCTTCTAGAACGATTTACATGGCTTCGCAGTGCACAATACATCTCTGGTCTGAAAGACATAGTATCCATCTGACTGACAAATGCCAGTGTGTGTTTCAAAGCAGTTAGGGGTGGGTAGGTAACAGAGATGGCGACATTGACTTATCAGCAAAAAGCCTGAGAAAGTGATGCTGTATATATCTGAATATGGTAAATATTTCACCAGTGTCTCATTTGCATTATACAGTGATCAGCTCCCTCTTGCTTGCCACAGTGTTGAGTGGATCATCTCCCGGGCTGAGTGTTGTGTTGAGCTCTGCAGCAGTGCTCCAGGGAGGGCTGGGCTGTCCCAAAAGTGATGGGAGGTCTAGGACACTGGGGAGTCACGATGGCTAGTTGATAAGAAGCTTCATTCCCCCAGACAGCTTGGAGTTCCTACTGTCTCTGGCTGGTAAGTGCTGTGATGCTGCAGAAGAGAGCTGAGGAGAGGATGGAATTTTTCGAGTACCAGTATTTTGGCAGGTAGAAGAGGAATTGCTCTGTGTGCTCCTACACAGCCTGTCTTCTGCCAAAAAAGATTGCTTCTTGAAGTCTCTCCTCACCCACGTTCCTTTCTAAACATCCCCTGAGTTTCCCCAAAGTTGATCACAAATCAGTGAGAAATTGTTTCTACTGACTTAGGATGAGGATTTGTCACATTGTCCTGTGTCAAAGACCAAACCTCTTGCTCTTCAAGAAGCTGCTTTACCAAGAAGGACAGTTCAAGCTACTCAGACTCGGGTCTTTAACCCCTTCCATAAAACTTGAGGAAGCGTCTGCTTGAACTGAGCTGTTATCACCACTTGTGTGACATTTTCACTTTGAAGGGAAGAAAAGGGGAAAGGAAAAGGCCTGCAGGAGCGGCTTGACGGGTTCTGAGGGTCTCATCTCTAGTGCAGGCAGAGAAGGTGATGTGGGACCTAGGTATTTCACTCACAGCGTCCCAAACCAGTGCTCTGTTCTCCTGTGTTTATGGTATTGCCTCCTTGGGCTGCTCAAGGCAAGGTGTGTTCTTTGCTCAAGTCCAGGCCTAATTTCCTACTTCAATGGAAGTAATAAAAATCTTGTCAGATGAAACTTGTTTTCATAATACTTCCTACAAGGATATGTCCAGCACACATGCAGACATGCATACAAACACAGAGACTTTCTCATTATCCCCAGCTTTGTTCTATCCAACTGCCCCCACTGCTCTTTTCTCACTGTTTGTACACTGACCTGTATTCAACACAGCATCCCTGCATGTGTTGTGTTTCTCACAGCAGCCATTGTACACATGTACCCATACGGATTATGCACGCACCAGATCTTCACAATTCCCTTATTGTGCCTGGCACAAGTTCAAATGAGTTGAATTGGAAAGCGATGTTTTTTTCCCCTCTCATCACTACATGTAAATCTTCATCAGGTTGGTGACTTTCCAGCATATCACACCCACTGTTTGTGTTTTGTTTTGTTAATCTATTAGCTCAGCAGATAAAAAATCAGTCAGAATTAACATTTTGATGATGCCATTCCATCTCACAGAGCATCTCTTTTTTTCTTTTTTTTTCTTTCTTTTTTTTTAAGGTGACTAGTATTTCTTTCCATGAAGAGTCAGCATGTAAATTTTCTAGCCACCAGCAGAATATCTTCTGTAATTCCACACACTTCAACAGCCACCATCTTCAACAGCCTCTGGACTGCTGCCTTTGACTGCTTCTCTTGTGCTACTGACTTGTACACCACTCTGGGAAAGCTTGTGAGACCAAAGATGCCACCTGCTTTCTTGTCAGCTGCTCCAAAATTGCTTTCAAGCCCGTCCTGTAGAACGAGTCGTTGTGGGAGATGAACCAACATACAGGGTAAGAAAAGTTAAGGTTGCCAATTGAATGTGGAGTCTCCTGATGAGGTGGACTTGATTCAGGCTGTTCTAACTGTGAAGGTTAACCTTTCATTTTTAGACTTGATGCCATGTTCAGCCATTATTTCCTCAGGTTCAGAGCTGTTGTCAGCGGCGTGAAAGGTGGTTTGAACAAAGGACTGAGTTCCAGCAAATAATATACAGAAGGTTTAAACTCAGCTCACTTAAAATTTTAGTCCCTAATTTTAAGACAAAAGCAGAATCACATTAAGACTCTAAACTGAAGAACAGGCTCTATTTCTTCATAGCATCCTTGTATATATGCTGTAATGTATTTCTTCCCCATCAATCACAGCAAAAAGATCATTTGCTTAAAGTAGTTGTGAATGAAAGAGATGTGATGAAATCACTGTCAATGGTCAGTCTGGGAATTCATCAAGATGTATACTGATCCTCTTAAAAACTTATCATTGACTGATGAATTGTGGAGCCTAATGGAAGGAAAATCAGTCGACAAAGCTGGTTTTATTTTCCAAGAGTTATAGACTTCATCGTATTTCCAGTCCACTGCTAAACAAAGCTACTAGCCTACCTTTTGTTCAGTTTGAAGCATTTAATGACTTCATAAACAGGCTGTTGAAATTTATATCTATAAGTTGTCGGCTTTGCCTTATTTTCAATTTTCCTGTGAAGTTATTAAAACATTATGTGACCATAATATATTTATGGGAGGGGGAAATGAGCTGTAACTCTGACTGAGGCACACCGATTTGATAAGAACTGTAAAGCATCAAATGCCACTAACTTGTGCAGGGGATGATGTGCGTGTGTGTCTATACACTGAGTGGAGTTTTGAGTACATATATTCCATACTTGTTGCACAGAGTTTCTATTCTCCCAACCTACATAAATATTAATGAGACTCAAAGGTATCAAACTCTGCTCAACAAGTTGAACTTAGACTCCCTCCTGCCTTTGAACTGCTTTGCCTTTTTCTTTTGGATACTGCATGACAGAGGATAGCAGTTTTGGAGCCAACTTGATGGTAGTGTTTTGCTGCTAACAAGCACAGAGCCCATTATTATTCCCTGTGCCTTTATTCACAGGGGAGAAAAAAAGAAAACTAGTAATAGACATAAATAGCTTTCTAGGTTTCTGTTCTGCTCTATCTTCTGTTAGGTTATACTCCACCTTCCCTCTGGTATCTGAACTTCTGGCCTGTTTTGTCAGCTGGGTGCAGAGCCAAACTTACCATTTTAAGTAGGATGCTGATCATGTTGACCATAACAGCTCTGGACAGGGATTTTCTTTCTGCTGCATAGGACTCCTGTGGCTGTGTTTAAAGCTCCTAGTATGGTACTAAAACCAGACTTAAAATTTAGAGAGATCATTGCTCTCGGTCCGTAGGCTTTCTCTCAACGGAAAGAAGTCACTTCAATGTCCAAGCTGAACACTGACAGCAGGCAGGTCTGAAAGACATCTGTATTGAAATAAAAAAGGATCCCTGAATTTATTACCAAAAATGCAGTCCTGTTTTCACCCCACTGTGGCACTGGTTTGAACACACTAATAATTTAAGGGAAAAGTTTAATCCAGTATAAATCAGAATAACTGCTTTTCTTGAGCCATGCTACTCCAGTCTTCAGTGGTCGAGAAACGGTCCAATAAAACTGATGGCATGCCAATGTGAGTGATAGGAGGCGTATGTTTCTGTCTGCTAAAAGCAGCACAACACATTGCAAGGGATAGGAAACTGGAGTGATTCTGACAGAGTCACATATGGCTTCACATATATAATGTGCAAATTCATCAGTCAAAAATATTGAAACACTTCAGAAGGGTAAAGCTCTGCTCCTACAAGGGCTTCAGTCCCACAGATTTAAGGGGAGCAGGGTAGACTTAGTGACAAGTGCTTGGAAAATCCTCCCACAATAGTGTCTTCCAGGGCAGTCACATGTGAACAACTTTCATCTTGGGAGATCAGGATTCACATGTGGCTTTAGTCATACCCATCTAAGTGATTTCACCATTTTGCTCTATAATATGCATAATATTTTCAACCATCCTGGATTGGGAGCTGCCCATGCTCAAGCAGACCTGCAAAGGAGGTTGTAAGACAAGTGCTTTACCCTGTGTCTGTTAGAAGATAAGGAGAGGGGGCTTCATCATGGCTACATGGGTTGGTGGACTATGACATCCTGCCAGTCAGGAGAGAGCTCTTTAGACAGGGTTCTCCAGAGCTGATGTAAGGGATGCCAAACCTAGCACAGAGAAGTACAGGGAGAGTTGAGCCTCTGTGCCAGAACAAGGGCATTTCAGGTCAGGAATGAAGCTCCTTGGCAGAGCTGTGTGGGGAATCCTGCAAGGTATCTCCCCTCAGGATTCATGTCTCCAATCTGTACTAATATTTGGCTCTTTCAGGGTTGCTACATCCACTCATTAAAAAGAAGATGCAAATAAAATATATGCAGGAATTTTTCCCTGCTACATGTATCCCAGCACCATTAAAACTTCACATTTGCATATCCAAACAGCTCTGCATCACCAAAAAATGAGCGTATGAGCCCAACAAAAGCATGTGTTTCTCTTTCTGGGACGAGCACATACCTTATGCTTTGCAAGGCTTATTTTGATTACTAATTTTGGGTTGACAAAATGCATGGGGTACAGAGTGCATCTCACTGCATCAACTGTGCTGAACTGACAGGACAGGTATGTGGGGCCATTTGCTGCCACATGGAAGAAACAACAAAAAACGTTAGAGACATTAGAACTATTTAGGATAACCCTGAGAGTCCTTCTTACAGGCAGCTCTCCTCCTGCTGACTCTAACTGTATAATGCTAGAGCAAAGAGCCAGGCCCAGCATGGCTGGGAGGAGAGGGGTTTAATTATTTTCATTCTCCATTTTCATTTCAGCTTTCCTAGTAATTTGCTTTGCCTTTGTTACCAGAACAAGGGAGACAAAAGATATTTGCCTTGTAGATTCCTTTAAAAAGCAATTCTCATGCTAATGAAAGCAGCCTGCCTGTTAAAACCAAACCCCACAAATCCACAAAGGTTCAGCAGGGAGCACAGTCCCAGGGAGACTCTTCTGGACCATGGCCCTCTAAGGGCAAGAAAGGAAGGCAGTCCTCTGGACCAGTCCTTGGTCTGTTTGATTGGGTTACCAACAACAAGGTCAATTATAAGCCTAGCCTCGAGCGTGTAATATTTGCTGTTGTAGCCCTTTTCCTGGCAGAAGCTGAGCTAGACCACTAACCTCTTCCCCCCTTAATCACAAAAAAATGCTTTTGACATAGTTAGCTCATGGTGACGGCCACAGTGGCTGATTTGGAGTCAGGAGTTGCGGAGTGAATAGCTCTGTTCTGTTACTGAGCCTTGGTGCTTGATAAAACTACATCTATGTGTTGAAAGGGAAAGCGAATCACCAGCACTAATGGAAGGGTGGATTGTTTGAGACAGTTCCAGGCACCCAGGAGACCATCGTATCTTCCTGGTGGAGTTAAACTGATGGGTGCTGTTCCAGGCTACACACATGGGAATGCTCTTTATTTCATTTCCGTCTCAGAAAGCTTGTGCCCACCATTTTCTCATTGGGAAATCACACTGTTTTCTGTACCTGCTTATCATAAAATAAGAGCCTGATTGCACTGCATAGCTTTTGCTCCAAACTGCTTCTGAACTTTAGAGTAGCAATTGTAAAATGTTGTGGTATGTCTGTGTCCACCACCAGAAATCTGTGTGTCCTTTCTGCCTGTCCTCTGAGCTGGCCATAGATAAGCAGGCTACTTTCCAGAAAACCGTACTAACAAGGAATTTTTCCTTCAAAGATACTGGAGTAGAGAAGGCATCAGGCCTTTCTCAGAGATACAACCGCACTAGGGAAGGAGGGGCAGGAGGGGGATGAAAATAGGTAGGTCTTTTTCAACAGCTGTCAAAATTGGGACAGAGGAGGCTGAGCATTTGGAGTAAGAGAGGTCAAATAAGAATCCATATGTATGTAGGTGAATTTACCTGTACCAGAAAAAAAAAAAAAAAGAAAAGGGAAGCTCTGTCAAAAATGACCAGAGATGATCTCTTTTGTTAGAAAATATCAGGGTTTCAATGCAGAGATTACAGGACTAGTCTGTTGCTGGAGACAAAAGATGACTGTATACATTAAAAATATTGTATATGGCTGGCTAGTGTGTGGATACACAGCAGCTGATATAGTCAAAATATATTCATTATTCTGGAAACACAGGCAGATTTTGTGCTTTGCTGCAATTTGCTGATGCTCTGCTTTTCATTCCATTTGAACCTGTTTCACTTCATGTTAAATATTTTTCGAGTAGAGCTGGCTCTGGTTTTTTTCATGCCCTTAGCAGAGTTTGGAGGTCACTGCAGCAGAGCAACTGGTGAAGACAGCAGAATTCCAGCAGCAATTGAACTGCTTCCATGAGCCGCTCTTCGTTGTGTCCTCTGGACATCTGTTGTGCTTCCTTAATGGGTACTGTTGGCTTTTCTCTTCAGGAACCAAGCGAAATATTCTCAAGAGTTTAAAAATACTCTGAAGTGCTGATTAAGTCAGTTCCAAACACAGATAACAACAAAAGCAACAGAATAGTTTGTAATGCTTTGCAGCTTTTAGCATTAGTGTATACCTACACCAGTGAAGAGGAAACTCTGCTGATTATTGACTGAAATTCCCTTTGCACTTCATAAACAGCATGAGTTTAACATAACCTTAAATCCTGTCAGTCCCAGGTGACAATGAGGAGTAAAAAGTGTTGGCAAGAGGAAGGTAAGTGAGGAAGCTGGAAGGCTGCAGCAGGTAGGTTTCCACAGTGTGGCAGAGCAGTCTTCTGCAGCACAGGTAAGGGCAAAAGCTGGCTCTAGCTTGATTGCTAAAGGCAGAGACTCTTCTGAGCAAAGCAGCACGTCAACACCAGGGCAAAAATGTCTTACTTGGTGATGCTGCCTGAACAGCAGGTCAATAGGCAGTTGCTCAGTCCAATGGTAGCCATGGAGCCGCTATGCCATAACCACATCAGATGAGATCAGCCAAGACCTTTGTGTCTCTTGATACAACAGAAATGTTGTTGGAAATGGTCATCTTACCCAGCATCTTCCGTAAATACCCTCAGCCAGGCAGGAGGCAGTTTCTGGTGAAAGGACATTATTAACAGTGCTTTCCAGAAGTTTCCAGCAACTCTCCAAGAGAGCAAGTTGGTGTTTCACAGGAATTTTCTGCTTGAAAATGTTAGAGGTGGTTTGTTGTTTTTTTTTTTTTTCCTACACTGTGCTGCAGGCTTCTGCATGTTATGTTGTCATACTTGGCAGGAGGATGAGGGGTAAGGAAGTGTTAAGTTATAATGTAAATTGAGTTTATTGCTGTCTGGCAGAATATTTTGGCAGCCTTTTGTCACAAAGCCTCTGCCACAAACACTTTTTTGCGTTTGGAACCAGGTCAAACCATTAATCTGGGTGTCTGCAGGGACATGTACAATACTACAGCAGCTCCTACTGTCAGAAGACGGATGCATCCCTGGTTTCCCACTGAACACGCTCACTTCTGACAATGTGGAAGTTGATAGGTTTTGGTAGAGAGAAAGATTGTTGGGACAGGAGGAAATGACTAATTCAATAGGGTCTGCATTAAGCAGCTGCTCAAACCATAATGTTTCCAGTTTCTCAGTGTTTCGGGACAGGCATCACATCTTTCTTGAGAGGTCATCAACACTGTAGCACAGATAGTTACTAATCTGCCCATCTGATAACTTCAAACCTATGGAGGAAATCTATACCAATCTTGCCTCGAGTAGTTCTCATTTGGGACTCCTGTTGTCATAAATCAAATTTTGTGTCATAGACAATTGCAGAAAGCCCTAATGGTATGATACCCATAGGGCACAAGGGGAGGTTGGCCAGCGAGTCTATCAAGAAGAAGGACTCATCCCACTTGTTCTCCTAGAAGGGCCTTCCAGTTCACTGTGTCTCTGTATTATATGAAAACATTCATCAGGTTATAATGAGTGTTTCTGTCATGATCCATTCTCCATCATTTCAGCTGAGGAAGAGAAGGAGAAAAGTAGAGCAGTGAACTCTGCTTCTTTTCTTTCTCTGGTCCCAGGATAGTGCCGGTTAAAAGTAATGGGGCTATTGTGCATGTGAAAGCATAGGAGAGGATTTGTTTGGCAAAGCCGCAGATGGAAGAGTTAACTATACGCTTAAAATGGCTTCAATACTCAAATATTTTCTTGGAAAGCTTTGAAATAGTATGCCTTTGTAGTTTGAGGCTTTTTTAATTAACATTGATCATTGGCTGTACCAATTAATGCAATTACTTGGTGCAAAATAAAACATCCTATCAGATCTGTATCATATACTAGTCCTCTCAGAAAAACAATTTGGGCAGAGCAGGCTGAAAAAGTGGATTAGCTAAAGAAAATGTTTATGTTAAAAAAAAAGATCATTTGGGTCTTTTTTTTAGAAGAAATGATACATTGCCTGCATGCAGAGTCATAATCCATTTCCTTTTCAATAGGAACTAAGTATGTTTAATTGCTGGGCTATCTATTATTTTTAAGAAATATGAAGGAAACAAATGTGAAAATCTAGGGAATTGGCTCAATATTGAAATTTTCTCTTCGGATACAGGTAGGATTTGAAGTTTCAGCAAGTTTGGAAGATGGGAGTTCTGCCATGCATTCATATATCATTTTTTCCAGTTAATTTCAGTGATCAGAGGAGTTTACAGGCCCTGTTAGTTTCCCACTTCTGCATCCAAAGGATACATTGGAAAACAGAGACATGACCTAAGTGTAACCTTCCTCTGATCTATACGCTATATTAATATTACTGTGGGTGGTGAGGATTTGTATACTTGGATCCAATATTTTTTTTTCCCTCTAAAGCGTTAATCCTTTGCTTGGAATGCACATATAAAAGGCTTGGCTTTTCAGGACCAGATCGTGTGTTTTGCAGGCTGGTGGATGCCTCAGCAGACCTACTGGTGGGAATTTGTTACCATCAAACCTGAAATGAGAGCTTAATTCTGGATTTGCCTGAGGGCCAAATCTTTTTCACAATTACAATCTCTGTGTAAATAACAGCACTTTGATCTTCTCTGTTTCATGGACTCTACTCTTTTATCCTTAAAAGAGATTCAGCCAGATTTCTGGTGGAGATTACACCTCACTTCTTTGTACCTCAACTTGCATGAGCATCTAAACTCACCATCTCCCACCTGTTCTCTCTCCCTGGGTGGTGGAGATCATCCTGGGAGGATTTTCTATCCCAGCCATGTGAGATGGTGCCCTCCAGACAGACTCAGAGACAGTAGCAAAACAAAAGTGAAGAGAGAAAGGACCTCCAGCATCCACCCAGGATTTCCCAGGCTCTGGAGGACTCTAATGACATTGCTCATTGTCATGTCTGACCTTATTGCCACACACCTTCTGCATGTCTCTCCAGAGCAATAAGCAAAGTGTACTGGTATCTCTGAACCTAACAAAATACAATGGACCTTCTCCTCCAGAGCTGTCCTCTTGTGCTGCTCCTCTTCCACTAAGGTCAGGGGGCCGGCTTCTCCCCAAGCATTGCCAGACACCACATATCTTGCTGCAACTTGCCCATGTACCCAGCTGAGGAAGCTGAGCAACATTTTACAGGCCAGCACAGTGGTTTTCAGCCCAGAAGGTCACATCAGGTCAAGTGAAACACTCTGCAAATGTTAGAGTAATGGTGGGGGGAAAAAATTGATAAATAAAAGTAGTTCCTCTCCCTCCCTCCCTCCAGAGCGTCCTCAGAACACTAATTAAAAAAAAAGAAAATTCTGGGGTTTATGTATTTAAGACATTAAGACATTTTAAGACATTAAATAAAGAAAAAAACCCACAAAGGGAAGCATTATTTTGCATGTCAACTTTTCTATCACTGAAGCTGTTTGGAAAAGGAGAGGAATTGGGATGTATTATCTCCCACACCTGTTTTATAAGTATTCTTTACTGTTGCCAGTGAGTAAATGCATAATTTTTTTTCCCTGCTGATCTTTAAAGTTCACTTGAGTGATATGTACTCTGAGCTTTGACATGGGTCTGAGGGGTTGCCTGCAGTCCGTTTTCTAGGTCACCCCTCCAGGGCATGAGGCACAGTAGAGTTTGACTTCTCTCAAACACAGATTTGCATTCAAAGAGAGAGATCACAGAAGGAGCACAGAAAAAAAGTGGACTCTGTGCTGTGGGGCATTTGCAAGCACACGAGTGGTGCCAGACCTAGAGGACAGAAAATTAGGGCATGTGCTTGGCAAAAGGACAGTAACGTAGAAAGGAAATGGCACTGATGAAGCTGGAAATCTCTGGGGCTGTGAGGAGTCCCAGAGACTCCTCTGTGAATCCTCCAGTGGCTGCCACTTTCAGGGGCTGGGAGCTGGGATCTTTAAAAGAATCAAAGCGAATTAGGAGGCAAAATCAGTGGAAATTCATTCTGAAAAATACACCTTTGTGGCTGCTTGCAGGATCTATGAGATCCACATTTAATAGCTAGGAACTCCCCAGAGCAATGGCCAGGCTGTTGCTGTGTTTGAGATGTGCTCTCCATTGGGTACAACTTGTAAAAGTGCATGTCAGCAGCTGGGTCTGAACGCCACACTCAATACCTGCACCACACCATAAGAGAGAGAGTTTAAAAGTAGGTCACAGCTCAGTGTAATGTAAACTCTTTCTTCTCAAGTGCATCAAGGCACTCTTTCATGTGCTACTGAGGCAGGAGCAGTGATTCCTGAGCACCAGTAATCCATCTCCTGCAATAGTTGCTCTGGGGACTCTGTGGACCTGGAGGCTGCTGCCTTCTTGGCACACTACAGGGCCCAACAGAAGTGGGAAGATAGGAGCAGGTACCACATGTCACAGCATACACAGCCTGGGTGACAGTCAGTAGCAACAGATATCTTAGCTTTCAGGTCTTAGGATGGCTTCCCACACACTGCTGAGTGCTGCTGCAGTGTCCTGCAGCTCACAGAGCAACCCTGAGCTGCTTTACTTTCCATGTCCTGCCTGCACGTTTATCTCTCTGCCCTCGTCAGGTGATTCCTGGCTCTTGTGCTTTCCTATGGGAAAACACACTTTTTCTTAGCAACAAAGGCAAGGCCTGAGATAAACCATCTCAGTACAGCAAGATTAACAGGGATGGTGAGAGAAAATAAATGTGTGATCATCACCTAGTGTCAGAAGCTTCAAACAGATAGGAAGTTGAATGCTTCATTCAACATTTTTCTAGAGGAGGCAAAAAAGCCAAAAGAAATTCCAATTGTCCATTACTTGAAGAAATGAGTTCTTTACCTCATCCTTTCGTAACCTCAGTGAATGGATGATTAGACTGGGTGCTTCACCTTCATGTCTAGATTGAAATCTCTCCCACTTGCTTTGAATATCACCAGGGCCACTGCTCTCAATGGTTCCCAACTTTCTGCCCTGAGAATATGGAAATTTGACCACCGCCTATGTTGCTTCCCTGTGCAATTATAGCCAAGGGCTGAAACAAGCAGACCAGGTATGAGAGATGGAGTCATGGAAGCTCACTAGAAGAGAAGGAAAATTTTCCTATTCTCCACAAATTGAAAGAATGGAGCCAGCATGAATATTTTCTATTGAAACCAGCTTTCTGAAATAAACAGTTAGCACCTAAGTAATTCTATTCACAGCAAATATCTGCTTTTCATGGAAAATGTCAGTTTTTCAGATAGAGAAATATATAAAAATGTCATATGTCAAAATATATCAAAGATATTTTGGCTAAACTAAAACTGAGGTGGGGTTGTTTGCAAAAATTCAAGCAGGGAGAAGTTAGACTTCTCTGACTCCATTGCTGAATAATACCTAGCTCTTTTACGTACTATATGTGGCTTCATACACAGTGCCTGTACTCTCTCCTTTTTAGGTGCAGGAAAAAGGCTGAGATATCTGAGTGATGAAATCAGGGTAGAAACAGGGTCTTGAGTATTCTGGTTAAAGTCATTACCTTTCAGTCAGCTCTCTGAGAGCCTTCAGCCCCCGTGAGATCAGTTGGCATCTCTTTCTCTCTCTACAGACGATCGGCACTGTAGGCATCAGGATTATCTCACTGAAGGAACACTTTTATTGGGCATGCTGCTCATCGGAAATCTAGCGAGTGTTGCCCTTTTTTTTCCCCAGGTATAGTCATGCGCTGATCGTTCACCGACTGCTGGTGCCTGTGTGTGTTAGTGTGTGGGCAGACAGAGAGCTTTAAATGTGAGCCCCTGTGTGATGCTACACCACAGAGGTTTCTTCTCTCCCCCTCTATGCCAGTCCCTGTGGTTGTCACCACCCCCAGCCTTGATCCCCTCTGAGGTGGCCTTGGAGATGGGTACCAACAGGAAGCGTGCTCTGGGTTTCTCCAGGAAACCTGCCAAATTGCGCAGGATAAATGCACTCTGGAAAAATCTGTTTACCGTGATGCATCAGTAGAGCTGGAAGGATGGAGCTGCTATTTCAAGCAGGCCTTCCTATAAATGTAAAGGGGAATCTTGAAATGCATTTCAAAAACAGAAATGAAGGGCTCTGCTCTGGCTCATTTTTATCTGTGATGTGTCATCTTTTCAGAGGTCCCAATTTACCAGACACTAGCAGGAAATGCAGATTGTGAATGCAGCTCTTGCAGTTGCATATGCAAGGCAGCCACAGAATGGCCAACAGGACTGCCTTAAATACCTGAGAGTATAATTCTTACCCTGACTGATACCAGTAACAAAAATTACCCTGGATATTATCTCAACAATCACTGCACACAGGATTCTCAGATTGAGGTAGGGTGAGTTATGACACAGTAGGTTCATCGCAGCTATAGAAATCCTCCCCAAAGAAATTAATTGCTTCCATCCTTCATACACAAAGGAAATAAACTCACACTGAAATCCCAGTAGTTTGTCCAGGGTTCCCCTCTCAATATCTCTGCTATATAACATCTGACAAGAGCTTCCCAAGTGGCTGCCTACCCAAAAAAAGAGAGAAGACATCAGCAAGGACATACCAACAGCTCCACAGATGGGTACTTGGATGCAGCCCTAAAGATTAGAGCATAGCATCATCCGTAGTCAACTAGAATTTCTCTTTTACAGGCAATAAATATTGGATTATTTATTTTGCATTATGACTGCCTTCTCCTTTCCTCTTTTTTCTTTTTTTTTTTTTTTTCTTTCTGTATGGTAAGGAAAGAGTACATGATAAGTGTGGTATATTATAACTGAGTATTAATCACTTCTATTCAGCCAGTGCATGCATTCATTTATATGGATGATTTGCTAGTTTTGTTTGAATACACACACAGACATTTAACAGTGAGGTTTATTATGAAAAATACCATCAAATTAACTCTTTTAAAAGATGCCAATATTATTGGCAAGAATTGCATTTTATTTTCTTTGTAAATGTGCTTCCTTAGACATTCATTTCTTTGGAAATCCAGTACTTTTCCAAATGCAAAGACACTGGTGATGAGCAACTGTCATTCCCGCATTAAAAAGCAAAACCAAGCCTTGATCTTTCTACAGCAGATTAGGGAGTGAGATAAAAATGAGATGAAAGCCTCAAATGTCTGTTCCACTAGGTTCGAGGCATTCTTTTTGTTTTAGTTCCGCACTCTGCCTCTTTAATTCCCGCTGGCTCAAATGCCAATTTTCTGCTATGTTGGCATGACTGCCGAAGAATTGCTTCTGTTAATAAACTGCACAAAATAGCTGAGCAATTAGGCAATTAAACTGTTTTAAATTTAATTTAAAACCCTGGCATTTTGCTAGGAGTACTTTTTATTTTTTTTCTTCAAACCCATCTTTTTCATGTAGTGGGTGGTAAAGGGCAAGTTGGAAGGGTGGGAAGGCAGCGTAGTGACGAGGGAAGAGCCTGGTGTGATCAGATTTTACTCAGGCTCCTGCTGCAGGCTGTCTATCTGCTTTGGGGAGCACATTTCAGCCCTTGCCCCTTATTAGAACAAGTCATTTTTTCCCAAACATTTAACACACAAACAAGCTTAATCTGATTTCTGTCCTGATCCCAGATGGGTATCAGGGCTTGTAAGCAAATTATTTCAAGAACTGCCTACCTGCTCTTGGCTGCTAATTCAAAATAAAAAGGAGCAGTTTTCTCAAAACACAGGAATTACTGCACCTGAGGGTGAGCAACCTGTTCTGTTCATCACTATGCATTCAAGGGCAATTCTCCAAGTTATCTGAACCGTAAGAATTTGTCCTTTGAGCTTATTTGACCTGTACTTACAGAGATGCCTTTTTTTGCTACAGATCAGGTTTTCATTTTGATAAATGTCCCCTCACTGACTTGCCATTGATGACAGCATGGAGATTTACACTTGCCAGAGACGGACCCAAGAGAGAGTGCTGAGAGGGCTTCCTCCATCACAGCATGGCTGCAGCCCTGAGCCCAGCATCAGCTGCCTTGTTCTGATGCCAGTCAAAGCCCCTCCTGGGCCATTCAGACATCGTGTGCCAAGTTCTGGCAGCCTGCCCCTGACTTGATATGTCCCTCCCCAACCCAGCCCTCTACCCCTGGGCCACCATCCAAAATCTATGCATGTTCTTCTGTTTTGATCGACAGCCTCAGCCCATCTTGCTCATGGACCCAAGCAAAGTTCTCCCAATAACCACAAATCTTCACCTATCCAGCAACACGCCACCTCAGTGCACCACAACTGTTTGCTTTTCTACCCTCACTGCTTCACACCGTGCATCTCAGTTGACCCACAAATTCTACCACTCCTAAGTTTTTCAGAGTAATCTATTCACTTTACTTCTCAATGCATTAAACCTCTTTTCTCACCCTAATGGCTGGAAGAAACAAAACATTCTCTTTAGTGCTCTGCTAAAACGTTTCCCTAATAAAAACTCACCATGTTTTCCAACCCTTTTTGAACTACCTACATTTGGACACATGATGCCACAGCTAAGTAAAATATAGCACAGTGTTGTATACCCTGCAGTGCTGACTGTCTCCTCAAGGAAAGCTCATATTTCCATGGTCATGTAAGGGCTATTTTTAGTGAACCAGTCATTCATGTTATTTTCCTAGTCTTTGAAATTAAAAATAATGTGTAAGAATTAAAAGGACTCTTCTAAAGGTTACAGTAGTCACATACTGTTTGCAAAATTTGAACTGAAACTTCCCCCTCTGAGCTAATTTGGGGATATCAACATTAACAATATTCACGTCATCATTGCAATCAGGCTCACATTATCATTTCTACTTAATACACCGTTGGGACCAATCCTGTGGTAGCTGGGGAAATGTAGTCTAAGTTAATTCATTTTTTCTGGTACGATTCTGGTATGCTTAATCGAGATCTCTTGTTCTGCACAATGAACTCACTTGTTACCCTGAGAACAGACAAGTCAATCCCAGGAAGTTCCTCACTGCAGATCTGAATACCTCCTCACCTCCATGCTGCAGAGAAGCTGTCAGCAGTACAGGCTGAGCCGGGGTGTTAATAGAGACACAAGGGCTGGAATTGCTGGATAACTTGGAGAAGTGAGGTGTGCCATGGAATTAGGCTACTGGTGGCAGTGTTTTAGAGAGATGCAGAGAAGTGGGGCAGCAGCACGACTTTAATTTTCTGCTTATAGAACATCTCAGAGCACCATTTCAAAACCTTTTTTTTGTCTCCATGCGTTAGCATAGATTGCAATTAATTTCTGTTCTCTCCTTCCTCCTGACATTGACTTTTCCACTACTAGCCCTTTGGCTGTCCAGTCCATTTTGAGAGCAAGATCTTCAGACAGCATCTCTCTCTCTCTCTCTCTCTCTCTCTCTGTGTGTGTGTATGCAGTGCCCAGCATGAAAGGCAACTGATTGTTTTTGCTGGACCTTTAGCTGCTGCTCTAATGCACATAATAATAATATTACATCCTTAAACTGTTTGTCCTGTTTCAATCCATCTGACATCCTTCTTAGAAAAGAAGAGGTATGTACCATGATTATGTGAACAAGCTCTAACATCAAGGAACAACACATAATTCCAGATCATCTTCCGAGTGTCACAAAAAAGCTGTCACAGGCATGACATAGGGAAGGATAATTAAGATAATGGGTTGGTCAGTATGTTTGTACATCACTTAGCAGCCATCAACAGAATTACTGCTCAGGGCAGACCCCAGATCACTCCTCAAGCCATGTGAGCAACATGTAGTTGGAACTTCAGAATAAGACAATCTAGTCTTTACGATTTTACATATGACAAGATTTTCAGGCTCCAAAACTCTTAAAAGAGAAGCATCAACATTCCTGATCCTACAAGCAGCACACCAAAATCTTTGTGTGGCCAACACTACAGACAGGGAGCCGTGTTCTGGCAGTGGCTTACAGCTGGGAGGCGACAACAGTTCCCCATCAGGTATCAGCACCTTTCTGGTTGGGCTGGATGCATAGCTGCACCCTTGGTCATGCTAATGATGTCATCCTCAGTGATTAGTGCTGTTTCATTTCTACCAAAATTCTGGATTACTCAGCTTGGCCTTTCTTTTGGCTCAGTTTTGGTGTAGTTCAAGAGCCAATGTTGGTCATGAACCAAATATTGGGCACTTCTGTTTTGTTTTGTAACGTAGTGACTAAAGGTCCCAGGAATTTAGTTGTTTATTGTAGTTCCTACAAATACCAGCAGAGGTTGTACTGAAATGTAAGATAAACTTGTATGCAAATAATACATTGACTCTGATTCAGTCAGGATGACTTTGCCAATAAATATACAATCACTTTATAATACATAACATTTGTATATTTTAAACGACCTAATTGATAGGAGCATGAAAGCATTAAATTACCATATAGTGAGACAACTACACCACACTAGACATCTATTAACATACTACAAGTCAATCAGTGTTTTACCAATTAATGGCTATCTAATTATCTTGCTATAATGAGCTTGTTAAATGCCAATTAAATGGCAAGATGTTTGAATGCATTAATAAGAATGTAATTACACAGTTATTGGTGACATAATTTTTGCATCATTAACTAGTAACTTATCCTTATTGAGCTTATTAAGTATATTCTTTTAACTTCACATTGATCCTGAATCAGGGTACAATCACTGGTCAGTCAAGACTGGTTGAGATGGCTATAATTATCAGGATCATTACTGGAAAAGTCTCATGTCTCTGATGTTATAAATAAGCAATAATCGAAGAACGTAGTGGAGGAAAAGCCAACTGAAAGTTTAACTACACTCTGCACACAGATAACAACCTTGGGGAGAGAATCTTCTTCCAGACAAGAAATGTACCACTGATAAGAGACCAGCTTCCAAATCTGGAAATTGTAGTTCAGACAGCAGAAGATTAACTTCCCTTTACCAGACTCTGCTATTAGTGTCCTCTAGCTGAAAAGAAACCATGAGGAAGGCTCCCCAGGTGAGGACAACCTGGAACACCCCAGGAGTTGGTGGGCTGGGATGATGCTTGCTCTGCTTGCTTTTTGTTCCTCCTGGGGAAATAGTTTCAGTTGCCTTTCAGCGTAGCTGGGAAGGATGAGGTGCAATGAGAAAAACACAGTGTGCGCCTGTATGGAGAAGGGCAGTAGAGCCTGGTGGGACCAGCACCCTTGTGGGGCTCAGGAGGTCATGGCATCATTCCCTGCTCCACCTCATACTGACCCCAAAGTCTGGACAGGTGACTTAATCTACCATATCCTCCCCTTTCCTGGGACCTGTGAGAGTAAAATAGTCACCAATGATGCTGAGATATCCAAATCCTCCAGGTCAGGGGCTGCACAAACGCTGGTGTCAACAGTAGCTCCCCACAGAACAGGTATAAGAGCAAATTAAAGCTGTCCACAGGAAGCTGAACTGAGACCTTCTCTTCAACCATTAGGGTGTAATAGCTTGTTTAAAAGAAAATAGCCACTCTTCCATCCCAAATCTTTTATTTATGAAAAGGAAATAAATCATCCAGTGCATTTCCACACCAGGAAAAGCTATTTAACCAAGCGAGCATGCGTGAGCCATGGCAAATGCACAAATAGTTCTGAGTTAATCTCTTCCTTCTCCCTCTCATCTCATTTTTGCAAAAGATTGGGCTCATACCATATCTACTGTATTTAAAATGAAGAAAAAGATTGACTGTCAGTTACTGAATTAGGCACTATACGCTGAGATATGTGTGTAACCAACTCAGTCCTCGGCCTCAGTGACTTAACTAGCCACCCCTCATTAACTTTTATGAGTGCTGCAGATCCCAGCACAGTCCAGTATGTGTCCTGCATCCCTAGCTATATGTGTGCTACACATCTCCAGTGGAGGTTTGCCAGTATTTCCCAGACACCATGAGACAAGAAGACGCTTGGTGGTCCATCACAGCTCAGCAGAGAGCTGCAGCCTGCACGTTTTATGTGTTTTTCTGAACTCAGGCCAGTGGAACTACCTCATCTTTCCCAAGGACATAACCTAGCCCTCTTCTAACATTTCTTCTTTCTCTTTTCATCTCTCTTTCTGACGTCTCCAGTATTTTATTAAGAGAACTGGGGAGGTCTGCTGAATTTCTCTGCCTCCCGGGATGTATCTAACAGGAATGTGTTGTTCCTATCTTGGACAAGTAAGATGGGCAAATGCATACACAGACATCACAGTAACATCATCTTCTATTGATCTCTACTGATCTAGGCACATTGTGGATGTGCTTTGTTGGTTTAAAGAGTTGTTTTCAGTGGATATTTGTCAAGTTTGTTCCCTCCCTCATTTTCATCTCCTGATAAGAGAGACAGTTTTGTGTGAAAACACAGAGGTGCTCTCCTTTTCCTCAACAAAACAAAAACAAAGAATAAAGAGGAAGAGAGAGAGAGAGAAACTCTTCAACCCCTAAGCAGCATTTTTGTTTTTCACCCCAAAAGCAATATGAAATTGCACTGAGCAGGTATGGTAATAATCAGCACTGTGACTGAAGTAATGATGTGTCTCCTGCACTGAAGCTCCTGACAGCAAAATCATGACCTGCTCCCCACAGGTATCAAAGTCACTAATTACCCATCATGCACTCAGGATCGGCATTCATTAGAGGAACTGACACTGTGTTATTCAGTCATGGGGAGTCTCTTTCAAGTTCCTGCACTTTTTCCTTTGATAGAAAGAGACTGCATCAGCACAAGGCGCCACGTTTGCTTGTCATTGGGCACCATGCTGCATCTCGCTGGCTGCCACACTGCACAGCACCACAGACTCAAAGCCAAGGATGTGGCAGGCTCGGCTGAGGGATCGACTCTTGGAAAACATTTAGTAATGGAGCATGGATGAGCACATTTCTAAGCTCTGCTCCTGCCCACGCAGTTGAGCAAAACCAAAAGGTCTAAATCTCTTCTCTTCAATGTCCCAGGTGCTGCCGTCTAGATCCAGGTGTTTCCTTTGCCTCTCAGATGAACAGGCTATATGAACTAAATGCGCTGTTCCTGCTGTTTCTCAGGGCTAGGCTAATCAAGACAGTTCTGCTATAATTACATACATAGGCTAATGAGATGATAGGTAGGGTCCACTTCTGTGATGGGATTTATACTTCTGCTTCATATCCATTTCCTCATTACAGCCTTTCTCCTTCTCTTCCATTTTTTTTTTTTTAAAGTTGCTATTTGCTTTTATCTTATGTCTTTGAAACTGAAGATGGTAGTTAACAATTAAGAATAATTATTTTATTGGCATATTACCTCTACAGTGGAACTCACCAGAAAAAAATAATAAGGAGTCAGCATCAGTAATGTTAAACAATTTATAGGTTACCTAGTTCAGAGAGACACTAGAGCCCTTCTTTACACTGAAACAACCAGCACTGATCACTGTTATAGCCAGAATATCTTGCTTAGGTGAACCATTAGCGCATTGTAGCATAGAAATCCCTATAGTGGCTATAAAACATATTTATAAATCTATAAAACCAGGATGCTTTGGTCTACTGAAAGCACTTAGATACTTTGATAAAGAACAACATATAGAAGCTACATGTATGGCAAAAAGAAAGAAAACATGCTCACATTTTGAGAGCAGTGTTTATTTTCAGCTGTCTGAGAGGAAAGCCTGTCAGTTTGATGATTATCTGAACGTATGTGGAACATTTGTAAAAAGCTGAGAGAATTCCATTATGTATAAGCTGCTTTAAAAAGTGGCTCACTTAAGGTTATTACATTGCTGCTTTGGGTTATTTTTGTTTAATTCAAACTCTGCAGTGGGTGAGACTCAATTTCAGTTTAAACAATCACTTCAGTGCCTTATCTTTCTCATCATCTTCTGTACCTACAAAATTTGCAGTGTGGGATTCAGATAAATAAATACATGATTACACACACACTCCCTCATCATTTTCTCCATGTCATTCTGTTTTCTGTGAATAAAGAAAATGTCTTTCAGGATGATTTTTTCCTTCTCGTTTTAAGTGAATGTTTTCCAAAGTGCCTGTCTGTCCAGAACAGATTAACTCTTTTGCCTTAGAATGAGGCCAAAGCACTATTTTTAATGTCAGAAGATCAGTTTTGAATCCACAGAAGTTTCTGTTCAGAAATCTAATTATGTACTTATAAAGTGGCTTCTCTAACCAGCTCCATCTGAAGAAAGAATTAAAATATTTACCCATTGACCCAAGATGGTGCTTCAAACAAACAGCCCTATTAATGAAATGAATAAGAGAATGGGGACTGTGATTTTGCCCCACACTTTTGTCTGTAAGAAAATGCATATTTGATAGCTTTTGAATTAGCTGTGCCTCAATCTGAGTCCCCAGTGAAAAGGCTGGATGATGTTTCCAGACGTACCAAATGTGAACTCTTGAGCATCCAAAGGAAATACTGCTGCACCTCCCTCTTTGGAAATACCTTTCCACCAGCACAATCAGTTAGACCCTTTAACCTAAAAGGACTCTCAGCCACATAACACCAAATCAATAATAATCAAAGAAGTGAGCAAAGGAAAAAGCTTTCAGAATGAATACTCTTTTAAAAATACTGAAAATATAGCATTAAAAGACCTGAAAAAAATCCTAGTCTTCCCTTTAGGAGAGCTTTACTTCATAGAGGAACCTACTTCTGGGAATATGTTTCTTTAATTGTTCTATTTTCATATTCATATTCTTTAGATTTCTTAAGTCCATGTTAGAAGAAAGGGGCATTTTCCATAGATCTCTTTCAGACAGCAGCTTTACGATCAGTCCCGTGAACTCACTCTTTCCACTTAGGGCAAACCAGGCACCTGGTAATTAAAATTCAACCCAAGCCACTCAGATTCAGGTCCTTTGCAATGTCACGGAAAAAGGCTCAAGCTACTGCTGTGTGCATCTTTCCTCTTTTCATGATACATCTTTCCATTTGGGGGTGGCAAATCTGTGAAACAGCACAAAATTGTTCTCTCAGGCGTGTTCTTCATTCCTCAAATTAAAGGGGGAGTGTGAAAGTTTAATTGTGCTTCCCTCTGTGTCCCTCCTCACATAGTGGTGGATAGGCGTAAATTGTGAATGCACTTTAATTCTACCACTTATAAGCTTATCACAAGTCTAGTAGCTCATTACGCCCTCTGTTTTTTCTCCTGAGATGCTATAGAAATACAACAGTGTAACTAACACTTCTCCTCATTTAGAACCGCAGGTGGTAGGAGTACGTGTGATTTCATTGTCTTTGCTTGGTAATTACAGGTCTGTTCCTATTCCCACTGTCTCAGCAGGGTGCTTGTGTGGTACATGTATTTAAGTCCTTTCAGGTGCTTGCAAGGTGGATTAACATGGAATATTGTATCAACACAGAGTGGCACCCGCTCTGGTGTGCCCGTGAGTGCTGTATGTAGAAGTGACGCTGGCGCACGGGGTCAGTCTAGTTGCTTCTAATTGACACAACAACAGTGTAAAGCCTGGCTCAGCTAAAAGTCATCCCAGGAGGCTGAGGATATCTGGGGTCTGCGGTCCATGCAGAGTGTGTATCCACATCTACAAACATGGTGCCTTTGCAGTGGGAGCAAAATGCCCCAGCTACTGCTGACCCCCCAGCATGTACACATCAATTCATTGCACTAACATTCACGCATGCTGTATCTTCATTCCTTTCCCCAGCTAAAGATGTCTGAGAAAGTGAGCTGTGATGAGCTATGGGGCAATGGCAGCAAGATTGACACAGCCTGTGATTTAATGCACGTGGCAGGTCCATTTAAAAATGTAAATATTATCCTTTGATTTCAGCTTCTGATTCCTCCAGATGTTTGTGGTTGATAAGCCAGGCTCCCTTCAGGTTCTGCCACCTTTCATCAGTGCATATTATGTTTATGAGACAGAAATCAATGTGTAGTAGGGGGGCACATTGCATATATATCCAGCGAATGTGCCTGTATGTTAACTGTATGTTAATACTCCCCATTCATGTTATACTTTGAAAAACACAGTAGCCGGGACCAACGTTGCTGACAGAGCAGATCCTTTCTGAACTTCTCTTTGAATTCCCTTTTTCTCTTTGAATTGGGATATTTGCATGAAGGCTGGAAGCCCTATCTTTCTCCTGTGAAAGCACTCCTGATCTTTGCCTTTCCTCCGTTGGAATAGGCTTGTGAATTCAAGGACTGAATTCAGCAGAGTTCATAAGCATATGCTTAAACTGATAGGATTAAACCTTGGGTAAGGCAATGAAGATTGGAGCATGTGTTTATCCTCAAGCACAGGTTTAGATGCTGTGCTGAGTAAGGACTGCAGTACATTTAAAGCAACCCAAAGCCCTCCTTCCCTGGAGTCCTCCTATTCTACTGCTGCCTCTTGGTTAAATGAAGTCAGAGGTTGCCTGTGCAGCACACAGAGGAATGTCAGGTTGCAGAGGTGTGGACGCCCTTGTGTCTCCAAGGCACTGCTGTAGGTGCACAAAACTATTCTGAGGCATCTGGAAATAATGAGTACTTCGTCTTCAATTCTTGTATGGAAAGAAAGAGAAACCTCAGAGCAGTATAGGCTAAAATCGGATCCCCAAAAGGATATGTTTCCAACAAGACACTCACAGGAAAGACCGAACATATGGGGTGCCAAGGGGCTGTCATCTTTGTGTTAGTACATTAAATGTGACAGATGGTCAAAAGTCAGAATCCAAGGCGCAAATACCTCTGTTCATTGGGAGCAATTGAAATCTGAACACCACCACATGGTTTGGACACACTAGTCCCATACACCATTTAATGTTCAGGAGCCATGTAAGGAAGAAATAACAGCTACGTTTTTTACCTACCATTTCCTAAATGCCTGAAGAGCAATCAAAAATAGTGGTTCATGGAAAGTTGTCACATTAGATATGGTGGAAGTTTATTTGTTTGTCTTTAGTAATAGCTCACTCTTCTGTATCTGTATAAATTGAGTTGCCTCGATAACAATCTCTGGTATCAGTTTGTATTAGCTCAGTAGTAACTTCAGTGGGTATCTCAAAAACTTACTGTTTCCAACCAATGGCTTAAAATTCAACAGTGAGAATTGTCCTGCCTCTTTCCATTATTAAGATTACTAGCTAGAAAGATGCCTGGGTGATAATGAAACCACAACGGACCCTCAAGAGACCATGGACCATGAGACTGAACTCTTTTTCCTGCTGGAATTCTCGGCCCATATCAGGGAATGTGTATGACGTCCACGAGAGCTGCAATCAGCCATATCATTTACTTCACTTTGTAGCACTCACTAGTCCATGCTCCCATTTAAAGGCAGCTGAATACCTGAAGATGTGTTTTGGCCTCCATATGGCTAGTGTTTGCAGTGAAAGAGCAAAATGAAAAGATTCCATTTTCTCCAGAGGAAAGCAGGAAATGCTGTGCATAATAGAAATCATGCTCCATAGTCCTCCCTCCACCAATAAATAGGTCCAGTATGTCCCAACCCACCTCGCAGTCCCTCTTTCTGATTTTTCATCTTCTATATTTTTCTGTATATTTGCTTATAAATATTACCATTTAAAGTGGGAACACTTGAGGGTTATTCACCTGAGGTCTGAAATGATATTTTTTTATATTGTGCGTATTGGAGAAGGATGCACAAGGCATCAGCAGAATGTTACAACATGGATTATAGATTGCCGCTCAGCAGTTGGTGGGTTGGCTATTTCTTTTAATTGCTGATACTGTATTTTCAGACAGTGCTGATCTTATGACAATTTTTTTTGCCTACTTTTCTTCAATTAAGCAATTTAGCTGACAGTTTAAAAGTTTTTTTTTTTTCATTAAATAAATACTCTGTTGTACAGATACATGTGTACCTGGACGTGTATTGACAGGCATATACACTCAGACAAGCTCACACACGCACAAAGATGTGCATGTATATCTTACAGCAATTCTGACAAGGGATATTTTCTTCCACATAACTTTAAAGCTTTTCTTGTACTAACTGAATACTCCAGAATTTTGCTTTCACAAACAGGTCCTTTTTGTGAGGAGGTATTTTCCAATATTTTCTTTTACTTGAAAAGCACAAATATCCAGTGAAAAGCTGTTTCAGTGAAAACTTGATGTGTGTTGTGTGTGCGCGCTATTTTCAACCTCAATGTGCATGTCCCAGTTTCAGCTCCTGAATAAACTGGGCTCACCTCCAAGAGTTACAGCTTTAAGGAATATAGGTAATTGCACCATTACCCTTTTTTATTTGTTTAATTTTTTTCCTTCAGCTTGTTCTGTTAGTTTATCATACATGGTCTAATTAAAGTTTCCTGCAGGACATTTCATCCAGAATAAATAATGACATTGCTCAGAAGGGCTCCAGTTCCTTTTTTTTCCTTCCAACTGTGCTGAAAGGGAGGTTGCTGTCTGAAAAAACTATGCCTGGGCGGAAGAGACAGTTTTATAATTGCATTTCCAGTCTTCTTTGTATTCTTTTGTGTTATATGCTTGTACAAGGAGAAACTGGACAGGTCTGTTGGGTAGCAGCCAGGCAGAATTGTCAGAGAGAGAGAGAGAGACCAGATTGAAAATGAAATAGGAAGGGGGGAGAGAAATAAAAAAAATATCAGGAGGATCTTTCAGAAGAATTACTTAAGAAAGTGAAAGTGGAGGAGAAAATAGCAATTTCATTTTGTGTCAGCTTCTGAGGTTTGAAAATTGTCTTTTGCTTTCTGTTTTGGGTTTTCTTCCCCAGTGCGACAGAGAAAGCTCAAAGTACGGGGCACACGTGTTTCAGAAATTGAGGTGGTACAAAATGTCTGTTTTCTGACTAAAACCCAAGGTGCACCCTGAAGAAAGAGGTGGCCAAGACTTGAATAATGAGGCTCTGGTAGTCACAAGGTCATATTCCTACTCTGGGCAGCATTTCTTAGTCTGTGATTTCTATAAATTAATTTATTCATTAGTTAATCAGTAAATGCGTATTCTGTATCACTGTGAGCCAGGCAGACAGGATCAGCATGCCCAAATCTAGAGACAATATCTTGACCTTCATGCTGCTGTGTGTGAAAGCCTCTTCCGTTTTTCTCTCTTCTCATTTTTTCTAAGTCTCTGCAGGTTTCAGTTTCCCAAGATGACGTACTAGAAAGCTGGTAGCAAGCAGGTTAGCCCTGCTTTGAGCTGTAGTGGGACTAGGTGACCTCCAGAGATCCCATCCAACCTGATGTTTTCTGTGATTCTGTTAAAGTCAATCACGAAAGCATCCATCTATGAGCACTAGCTACCTGTATTCTTTGTTCCAGAAAGCCTACAAGTAATGGTCAGCCAGCCTTTGCAACTGGTAAACAACGTAAAGAAAGAATAAAAGGGAGGCAAAAAACCCCAAACCTCTTTGAGCTTTGGGATGTGATTATTTTTGCAGGGACAGATTGAGAACAACTGAAATGGAAGCAGAAAAGTAAATGTGTGTCCAGGAGAAGCTGAATGGTGAGCACGTCTCTTCCACGCTTTCCTTGAAGGCAGAGCGTGTAGATGTACTTTATTCATAATGACAATATGATGTGATTCATAGCAATTGCTTCTTCCCAGTAAATTATTCTAAGATGCGTTGTTGTGCCACGTTACAATGGCACAAATGAATGATGTTAAAATACTGAGCAGACAAAATGATAACACCTGTTACAGAGCCACTTATAAACCAGAGTGCATAGTGCATTTGTACCTGTCTCTATCACACATTGTGAGTTACACATCTTAGGATGGTTTATGAAGGAGAAGACAATTTCTGTTATTCTGTATTAAAACATTTCTCCGTGTTCCCTTCATTTACAGACATCCTCCCTCTGTTTACTTGACATCAGCTCCTACTCTCTGGCAGACAGCATAGGAGAGAATTCACAACTGGCTCAGCATTCAGATTTCTTACCCAGGTCAGATCTGGGAGGAACAGAGTTACAGTATTTCCACGTGCATATTGGTATTTTTAATCCTGCCCCATGGTAGCACATAGTTACCCAGACAGAAGAGGAGCAGGGAGCTGTACCCCTTTTCAATGCACAGTGGGGCAACCAAAGCTACAAGCTGGCAGGAGCAGAAAGGGCATCACCTCCTAAGGGCAACAACATCCTCAATTTCCACTCATTTGCGCAGGTGCTCAACATCTATATGGGAGTCAGGCAGGCCAATGACCTTGTGGGGCTGCTTCTAAAGACCTAGTCTTCCTGGTGGGAGTGAAGAGTGGCACTAGCTGCAGCCATCCCTAGGGAGGGCACTGTGCTTTCCACAGGCTCTCACCAACATAGTCTTAAAAGACTGATGTGGTTTGCTGCAGAGCAGCCAAAACTCAGCGCATGACAGCCTGTGGCTTTCCTTGAAGGATCACCAGACAACACTGATTCCCAGCCCTCAGTTCCCAGGCACCCAAGCATCCAGCACCCAAGCATCCAGTGAAAACAGTGCTTGGGAGGTCCTCTCCTGCCACACAGTTTTCAATGGCATGGGCAAAGCACAGTACTGTCACCATGGAGAAACCCTGGAGCATTAATCCTTTACACTACACTGTGAACATCTGCCTTCAAAGCCAAAGCCAGGAGCACAGGAGCACAGTTAAATATTATTTTGGGGTTTGGGAGGTAGGTGGGACAGAATGTGGAACTGCTTTTCTCTGATTTCTAGGGAAACTGGTTTCATCGCCTGGCCAGACATCCCCTGTCAGCCGTCTCCCATGAAAATGGAGCCCTAGCCCAACCAGCTTTACTGGGTTTCCTGGTCCAGTTTCCTGGTCTCACTTGCAAGTGAGACACTAAGCTTAATTTCTTCTTTTCAATTTCCTCTCCTTCTTGTTCTTTTTCCTTGATGCAGTGTGTTGGCTTTATTAAGATGCTACCTACAGGATTCTCTCCTAATGCTCACAAGTGCCTCTTCCATCCAGAGGCAGCTGGAGAAATTGCTCCTCTAAGCACCAGACACTTAATTAACAATGAGACAAACTCTCCAGTTTGCTTGCTTTCTCACTCATTCGTTCACTTTTGCGCTGTCTAGTGCAGTGAGAAAGCGTGTAGCAAGGTCTTGACCATATACTTTGAACTGCAATCATCTTGGGATATCCAAGGAAGCTAATTACCAGTTTTGTTTCTGTCTCCCTTACCCCTTCTTCCCTCTGATGACAAGAGGATGAAGTGGATACTCAGCATACCTTCCCATAGACAGAAAGGCCCAGATTTCCCTCTCTCTTTCCCCACTAAGGAGTCCCCTGTGAGATACACTCCATGCCCTTTGATGACAGCACTCATGTCTCTCCTCTTAACTAGTCTAGTCCCTCTGGGAAGTGCTGGGAAGTAATTTGGCTCCCAACAAACTTTGAAATTCAGGCTGTTGCAGGAGGGTTTGTCAGAGTGGAGACAAGCTGCAGGGCCCTCCAGATACCTGGCTTTGCCATGGAAAAAGACCAGCCAAGATGTTTTTAAAAGCCTGATACTGCTGTGTTCTGTCCCCGTGCTGTCTGCTCCCCGTAGCTGTGGTATGCAGCGTTGGTATGGAGCCATGCTGTGGATGTTTAGGACAGACCAGTGCATCACCACAGGTCAAAGGAAATGCATCTACCATCCTAGAAGACCACCACTGACTCTTTGTGATAATTTCTGCCTTAAGACACAGACATTATTGTTTATCATCAAACCTGGCCCACTTTCCTGACTACCAGCAGACAGTAAGGGGTCCCTCATTTTTATGGAAGGTGAAGGATAATTAAGTCCATAACGAAGCTGGCATTAATTGTGACAACTGCTGCCTGAGGAATTCCCATCCCGTTCATCAGCATCCATCTCTGGTTTGATAGCTGTAGGAGCAGGCAGGAGAGGCACAACATAGACTTGTCCAGGTAATGGCTCAAGGAGAGGACGCTGACATATCCCTCGGGAGGACAGACTGCTGGGGAAGGCAAGCAATTAGCCTTTCCTCTTGCAATCTCACCACAGCTGAGCAAGGGCCTCCTCCACACTGGCCCTAGAGAGAGGGTTTTGGCCCAAGAGGAAAGCAAAGAGGAAGGGACCTGAAGAGCAATGCTGAAGGAGTCTGTGGAAGTCAGGGAGGGAAAAGGCAGAAGCAAAGAGGCTTTCAGTAAGAGCTGAGAAGGCCCAGTCTGGCTAGTTGTGAACAGCCCTGAAACTTTCTTAGGGATGTTTCTGCATCTCTTTCCAAGTATGACCATCAGCAGCAACAGCTCCTTCCCATCCATCTGTGCACAGGTCACTGCCTGTGTACTGGGTTGCAAAAGCTTGAGTGGGTTTAGCGTCCATATTAACAGAGACCAGAAAATTCTCCTGCAGCCCCTCCAACATCACTTCTGAACCAGTCGCACTACCTCCTAGGTCCTGCAGCCCTCAGAAAGCTTTGGTTGTTTCCAAGGTATAGCAAACCTACTTTGTGACCTTAACAGTGAGGTCTTAAAGAGAAATTTCAGCTTCATTGTAGACTCTTCCTACAAAGCTGGATAAGAGAACAGGTCCAGCTGTGTAACCCAGCAAGCCCAAGCCAAGACACTGTTTGCCAGTGTATGCTACCTCCTTTTTTTTTCACCTGCAGATCACTCTACAGTGTGGAAAAGCCTATTTAAACCAAGCCCTTGACATGTTTAAAGCTCAGTGCAAATATTAGCTAATCAATCCTCAAAAATCCCTCTCTATACTGAGCAAGTAAATGTTTCTGGGCCTGATTCAGTTTTACAGTGCAACACAGCCCCACCAGTCCCAAGTGGGAGCAGGTCAAACAGCAGCAAGAAAGCAATTCCACAAGCTCAAAGGAGACAAGCTTTCTAGCATCTGTTCCAGCACTTCTACTGCCTGAAATAGCTGTTGGTCACAGTGTTGCTTTGGACTCGTGTGCCTACAAATCTTTTGCCCTTAGCACTCTAATTTCCCTGTAATCCAGCATCCAATCTCTGACTTCTCCAGTCCTGTTCAAGACCTTCAATACCCTTTTCTCTCTTAACCTTGCCCCAGCTACCACTTGACCCTACAAACCGGTTTCTTGAACTCCAACTATCTCCTTTTCTTTTTGGTTTTCTGACTATGCCCTTGCTTTGCCCTCCGGACTGGCCAACCTCTGGCTTTCCTTGGTTCCTACCCAGGGAGTTGATTCCTGTCTTAGCTTCCCTCACTCATTTCCTTGGGTCTATAACTTACTACAGCCTGGTTAAGCTCATTTATGCAAGGCATTTCCCAGAAGGGCACTTTAGCATCTCAGCTATGCAGTGAAGCTGAAATACTACTGAAATATTGGGAAGTGTCTGATCCCTTCCCTGGAGGTACCTGATGGTGGTGGAGCTCCAAGCTCAGCTGGGGAGGAATGCACTTAGAGCTCCCCACTTCATATACTGGACGCATTGCTCTCCCACACTTTTACTGTATGCACTTAAAATTCACATATCCTTAAGTTAGCATCCTGGATCTGCTCCTGCCTCCCTGCCCAGAGTAAGTCTGCTTTTGTTTCAGCATCCTCATTTTACCATCATCTTCCATTCCTCTCTGTGGCTGTTACCCTCTATGTGACTGTAATCCCACAACATAATCCCAACTGGAAAGAACCTTGTGCATTATTAAGTGTCTGATTGAAACCTCTTCATACCTGGTAGGCTGGGCTGTCTGTACAGCGAGGAGAGCCGAGGGAGATTTTACTACCAAGCTTACGTAAACAGCACAGCCCTTGACTTACATGATTTCTCAACAGCAGTGCACTTTATACACAGATCTCTTTTGGACTCTACATTGCAAATGCTTTATTGATGCCAGCTGTATCAACAGCTGGGTTCCTCATCTGCAATGGTTTTGTATAGCCTGAAGTCTTTAGGTTTGCCTTCATGGACCAGAGATCATTAGCAGTGAGAATCCTTCAAATGTTGACTTGGCTAATTTGTCTGTCAATGGGGTCTGTGTTGCAATTTAATACGAAGCTGAGAATGTGAAAATGAGTGACTGTTGCATTACCCCATAGGGATGGCCTTGGAGCCGGTTCTGCAAGAAGCAGTTTTGCTTTTCAGAGCAACTGAAGGTGACCAGGCCACTAAGCTCAGGATGAAGACAGGACTGTATCCTGTTCTCTTCTGAGAGGCTATCTGTGTTGAAAGTTTAGAAAATCACTTGTTGGTTGGCTGCTCCCTTGTTATGTATAGGCTGGCCTGTGGGAAATTATCAGGCTCTGAAGCAAACTCATGGTTTTCTAGTGTCTGAGCATCAGACACTCCCTTCTCTGCAGAAAATGAAGGTGGCCATGAGCACTGGCCAAGAAAAATTTGCATCAGTGGGTGTTGCAGCTTTGGTTCAGCATTTTATCTCATTTACTCAGCCTCCAGCAGAGCTAGGCAGATACTGCAAAAAGAACAGGAAAACAAATCTCCCCTCCAGCATCTGCTCATATGCAGAAGTAAATTCATTTTATGCTTCTCTGTTGTTGAAAGCTCAGAGTGAAAGAACAGTGCTGCTGCTGGCTTGGCCATCTGTCTGGGGCTGGGATCTGAGGGCGCTCCCCAGTCCTGCCACAGGTTTCTTGCTTTCCTTCAAATTATACAAACAAACTATTTGAGTCTCAGCCTATAACCTGTAAAATGGGGATAATACTCTTCAGTCTACCAGGGATACCTTCTTCCATCCAGCACGGGAGCTGGTTACTGTGGCCATCTACAACCCCAAAGAAAAATGCTAGATGTGCCTGTCCACCCTGGCATGAAGAAAGCTATGCACAGCAAAGGACACTTCTCTCAGTATCTGTTGTTTGCAAAACTGCTGCTCCATGTAGTCCATAGACCGACTGAAAGTGGAGCAATGAAGATCTCTAGCAAAACCATGACAATTCATTTACTGTCCTGGCTACATGGATGTTAAAACAAGGAGACTTGCATCTTGGTGTTCACTTTAGGGCTTCTTGGACCAAAGCTATCTTTTCTGGTCTTTATTTCTTTCAGTTTTGGTTCTCTTGATACTGTGTGTGTTTATTATCAAAATAAATAAGTGCATGAATTGTAGGAAAGAAATAACAGGAAAGATTTGTTGTGGGGAGTTTCCCCTTGAAGTCTTCATCTCCTCCTATAGAATCTACATAAAAGCCTCTTGAGGAAGATAATAGAATAACAAGCCAGGCCACTGAAGTGGGGAACAATCAGGAATCAAGTAAGATGGAGAGTGGGAAAAAATAGCAATAATAAAAACAAGAATAAAAATGATATTTTAACAGTGCTGATGGTGAACAGATCAGTTTAAGCCAAAAGTGTGGTTTGCAGATGGTAATAAAGATAATTAACCTTCCTTATTCTTCCACCCTTCACTCCCATCTACAGAATCTCACAGGATCCATTGACACAAAAGCAAATTTTATCATGTTGGTTTTATCCTCTGCAGTTTAACACAGCAGTTTTAAGGCCTTGACTGTGGACTTCATGAATGGATGGTTAGTTTGGCTGTGGAATAGACTCTACGGGGATCCTCCTTTCCTTCCATTCTCTTCACAAAAAGTTGTTGGAAAAATCTATATTTTGAAACATGACCCTTTGGCTCATGCAGCACAGCAGAGTAATTCCCAGGTCCCTTCCTCTTGTTCTCTGAGGCTAGTGGATAGGATTGGTTTTGGTCTAGTTTTGCTACTGACTAGAGGAAGAGAAGTGTTTGGGTTTTTTTTTTTTACAAGGATTACCCATTTGAAACAGATAACCTTTTTTTATCTTCCCCTTTGTCTGCCACAATTCCCATCTACCAGGGCCAGACTGAGGAACACATTTCACATGCTCACAGGGACAGTAGTTCTTTGTCCCAGCTGCTATCAGTTTCCTTCTCATGGGGTGCTAGGGCTCCTGCACCAAGCCAGGACCGGTCATGCCAGACCAAAACGGACAAGGCTCCCAAATGCATTGCAGGAGTGGGATTTTGAGGGAAATACTTTGAAGAAGGACTTTCTGAAATGGCTTTATATCCTGTTTCTCTGCTGCTGGAGTCTGTATCTAAAGCAGGAAGGTCAAAGTCTAAATTTTCAGGTGAATTATTGTTAGGGCTTGAAATCTGTGCATCTGGGAGACTGGTAAGTGCTGGCATTGCTGGGTTGGATTATTGCTATGCTTTGGCCCAAGAAGTCAGCACATAATCTGTCTCTTGGAAACTGTTTCTTTTGGAGATTTTGATAATGGAGCCAGGTGTTTCTTTGACAAGCGATTTTATTTCTTCACAAAGCATGCTTGAAATCCCAGTTGCCAGAACGTGGTCAGCATTGAGCAGTTTTCTTGCTTGCAGCTCCCCAAACTGCCTTTTCCAGAAAGTCCATTGCCCCAAAGAGCAACTTCACCTGCTCTTTCACACCACACAAGAGACCTACTAATTTTTTGCTTCTCCCCAACAAGGCCCACTGCCAAATCTCTTGCCAAGGCTTTGTAAGCTCAATCAGTCTCCCAAGAAATGACTCAGTTGAGCTGTGACTTGTACAGGCCACACTTTATGCAGTGCCTTCTACTCTTTTAGGTCTCTTGCTCCTCCCAATTGCTGATGACTATGTTCAGTTTTAAAGTAATTTCTCTGGTGACACATCTACTACTAGCCACCTTTGAACATGGCATATAATGACTCAGTTAAGTGTTGCAACACAGAGCCTACAGTTTTATTTGAAAAAATAAATTATGAATAGGTGGGTTTTCTTTAAATATCTGTCTGCTCTAGTCATTATCCTTAATGCATCGCTGCACTAGCAAACGCCAGCACTTACTGACGTATGAGCGTGCCGTCTATGTCTCGCATGCAGCCTTCAGGGTCTAAGGGAATCTCTTCTCTGCCTGGAAGAAAAATGCCTTCTTATAAAAGCCAAACTCTGAGTGGGACAGAGAGAGGAGGGCAGAAGGGTGAGTTATCTGCTTCCTTCCTCCTCATTTAATGCAGCAGAACATGTCCAGGGAGTGGGGCTTGGATTTCACAGCTCAATGGCAAACATGGTGTAAATCTGGCAGTTTCTGCTTCTGACACACTCAGGTGGAGCTAGCAATCCATGCTGCTGTTCAAGGCCACTGTTTTTTAAATTCCTCTTCCTTAAGCCCTCCTTGGGACCTCTTTTTCATTATCGAGGTTGTTCTGTAGGACCTCCAGCCCTGTGCAACCGAGGCCACTTATCTAGAGGAGTGGCAGAGCAGAGGGCTCATCCTCTTGGCTGCCTTGGTGGCTTCAACGTGATGAAATATGGAGGAACAGGGGATCTCAACTGCTGTGTGACCCAAACATGGGTTGATTTAGCTACGCAGTTTTCAATGTTCTCTTCCACTGGAAAAGCTAAAAAAAAAAGTATGTAACAGTAACATTTGAAAGATGCACTGACTTTCCTACTCAGCTGAGCTCTCAATCAGTATAGGCCTGCCAGTCCCTTGCTAAAGAAACACACCCAACAGGCTTGGCCTTGTTTACACCATCACCAGTAATTTGGTACAGCCAGAAGACAGCTATGTCACCCTCAAAACAAATTATTTTGGCATGACCCTTAAATGCTTTTGCTTGGTATTTTGCCTTTAAAACAGAGAGAGGATTAAAAAAAAAAAAAGTACTTTTCCCTGGGGCTCCATCAGATGCTAATAAAATCTTTAATTAATTCAGATTCGGATGGGCTCACATTTCTCTCGCTAGCTCACAACTTCAATCAAGTTTTTTTCTTTTTGTGACGCTGCTTTCATGCCACTTTTCACTGCATTTCTGATTTATCTAGAATTGTGCTATATGAGCATATTGGCAGGAAAGTCTGGGATAAAAGAAGACTAGGATGAGAGAAATCATTAGCACAGGATGTATTTTCTGGGGTTTTTTTTCTTTTTCAGAAGAAAATCCAAAAGGTCTTGTTGCTGTTATGAATCCCCCAGGAACTCTTTAAATTACAGACAATTTGCTTGATTGGACTGCACTGGTCTTAAGCTTTACAGAGAGACAAATCACTCTTAACAAACGTTAAATCAAATAAGATAGACAGAAATCTTGATAACGTGAAATGAATTCTGTAAAATTAAGACATCTGCCGAATGCTCACTCCATAATAAAGCAATAATCTCCCTGAAATGAGGTCTGTCTCATTATCAGTTTGATGACTGGTGTGAATGATCTTATCTAATGCTGGCTAACTGAAAAGAATAAGTGATACATTTTCTTTTCTGGCCCCAATAAGTAAGAAAGGCCTCTGTCTGCCTAGCTGTCAGTCCTTCCAGGGTCAATCTCCCCATTCACTTGCCATCTTTTGGATAAAAGATTTTTTATACAGGGTGTAAAAACTGTTACAGGATTGTCAAAGAGAAGCATTTCAGATGCCAAAAGTTTTCCCTGGAGCTTTAGAGCTTCTAGATGGAGGAAGAGAGGCGCCGCCTTGCAGCCCAGGGAGAGGCTGCACAATCAAAGACCAAAGACCTCCTCCCCAGTGCTACCAGCCCCAGCTCTGCTTGCCAGGAGGAGAGAGTGCAAGCAAGGTGAAGGAGGGCACCTAGGAAAGGGCTGATTTAATTTATAGACTTTCATTTCCTTTCCTCCTTGCTGGAATGATCTTGGAGGATAACCTGAGCTGAAGTCTCTTCTCCTACTCTGTGTTCTTAAATGGTTGATCAATAAGCAAAGGAAGAAACAACCATGCAAGGAACAGATTTTTTTTCTCTTTCTTGTTCTTCCAGGCTCTTGGCACAACTTCTGTATGGAAAAGAGGGATTTAATTGAAAGAGAAATGCCATTCTCCCCTGATGCATTAGGGATCATGCCTCGGAATGCACTTTCACCTGATTTGCTGTGAATTACCATGAGGTGATCTACCCACATGTATCTTGCAATCTTGCTGCAGATCAGAGAGCACTGCCTACTGCATAAACAAAGTGCCATGGCCTAGGGCAATATTATAATTGAATAGATATAACAGATTATTATCTGTTTGATGTGCAGCACAGAGCTGCAGCACTCCCTATCATATTCCAGCAGACCGAAGCCAGGGACTCTTTCTAAAGCATCTGTACAACCAGGGAATGTAAGTAAAAGGCTCTTGAAATAGTAATAATAACACCACATATCTCTGGGGCTGACAAGTGTGTTGAGTACTGCAGTTTCACCCGTAATCTGTCATAAAGTTAGACAGTTCTATCAATGGGGAAATAAACAGTCGGGATAATAAAAGGTGAGTGCTGAATAGCAACCCTTCAGCTCCCTCCAGGCTTTATTAGGATAATTGATTTTAGAACATTAATAAGGATATTGATTAGCTTTAAAGAATTGAAACTCTGGGTGAGGGAGGGAGCAGGGGAGGGGGGAGCCGTTGCTCTTGGCTACAGACTCATGGTGGGAGTGGGAGCCCTGTTATGAAGAGTCGATCAGCTCTGCCGAGGCATTAACTTTTATCTTTGACATGAATTAGGAAAGTGCTTTCTGCAAGCGTGCTATCCACATGATGAGGACCCAAGAAATTAGAGCAAGAGTGCTTCAAACGCCACGAGGCTTCTCTTATCAACAGTAACCTCACAGGCAGTTTCCATTTCGTGATTCAGCATTTCGAAGTAGGCAGAGTGATGGTTTGACCACAGCTGGTCAAAGCAGGGAAAAAGTAAAGTCAAGCAGAAGGTCTATATCAAGGAGGCTTCCATGCAGCAAGGAACTGATTAGATCAGGAATGTAATCAGCTCCCTAAACTTGCAAAGTGAGGTTTCACTGATCAGTGAATTTCCAGGCTAGAAGAGAACTCTCATAAATACGGAATTTCACTTTCTTTCTTTTCAAGATCAAGTGGTTCATGTGATTATTTTTTTCATTGAAAATGTAAAGCACTGACTTTCTGATACATTTTAGCAGAAGACAATTTTTTCCAGCCACTGAGTGACAAAAGTCATGGGCATCACGTTCTCTCTTCCAGTAAAATAATAGGCTTGAGTAATGCTATAGCATATGGCAAAATAAGAGTGAGCTTGTATTTTAGATACTGCTGTGACTTAGCAGAAGTGTCAGGTGGTTTCTCAGGGTCTTGTTTTGATTGATTTAAAGATGAAACTGCATCTGAATGTGGCTGCTGGCCAGGTTTCCTATACCATATCTCGAACTTGCGCTTGTTACACTCAGTGCTCTATTCAAACACATGTACATGATTAAATGAGTTTCATGTAACTGGAGAGGATGTGGAATGAAATAACTTTAAAGAGAGAAGCTCCTAGGACGAGCTTTGTGTCTCAAAATCGTCTAAATCCTTGTGCACACCGGAATTTGATTGTCATCTTTGACAACTCTCCAGTGACTGCAAGGCTCATTTTTGAGCACGAAGCTTTTGGTAGTTTCTCACTGGTGCACAGTCAGTCTATATAGCCCCACTGGAGCACCCAATGACCCTAACAAAAACACTGCCAGACACACACAAAAAAGAGTTCCTATTAGATTCAGGTACATCTTGATCCAAGAGCTTACTGGGAAATGCGCAGCAATTCATGAAATGAAAAGACAGCAAACAGCTGCAGCCAAATTGTCCTGTTTCTGAATTAAGATATTGTATTTCTACCTTTTAGCCAAATATCACCTGGCCACCGAGGGTGGCCACCCAGGGTAGCCACCCAAACACTTGCTATGTAACATGAACAGACAAAAGAGGTCTGTCAATGGGAGCTATGGTCCAGCTTCAATGTTTTGGAGAGTCATTCCATTTTCCTTCTTCAGTGCATGGCACAGTTGTGCTCCCTGACCACTCACAAGGAGTGAGATCTGAGGGTTTTTCCTGCTCCACCTTTCCCTTTATGCTTCAGAAATGAGGGAGATGCTTTTGTCGTGTTGCTGCATGTGGGCATGGAGAGCATCACTAGGGCAGCAGGGGCCAATGACACACAGCTTGACTGTTTCTCCTCAGCTTCTGAACAGCAGTCACGTCCATGCAGCACACACAAAGAGTAACTGATGTCCACATTTTTATCTTCTCTCAACTTGTCTTATATCTTGGTCCCCAAAAGTAGATAGTGAGTGGAATATTTGGAAGAATGAGGCAATGGCTAAAGAGACAGGTAATTATAATAAAAAAAAAAAAGAATTATTAGATAACTGGATAGATAACCAGATGGATAGATGTGGATAGAGATCTGACAGAGTTTTTTCTCTTTTGCAAAAAGCCCTAAAATAAAGGAACTCTTGCACATACATAAATCATCTAGCTCCAGGATAGGAGCAAAGACAAGTTCCCATAGCAACAAGATCTATGCTGTAAAACTGCGCTGCCCTTTGTTATGTATCTTTGTGATATTTCTCTCAGACATATCATTGGCAATTACCCACAGAAGGAGAACTCAAATTCTCCAGGAGCCCAGAAGATCCACCTTACATTATTTTATGTAATTAATGAGATTATTGAATTTCCACGCTAACAAAGCGTGGCAAGGAGTCTGAAAACAACTCCTCTCTGAGCCAATTTAGGGTGATTCCTTGGTGTTGCACCCCCCTCTCTACACACACACACCTCTGCACAAACCTTCGTGTGGAAGAAAAATAATAGCGTGAGCCTTCTGTAAAGCTCTCCTGCTCTGCTATGAGTCAGCTTGCTGGAGCAGCATTGACGTTTCTGTGTTGCCAGGAGGTGAAACCCTGTGTAAATGTTCCTAAAAGCAGTTTTCAAGCTATTCATCTTTGATAACATTGTTTCTTTATGAATGCTCGAGCTTCACTTAGCTGCCTATGCATCACTTTTTGACAGGTCTCCATCTATTCTTTCACCGCCTGCATGCAGAAAGCTCTCTTTTATATAAAGAGTCACTTGCCTGAGTTGGTCCCCTCTGAAGCTTTTTTCCGATTAAGCTTCCTTTCCAGGTGGGCTCTATTCTGCCCTGGATGCCAGCAGATTACACCCTCTTGCAGTGAGTGTGAAAAGGAGAGGACATGATGGCACTGGAGAGTCCTGCTGCACTCGGAGAGCCAGCTCAGGTCATTCACAAATCAGGATGTCATTTGTGCATGGAATGGTAATGATTTTGTACATGCTGTTCAGTTCTTGAGGGACACAGAGAGACAGGGCTTTCCCGTCCTCTGTCATCCTCCCCAGCCTCTCTGTTCTTATTTTTTATTTTTAATTATTTTTTTAATATCTGAGGAGACAGAAATATGTGACAGGAGGCAATTTTAGAGTAAGTGCTCAGAAGGGGACTCTGAGAAAAAAAAAAAAACACAGTTGGATCTGGTTCTTGTGTTATTGAGTGCATGGAGAAGGATGACCCTTGCCTTGTTGTGCCTTCTGCAGAAAGAGGGGTCAGCATCCCCATGAGGCCACTGGACTAACCCTGCATTCACTTGTAAACACTTTAAGATCTTCTAATGCTACATTGATAGATAGAGGGATGAAACACAGAGGACTTGTGCCAGCATATTGGAGAGTATTGAAGAGTCATTACCTCATTTTGCAGCTGTTTTTTCTGCAGTAATGCTGTTGTGGGTCTTTTAGAGATGCTTCCTGCTATTCATCTTCTTCAAAGATTTCTAACTTGCATCTGCCTCCTCAGTTCCTGGAAGCATTTTGAAATTCTCCCATGACATGTGCTTTCTGGAGGAAGAATGTTGCTAGGATCACTGCAAAGCCCTTTCCCTGCCTGTTCCCTTCCTTGCAATAACAATAATTTATTGGGGAGGTGTTTGCCAGGCCCTCAATATCATGTGGGAGATGCAGGGAGACGAGGCCCCAAGGACTTGACATTCTCTGTAGACGGCAGCAGTTCAGGCAGAAAGTGCAATGCACGGCTGGGGGATGATCCGTCTTTGAGCACAGCAACTTATCTTTCCACGGTGAGTCAGCGGTGGCAGTTCCCCACTGCTCTCCCTCCAGATAAGTTACTGTGTTGGGCTTTTAGAAAGCAGTTTCACAATGAAATATTTTGCCTGTTTTGCTGCGGAGTGCTCCCATCCTCTAAATGTGCTCGATGCCGTCTCGTAGAGCACTGTGGGGCTGAGCAAGGCAGCCAGCACGTCTTGATTCTAATTCGAGCACTGCCCTTTTGGGTAACCATTTTTCTCTTCCTGTCTTAGCAGCTCTCCTTGAAGAGAAAACCCTTATATCTTTTTTTTTTTTTCTTTTTTTTTTCTTTCTCTGAGTTCTAACAGAGGAAAGCCCTGAAATGGTATTTACACCCACCTTTTATTTCACTAGCCTAATTTCTCTCTTGCTTCTGCTCAGATTTCTTCTTATTCCTTCCACTCTCTCTACCCACCTGTCTGCCTATCCAAGCTGTCTAATCTCTCCATGGTAATTCTCTCCATATTTCCAAGACAAAAGTGGCTATGTTCTCACGATCAACTATGTTCTGTGTTCAAACTCAATTGCAAACCTGCTGTTAATTTGCACAGGTTTTCCAGCTACCTGCACTCTTAATAATGATCAGATAAATATCTCTGCTCAACATTACACCATTCCTCTTGCTGCATTTTGCCAACTAATTGAAGAGCATCCTGTTTCCACATGAACATATATTGAAAAGCTCAGCTAGTAACCTAGCCAGCAGAGAACTGCTGTATCTATAGTTTGGCTAAGCCTGCTTTTCCTGAAGTATTGGCAGATATCAGGATAAGAAGAACCAATGCTACTTTCTTTAAAGCTCAACGGAAGTGTCAAATTCTGCTGCTTAAGAGCTGCATAATGTTGAATTTCTGCTGATACGACACAATATCCTGCGAAATTGCATAAAACATCTTAGAAATATAGCACGCAGCTTCCAAATTGTGTACCCATTCACAGGGAACACCACCATGATGAAATGGCAAGTCACATCCTTAAGTTCACTGAAAGCAGATCTTTTTAAGGCTCCTTTCTAATTTCTAAGAGTAATTGTTATCTTGTCACACATGTCTTTGTCAAACATGAGCACAAGCAACCCTACAGTGATGCTTTCAGACCCTAGGGCAATGCTGTCCTTGCTGTGGAAAATAATTCCTGACCATCTCACTGCAATTCTAGGCTTAATATACCTGTGTTAGGAGGAAATTGTTCACAGCAAGAAGAGTTTAGAGTTTGACTATAGATTTAGGACAGGTTAAGTATCAGTCACATCCCAAAGATGAAAATGGGAGCACTAGCTTCTCCAATCCACAATGAAATCTATTTCATGAGCCCTCCCAAGGCATCAGCTCTATGGGAGAGGGGTGTTATTCAGCACTAAGGGTCACCTGAATTAAGTTCCTTCAGAAATAGTTTCTGTATTCATCATGTTCCTCCCTGTTGAGGCCTGGGAGGGAAGCATGATCTGGTAGGCTTGGAGATGACAACAGCCTTCTTGTCTCTGACTCAGCCTCACTGCTGTCCTCTGCCTCTGCACTGGTTAGGGAGGAGATGCTGCTGCAACCCACTATTACTCATACCTGCATATTAAGCCTAATGTGTCTAGTGTCAATCTTGGGAACATGGACAGGATGGCAAGAAGGCTGTCAGTTTGCAGCAACTCCCACCATGTACAAACTCTCAATTACCGATGCTGTGGCTGAAACCAGACCACAAGGCTTGTGCAGAGAACCATAGTTTCATGCTACCCATGCTCCAAAAGCTCTGCAGATACACCAGCACCATGCCCAGACTGCCCAAACTGCTCATCCTCACCACTGAAGTCCTCAGAGCCCAGCAGAATGTCCCCATTAGCTGCTGGCTTTCCATTGGACCCCAATTTTTAGATAAAATGCAAAACAATGAAAGAAGAAATTCCTAAAGGGCTCATGACCAGAGCTGAGTTGATATGACAGGAAAAATAATTTTGTCCAGGAATTGTTTTTTATCTCCTTTCCCTGGAAAAACTATTCTATCAGCCACTGTTGGGACAAGATACTGGGTTAGGTGGACCTCTGGTCTGATCACTATAACAGACATTATGTTAAACAAAACATAGATCAAAATGAAAACAAGCCCTTTAAAATGAGAGTAGTTTGCTCTTGAGACCAAACTTGGAGAGGACCTCAGATCTAGCAGCTGCCTCCTCCTGTCTTGCTCCACCCAAAGACCATCAATGAACAAAGGTTGGAAATTGTGCTTTGCCCAATATTGTCTATTTTTTTAGCTTTGCTTCCAGTCTGGCTTAAAACCAAGCATGGAAAACTACATCATTCTTTGCAAAAGAAAACCATACCCCAGGGATTCATTTAAGATTAATTTAAACTTTCTAGATCAGCAGTGTTTGTTTTGATATTCATTGTTATTTTATGGACAACCTATTAAGTCATTTCAATTAGAAAAATTGATCTAAATGAAAACTAATTTGGAGAAGAAAAACAAAAATGTGTCATTCTCGATGGTATTTTCAATGCTAGCACTCCTCTCCTCCCCTTTCATTTCCTTCAAAACAAAGTTTGGGCAAAAATTGGCATAATTCAAGAATGTATTTCAGTCTTGACAAAGCTGCGTTCCCTAGTTTTAAGTGGTTTTGTCAAAGTTCTTCCAAACCATTCCACCTTCAATTTACCTCTGGCCTTTACTGTTTTACCCCCTCCCTTGGCTCCTGTAAACTATTACTTCAAAAAGAAAACACATACAGATGACAATTTTCTATGAACCTTTCTGTTCAGACCTTCTATTAACCTTTCCCTTTGTACATAAAAACACCAATAAAATAGAATCTCCCCCTGGAATCCTGCAGAGATTTGTTCCTTTTTTGACCTAATACACAGGTTTCAGCCTGACCGTGTTTCACTTACTGTTTACCTTTGTTTTCTTTTCTCTCTTCTCACCGGGCTGATCAGAAAACTCCTGAAAAATCATCCAAATTATACACATTTTTGGCATATTTTGTCAATTGTCTCTTAGCATGTTTAGGCTATTGTGCAAGAAGGAAGCAAAAGCCTGTGAAAGAAAGACTGTGGTGAAATATTAGGCTGATAAGTAATAATGTTCCCTCTAGGTACCACAAGTGTAGTGATATTCTTACACATGACGCTTCCTGCTTCTTGTTAATAAACTTAGTTTCCTGCTGAGCTTTGCTGAGAGTCTCTAATACAGCCTCCTCTTCGCGAGGAACCTAATGGTGCAGTTTTCACGGGTAATCAGTCTGGCTGAGGCCATGGACTATGAAGGCAGGTGAGTTTTAGGGTGGCTCAGCAGCTTTTTAAGCAGGAAAGGGAGAGAAGCTGTGCTAGTGTGCTGGCAGGGATGGATGTGGCTGGGAGGTGGGTCCCGTTGGCTGATGTGTGTTTCCTTTAGCAAAGAGGTGCGGTGGACACAGGAATGGGCTGATAAATCACTGTGATCAGAAGTCAGCATTTAGGAAAAAACAATAAACCAAACATAAACCCCCCAATCTTTCTCCTTGCTGCTCTAAGGTGGCCTTTTCCTAAAGGGTCAGACCATCATACCCTTGGCTGTGGTTAGGCTAGCCATAGAGACCTTATTCCATACCTGCCATGTGACAGTGTTTACATAGTTTATAAGTATTTCAGGAAAAAATCTTTCTGGATGTGACATCCGCAAACACCCATGACCCTGCAAAAAATAATGAGCGTGTTGAATGTTTGAAAGCTGAGAAGCACTAACATAGATTTTTACTGCTTGACACAACATTGAAAAATGACGGAAGCAAACTTTTGCTGATAAGCGAAGCAGGTTAGGGATCGCTTTAATCTCTGGTTTTGAAAGTTTTGCCATATGGTCAAGATGCAGCTCAAACATTGCTACAGCAATCTGCCATGCTTTTATGCTAATGAGGAAATTCAAGGTGTGTCATCAAGTGTAGCATCATTCAACATCAATGTCAACATTATTCCAATCCTCTCTTCAAGATGACATGGGAATGATACAAAACTTCCAAAGCCTTTAGGGTTTTTTTGCAGCCCACGGCACAGGAGGGTGATAACCTGTTGTTGGATATGCATTAGAAAATATTCATTGAATTGCAAATGTGTTTCAACAAGGAACCCACAAATTGTTTCTTTCTTCATTTATTCTGCTTGTAATTCAACTTTTGCATCTGGCTATCTATGGACTATTATTTTTGCTCTCTGATGGCCTGGCTAAATAAAGGTATATTGAGAGAGCAGCTAACTCAATACTGCATTGTGTATCCCACCTAAATGTGACTGTGAAATTAATGTATGAGCTGGGCTAAAAAACATGAAGCTTTGGGGAGATTTGCAAATAACATCCAGATATTTGCAAATAGCAAATAATCTGATCCTGAGAATTGAAATAAGCCGAACTCAGCCCCTTCCTTTTCAAACAGAATCACACATCACAGTACAGGAGCAGGAGTCTGTTTATTTGATGATGGATTATTTTTTTTCCTCCAACCCAACTGGCTATAATTGTTTGCATCCCACAGGCTTTTCCCCCCACTTTTCTCCTTCTCTTTCCTGATCCAGTATGGGTCAGAGCAGCTTTCTAAAATGTAAAATGGTTTTTAGCTGTAATTCTTTCCTTACAATTTCATATTTTAGAGATTAAGCCAGCATGTCCAATATGATTTCATCCCGAAGTCTGATTGCCACATTTCTATTCCCAGCATGTTGAGAGACAGGCCTCATGGTAACTATGAGCTTTTTATTCTGTACACCTAGTCTTTGATCTTCATAGCACAAAGCATGAAGTGCTGCTCAGATAAGTTCATGGAAAAACTGCTGAGCAGGACAGGGCGTGTGGGGAAACGTGAGCCACGATGGTGACCGCTCCGCTACGTGACCAACTGCTCTCTCCTGCTTGGCAGCTACTGGGAGAAGGGAACAGCTCTGTCAGTTTGCACAAGGACAAGGGCAGGCAAGTCCCCATGAGGTACCTGTTACCTAGCCAGGTATTGCTCTTCCATAGCTTGATGTTTTGGAGGTAGAAAGGGGGCAGACTTTGAGGCCACTGCTTACAGCAGAAATGTACATGGTGAGCATCACCCTACTGGTGCCTTTAGAGTCTCTGCTCCCATCCTCACCCTCCTGGCTATGTGAAATCTTTGTAGGATCAAGACCTTTGAAAATAGCCCTGAAAGAAGATCGGACTCAACTATTTTGAATACCAGCCTTCAGGCAGCAGGCAGCAGTCAGCTTGCTGTCTTATCCTTGGCAAGTGGACAAATCTACTCTCTGCCTAAATGCCCAATCTATATAATGGCATGGTATTGCCTTGTCTCCCTTCAGGGACGTTATAGCAACAGTGTTTATTAATGACTGTTAAGTTCCCAGATATCACGGTAAGGGAAAGCCTGGCCAGTAGAAGGCAAAGTTAAGGGAGCGCAGTGGATACCGACAGTTTTCTTTCAGTTCAGACAGACCATGATAAACACCAGGAGGATGGATGAAGGTACATGGGCAACACAATCGTGAATGTAAATTTCAAGTGGGATGTTTATACCAGTGACATGAAGCCTCTGATAAAATTACACACCTGGTCTTGTCATTTCACAATATCAGCCTAGGGTTTAAAGAGACACTGGCCTCTTGGGTGACAAAGTATTGGGAGTAGGAGTTATGTGCATGGAGCATTTACTGCCCTGAAGTGCTGATTTTTTTACATGAATCTTCTAGAGGACCACCAAAAGAATGAGCAAAGTCCTTCAGGGCATCTGCAGTTCTCCAGCAGCTTCCCTTCGTGCAAGTCTTCATACACAACTTCTTTCAGGATAAATTTGACCTCAAGAGAGAAACTTTTTAATAGACAAACAGTGTTGTTGCTTGTAAGATGACATAGAGGTCTATTACACTTGCATGAACTTGAATCCGAATATACAAACCACTTGGATTTACATCCCTTGCTCTGTTTAACCACAGTTGAGTACCCTTTAGTGGTGAGGCTGATATCCCTTGTATTTGGTATCATCTTGATCTCTTTCTTTCCCCCCCTTGTGCTGTGCCTTTGTCGATAGCAAGTCCTAGGAGCAGACAGCACAACTGTAAACACATTTATTACACCCTTGAATCCCACAATTTCCCTCCTCATATCTCCTTTTACTGCATGGCACCTGTGTTTTGTTTTCATTTCCTTGGAACAAGCAATAAAACTTTAATTTCACTCAAGGAACAGGGAGCAGAGCTCATGTCACCAACATCCAAGTTTTCTGGCAGAAGCCACAGATGGAATGCAGGCATCATGGGTAGGTGTGATGCCTTCACCCCATGCCAGCATGGGAAGATTCCATATAAAATTTTATCTGCTGATGGATGTGGTGTGTTTTCCACTGACAGAAAGGTTACCATCAACTTGGGATGGCTTTTACACAGTGATGCTCTAGTTCTGGGGTGTTAAGCTGCAGTTTGTATATCCTGGGGTGGTGATGGAGAAAAGAAATCCTTTGGTCATGTGAGTCTCTGTAATAAAGAATCTGAATCTGAAAGGATTATTTCTTAACAATCTGAGGCACTGTAACTAGTCTGAAATAAATGTTGATCTTCCATCAACAATTTACATTTGAGGGCTTTTGTTTTCAGTTGCACTTCTGCCTTGGTTAACAAACAGAAGAGAAGCACTTCAGAATGATTTGACAGATTCTGTGAAGGGAAAGTCCTGGAGACTTTGAGGTAGTAAAGAAAGGCCCAGCAAGAAAATAACCATAACCTAAACTCCAGGCAACTAAGTGGGAATAGGGCAGTAATAGCTGTGATTCACCGTGGCAGAGAGAGGAAAGGGTAGATTCTGACCATCATGGTTCCCGTATCAAGTCCAGAGGCATGGTCTGTCTAGCACAAGTCTTTGCAGTGAAGAGAGGGTTATCTCAGTGTAGCTGAATAACAGCTTTGGCATACTGGTATACAATACAGATGTCTCCATGGTCTCTTCTAGCCATAATTCTTGTAGCCAATAAAAAACAATTATTAGCCAAAAAGTTAGTATCTCTACAATACTTTTTTTTTTTTTTTNNNTTTTTTTTTTTTTAAGTCTGGTGACAAAAATCTCATTTTCAGGCAGAAACCAGCTTCAAGAACAAATTCTAACCATGCCTTCTGCTCTAAGGAAGACCTTTCATAGTTAATCTACTGCTACTCCTGAACACAGTGATTCAAACATGTTGCTACAGAAAAAGAGTTCAATTTGAGGGACCTGTCCCTGCTGAGGCTGGAGTTTACCACACTTGCTGCAGGAGCATCTCAGCCTGGCACAGCAAGTATCGTGTACTGTGTACTCTTTCCCCAAAACCCTCACACAGCATTTCCTTAGGGAAGGTTTCCACAGAGATGGAGAAGTTACAATGAAAAATACCTTTGCTCACTTTGCAGGAAAGCAGACTAGTGTAGGGGACAAAAACAACTCCTTGACAAAACACCAGATGACACCTGGTGTTTCAGGTGATGTCGAAAGCTTTACCTCCTCTGTCATAATAGCTCCTTCCCTGAGGACTATGTTGGGCTCAGGAGTGTGTGATCCATGCTGCTCATGTCCTTCAGGCTGCTCTTGAGGGCTTGTGGCTGTTCAGACCACTGGGGATGCTCCTTGATCTGCTCACAGTTTCCTCCAACACCCTCTCGAAGGCACATCAAAGACTTTATCCTCATATTTTTACCCATTCTCCATTCCATCCGAGACCATGTGTCTCCTGACAGTTGAAATTACTCTAAGGATTTATTTGGCTTAAGAAGATACGCAGTAATATGATTACGGTATATATGCATCCCATGGAGAAGGACACGGAGATACATAAATGGGAAACACGGTGACCCCTGAAGGGTGAGCATGGTGACACTCCATGAGTGAGGAGGGCTGCCATTCTGTTCAAAATTTCTCCCCAAGCTCCAACTAGGAAACAAATCCAAATACGGTGTGATGCTGAGGGGCTGTGCTACTATTGCAAAAACACACAAGGGATTTCTACCACCTTGCTGCAAACTCACACCTTGATCAACTTTGACTTTTAATGAGCCAGGCCAGCATTTCATATGACCTATTTTGTCTTAAACGTTCCTCCAGCACCTTCTAAATGGTGGTATTTATGCTGGACTCCTGAGCTCCAAACATACAAACAGGAGCCACTTAATTAACTGCATGTCCTCACAACATCTCCAGTACCAACGTGATGGCATCGGGGTATGTTTCAGTATTTTTAAAGGCTGCAGGCTATCACCTAGGGCAAGTGACACTGATTGCCAGCAATATACTCCACCACACTCAAGCAGCTTTTCAGTAGCTTTTCCAGTTTCCTAGCAACGAGGCCAGCAAGAAGACCTAAAAGTCTTTCTTAACAAGCTGTTTGTCCAGAATATGCACTTATCGCTGCATTGCAAACAGCGAATGATCTCCCAGGCCAACTGATTATTAATAGAGGGAAAAGCAACAGAGAAGCGTATTTCAGGAGGGACTATCCCTGAAAATTTGTTAGGCAATCAAATATTTGTCAGTGCAGGGTGGGATGGGGATTACAGAGGGACAGATGCCCTAATTTGAAAGCTTTGTATTTCTCTGTTCCACTGGGTTTTTCTAACAGGCTTCAGGGTTGTTTCTGTGGGGTTTTCCTGGGTCGCTGTATGGTTATAGGAGAGATGCTGTGTCCTCTGCTCCCCCCACGAGGCCAGTTTGCTGACTCCCACTGAGTTTGGGGTGTAGCACAAGAGCTCAGCAAGTGAGGAACTTGTGCATTTTTGAACACACACAAGTAAGAGCAAGGAAGCAGCCTCAGGATTTAAAGTGCATATGAGTGTTCACTCCTTTATTTCTTTACACAGCTAATTAACTTCTTTTCCTCCTCCTCTTTTTTTTTTTTTTTTTTTTCAGAAGCCCAACTGCCATATTTCTTTTCCTGGAAAAAGACAGCCCTCCTCCACACACATAGATTTTTTTTCATTGCATCCACCTAACCATGATACATTTTGGATGATATATGTAGGTCTGTCCCCCAAGCAATCGTTTCCTTTTATAGCTTTGAAGGGACAAAACCAGGTGACATGCTGAGAAAGTTAAATGCTGAAAGTTTCCAAGAAATGCTGGAGAAGTCGTGCCAACCATCAGAGGCATATAGAAGTAGAAAAGAGAGGGGTAGAAAGTGGTACATGACCATCTGCTGGTATTGGAAAAGAATAAACACTAAGGAAAAATAATAGGAACTTTTTCAGATGCTGTGAGAGGGCACAAATGGCAGCAGCATGGTGAAATAAAGAGACACACGTTGGCTGAGGATTGGGACATGCTTCTGACTAGCAGCCCAAATCTTGAATTCCCTGGTCATTGCTCCCCCAGGCAGGACTGCTGAAGTGTGCGGTGCTGGAAGTCAGAAAGGACTAAAGTAATTAGGATTTCCTTATATAAGAATATATAATGTCTGGACAGCAGACAGAGATGTATTAGAGAGAGTTGCTTTGTACTGATTTTGCGCTGCTTAGCATTGGAATAACTCCTTTCATTTTAATGTACTTATTCCCATTGATTTATGCAGGCATGAGAGGAGTCTAGCCTTCAAAAGCTCAAATAGATCTTTTAGACTGTATCATTCTGCCAGGAAAAGTGGTAGAATCCCTCATATCTATAAGAATATATATGTATACTTGTCGGTGCGTATTTAATTTTTCTGTTTAAGGATATTCATATCATCCTCCCTGGGTATCCTCTTAGAAAGGAATAGCACTTTGCGGTGTTCACTATTAACTAAAAGAGTGCGTTGGTGTAAAGATTAGGTACAGATGACTAACTTTTACATGAATTGAGCAGAGCAAGGCAAAGTCTTCTTGTGGTTACACACTTAAGTTTTGTTTCCTGAAAAAATTACCCAACTGCCTAGTGGTTGTGAGAATAGCCAGCAAATAAATACAGGAGTATTCTGCTAAGTGAAGGTGATACAATGCAGAGCCCTTTATTAGTGTGAAGCAAGCAGAAGATATTTCCCTTGTTTTCTGTCATTTCCACTAGTTCTCTATAATTCTAGGTGTTGACTATACTCTGCAGGTGCTCATTTCTTTCCCTGACTATAAAGACAGCCAGGCTGGGGAGGCATTTCTAGACTGCTTGCACACAATTTAGGGGATTGTGAGTTTAAAAATTAAAACAGGAGGAAGAAAAGCACTTAATAAGAGTTGATCGGAACAAGCAGGGAAGAGAAAGCCAGAATCTCCTCACCTCAGATGTGAATTTATTTTTCCTTGAAATAAAAGAGCACGATGTTCTGAGGAAGTTTACATCCCAAAACTTATGTCTGGACAGTCATTGAACAGCAAGTGATGGCAGAGTCAAGATCCAAAGGCAGCTGCATTTTGAGCTTGTCTCAGTACTTTGGAAACATCTGCATTCTTTATCAACCAGTGAAAAGATGAAGCAGTATTTCTGCAGCTGCAGTAGAGTGATGTAACTAGCATACATTTAATTTTATTTCAAGTTTTGGCTACCTCTCACGCAGGGCAATGGGGGATGTTACAGATGGCTAACAGGGAAAACATACTTGGGGATTGTGGGGTGATGAGAATAGAGTTTTTCATGTCACACAAGTTCAGAGACAGTAAAGAGACCGAGACAAAGAAAGTCAGTCACATAGGTACCCATCTGCAGTGGGAACCTAACCCAGGTGTTCAGTGGTAAGGGCTAGAGAACGAGGCTGTATGTGTGAAACAGAGGAATTCTTGAGCATTTATTCCAGATAAAATAAGAATGAACCCGATTATTGTGTCTAAACTTTCAACAATGAAAGATTGCTGTGACCAGAAAATATGTGATTGAGCATTACAGTCTGCTTTATTTTCACAAAGACAGGTTTTGGCTTCCTGTGCTGAAATACTAATAAGAGGGTTTGATCCCATGCTATTTTTTGCCTTGAGGTCAGGGAGATAGCCATACCACATGCTAAGCTCTTCTAAGCCATCAACCTTTTGAAGTTCGCCCATGCTGCTTTATCTCTCAGTCCCAAAAAAGCTAGAAACACCCTAGTACCTGGCACTCCAGTGATCCCCTTGATAAAGATAATAATTTTTGATTTTATGAATGCATTTATTTATGTGTCTACTAACACAAAGATGGGACAACCATCTCTGTATCGTAGGTTGCTTTGAGGAAACTTTAAAGGACTTCTCCAAGCTCTCCAAAGACCAATTGTAATGAACATTACAGCCAAATTCAGTATGATACTTCTCCAGACAAGTCAGAAAAGCAAGGAGTGCCCAGTTTATCAGACAGACAGAAGGCTCCTTTTATTAGTAATTAGTCAGCACTGTTCCTCTGTTTTTCAGAGCAGGAGGGCTTAAACTATTATGGGCACATCCTTCAAGAGGGACAAACCCAGCACAGGACAAAACATACATGCGGTTCCTGTGCCTGAGTGTGTAAGTCTGATCAATGGCTGTGTAGACTGCTAATGAGCCACCTCATTAGCTACATGCAGGAATATTTACCTGGCAGTCAGGCGCTGTCGTGGTAATGGCATGCTGAAGCACAGCAGCAGGTTGGTGAACTCTGAACCGTACTGACATCTACCAGTTGTATAAACTTACCCCCTTAATGCTGTTGCATTAACACAGCAGCATGTCATCATGATGTGATATTAACCTGAATTGTTTCCTCCTCCACTACTGACCTCAGCCACCTTGCTACATGTGAAAATGCAGCTCTTCGCTCCTGCGTGTGCTGCTCTGCCTCTCTGTTCCAAGTCCTTGTTGCAGCTCTGCAGCTTTTGGTCCTGGAAACACAATTATGCCAGGAGTAAGAGTTCCTCCAGCCTAAGTCTGATGCTCGAGAAGATATATGTGTGCTTATTTTCAGAGGTTCACTACTCTAATGGTGAATCAGGTCTGATGTAGACTCTGGTGCACTACAACTCCTGATGCAACTTGGCAAAGTAATACAGAAAAGCCCATGCTTCCCATTGATTGAATTGCAGTCTGACCTCTCCTGCCTCTTCTCTGGCAAAACTTTTGTTCATCTTTTTCTGTTCAGTATTATTCTCCTCTGGTAGCCCCCGTTCCAGTCTGCCAGCAGTATTTATTACCTTTTCCACAGTATGGCTGTTTTCAGTTTTCTTACATTTCCAATTATACTGCACAGTTGCCATTGATCTGTTTTCTGTTAGCATGAAAATCAGAGCTGTGATCTATATAATTTAAGACTCTACCTTCATTAACCTTCCTTTTGTTTTTAAGGTAAACTATTTAAATTGATCTTTATTAAATAAAATTACAAGAGCTATCAATCCTCATGCTTCATGGTGTAAGTTGTTCAGTGGCTAACTCAGGAAGTAATTGCCAGAGGACTTCTTTGTTAAGATACTGTACAGTATCCTTAATTCCTTCCAGCAGTTTAATTCCTTCCAAGGAATATATAGGCACCATCAAGGACAGTATTCTGTACTTACAGGATCACCGGTTGATTTTGACATAGAATAAGACAGCAAATGGTTTAGCTGGACTCTAGTTATAGCAGCTCATCTCTCAGCCACCACAGTGATCACTCCCTCAGCGCTGATGTATTTCCAGGTGCAGATCTTCCAATGACATACAACAGCACAGATCCATGGACTTGATGTGATACTAAGATTCTCAGCTGGTCTAATTCAGCACAGTTCCACCCGTACTAGTCATGACCACCTGCTATTTTGCCCTCTCCTGTGGCCAAATAGAAAAGGGTTTGTGAATAATGAGCTTATTTATGAAAGACTCCATTCTCATCCCATTTCTCCAATTGCAGACTGCAGCTGCTGAATGTTGTGAAACTTTAGTTTTGCACCAAATCAGAATCTTGAACCACCCAGGAAAACAAAAAAGGTTAAGCTATAGGAGTCTGCATTCTCTAAAATATCTCCTCACTTGCAGTGGTTGTATGTATCCTAGCTTCTTAAGCTGACTTTTCACATTGTCTAAACATATTTAGACACAAGATCTCATTATTACAGAAAAGTTGCTTTCAACATCCTCCTACTCTAATTCAAATCCATTCTGTCTTGTTCTCTTGTTCTTATCATATTTAAGAATTCTGCGTAAATGAGCATTAATGAACCAATTTTAAATTATTTTTCTATGAGCAATTTCAGCTGCAAGTCGCTTGATTATGTGAATCCAAATGAGGGGGTGGGAGGGAGACAGAGCATAAAATGTGTCTTTGCTGCAGTAACCCGTGACCAATTTAAGCGCTGGAGCACAGGTAAATGAGGAAGGGTTGAGCTGCCACCTGAATGCTGTCTGCACAGCGCTGGATGGAGAGGAGGTGGTGCAGGACTGTAAAATTCAGGGAAATGCACATGAAAATCTCTTCCCCTCTCTCTCTACTGAAGCTCACTTTCCTGCACTACCTCTGCAGGACACAGCATTGGTATCTGCAAGCCCATCTCCCTCCTTTGGATGGGGAAAACAGTTAGCACAATCACCAGCTGGCAGAGAAAAAAGCATCAGGTGGTTTGTGGGATGGGTGTCAGCACGGAGGAAGAGGTGGGAGCACAGGGACGTTGGGTGGATTTGTGTCACCATGGACAAAGTGCATCAATCCAGGGTCAGAAGAGAATTAATAGCCATGCCTGCAAGGTGCAGTAACATGCAGGGATGAAGACGATATCTTAAAACCTTGTGTGCAGTAGCTGCACACACTAATATATTGTTTTCCAATGCCCAGTACATTCTATATTTTAGCTCTATAAATTTCAAAGTTAATGCAGAAATGAGTTATTCAGCATTGCAATAAAACGTGACTACCTTCTGACAGCTTTGTTCTTTTATTTCTTCCTGAGGCACAAGCAAAGAGAAGCTGATCTGGTAGAAAAACTAATAACCAACCACAAGTTAAACCAGAAGAGCTCAAAAGGCTTGGTCCACCTCCTGTGGAAGCTAATAGGAGTTTTCTATGACTCAAAAACCAAATGGGATCTGACCCACAGCAGCTGAATCGTGACTACAAATAGCTTTGAAAAGGAAAATCTCAGTCACTTTCCAAGTTTTGGGGCAGCTTCCGTTTTGACTTCCAGCTTGAGCTTAGGGTTTAGTAGAGTGGAGCGGACATTGTTGACTTTGGGCTTTGATCCCTCTGCATGGGAGGGCTGCCTGCTAGTTGCAGAAAAGGCACTGGTTTCAAAACTCCTGGGTATTTTTTTCTCCCCCAGCTCTGCTATTGACTTTCTCTCTGACCTTGGGTACATCAATTCTTCCACTGAAGTAAGCGGGAACTCAATTGCATTTTATGTTTCTTTATGAGTCAGATTCCCTTTCTGCAAAATGAGGATCATAACACTTAACTACCACTCAGAAGTGCTCTGAGACCTAACAACAAATTAATGTTTAAGATCCTTGGATATTTAAAAAAAAAAAAACCAAAAAAACCTACCTTTACAGATATGTGAATTTCAGTGAAAAATGTCAGTTTGTTGAAACCGAAGAGTTCTGCAGATGAGGATTATTTTCAATGCATTTCTGACTTAGGGAAAAAAAAAAGAGATTTAAAGTATCATTCTGAAATGGTTAAAATGCCATCTTTCAACATTTTGGAAGTAAAACATTTTTGGTTTTCATTTTGAAATTACTTTCCATTTATTTCTTTTCAATACATTATGTGCTATAAATATGACACAAAATCAAGGCAAATTGAGGCATGGCAACTCTGTTTTTTAAAAGTGAACTGTTTTGAATTACCTGAAAGGACATTACTTTTTCCTTTTTTTTTTTTCCTTAATTTTCTCCATGGAGAAATATGACGTCTCTTGGATTTGCTCTGACTGAGCATCTGGCCCAATTTCAAAATGCACTGGGAAATGGGATTTTTATCCTCCTCAGAATCTGTGAAGGCACGAAGGCCCTGCAACACTGCCCCAAATGTCACACAGTGCTGCTATCCTGAGAAACTAATTGGCTAAAGTGAAAATACGATATGACAGAGACACAAAGTCTTGGGAAGAAGGTGAAGGGTGTGTTCTGATGATGGCCAATTACATGTAGTTGTGCCCGGATAACTGGACACTGATTTACAAAATCTGCAGGTATTTAAATATTGGAGCAGGTTACCTTCAATGGTTGTAGAGTCTCTGTCCTGGGTATATTTGAAATTATGTTAGACATTTGTAGGAAAGGCATAAGTAAAGGTGAACCTGCATTAAGCCTGCTGAGGGATGGATAAACACCTGATGAATCCTTAAGCCCTGCACATTGATGCTGTCATTTGCTTGGACAACATGGTGCTGGTACCAGGAGATCTCCTGTGATGGCAGGGGGGCTAATGCAAGGATAAAGGCAGAAAAATTGAGGTGAAACTGAGCTTTAAAAGGGCGCAAATAAGCAAGAGGCAATGAAAGAAAAGCAGAAGAGGAGCTGGCTGAACTCACAAGGCACATCAGCCAATGGAGGAAGCAGGAGATAACTCCAGAGTGGTCCAAACACAACAAATACTAACTCGTCTGAAACATTTGCCCATAATGACCCTTATGCATTGTATGTATAATAATTTTAAAAGGAAATAAACTACTAAGAGCTATGCTTCTCATGATGGAAGTTTCTCCTTACACCCTTTGTGTGGGTACTGGCATCCTTCTGATACCCTATATAATCAAATGGCTATGTACAATAAACAGACATTTTTCTTGCATCAAGCTGTGTCCCGTCTCCTAATCGTGGCACCTTTACTTTCCACGTAAGCTACAATGTCCCAGTCCTTACTCACATCCCAAGTGTAGTTTTAATTTGGGCCCCCTTTTTACGTCCGCTTGTTTTTTCTCCCGTTCCAACAGCACAACTGCCCCCAGAGTTCAGCGGGCAGGATCAAATCAGGGCTTTGACTGTGTCCCTTGGATGAGAGATCGCCTGGGCAGAACACAGAGAGATCGTCACAGCAAGCAGCCGATCCAGCAGAGTTCAGTGGAGTTGGACAAGGACCAAGCTGCAAGTTATGCCTCATCTTTTGTAATGCCAGCTGCCAAACAACTTAATAGCAAGCAGCCAACTTTATCCTCTATTGCAGGTGATGCAAAACATTGCCTGAGAGATGTGGCCTGAGGTGGAAAAGGTGCAGCTCCAGCCCTCCTGTCCCAGTCTCTCTGTTTGTTCATACACCTTAGTAGAGTCATATTCAGCCTGGAGAAGAGAAGGCTCCAGGAAGACCTTATAGTGGACTTCTAGTATGTAAGAGGGGCCTACAGGAAAGAAGGGAAGGGACTCTTTATCAGGGAGTGTAGTGATAGGATGAGGGCTAATGGTTTTAAACCGAGAGAAGGTAGATTTTGATTAAATATTAGAAAGAAATTCTTTACTCTGAAAGCGGTGAGTCACTGGCCCAGATTACCCAGAGAAGCTGTGGATGCCCCATCTCTGCACATTGTTCAAGGCCAGGCCTGGATGGGGCTGTGAGCAATTTGGTCTAGTGGGAGGTTTCCCTGCCCACGGCAGGGGCTTGGAACTAGATGATCTTTAAGGTCCCTTCCAACTCTAACCCTTCTATGATTCTATGATCAAATATTGCACACAAATGCTGTGACCACAGATGTGCAACAAGGGTCTTCCTGAAGTTAAAGGTCACTGGGCACTTGCAAACTGAGTTTAGCTAGCTGAAATGTGTCCTGCAGTTGCAGGGTGGAGGTTTCCAATACCTGTGCAGAGCCAGCACTGTAGTCAGCAGGCCACCCGTCTGTGTTACCATCTCCCTCACATCTCAGAGATAAGACATCTCAGTGGCCTGTGAGCCCCAGGACCTTTCTTACTAGGATTCTCCTGGAGATCAGATTAAAGGAAGCAGGGTGATCTGAGCTCTATCTCTGATGACACCCTGAATTCCCACCATTTATCAGCTTCTCTTTAAAAGGATTTCAGATTGCATTTCTCTATCTAGCATATGGAGACTTTCATTTATTTGACAGGTTCATTCTTTTGTCAGACGTTTATAAGGATTTACAATACTAATGTGCTCTATGTGCAGTACTGGATTTCACACAGAAAAAGTGCTGGCAAAGGGACAAGCCATCCTCAGAGCAGTTTTCCCTTCTCTTTCCCATCCCACCTTTCCTATGCTTTGCAGAGGCAGGTTGGTATGACAAAGGCTGTAGTAACGCGAATGCCCGTTCCAAGCATTTTCTGCTGGGATGAGTGATGATGGATGCAGGCTCCTTAAAAGAGCTGAGTACATGAGGTTCTTCTCTCCTTGTGGTTGTCCTCAGAGGGATGGAGATACAGGCAGTAAGAAAGCCCCTGCCAGTTGGATGAGCAGCAATAGGCAAAAGAAGAGGAGAAAGGCACTGAACCCTGCAGGAGATCTGCGAAGAGAAGACATATACTGGCTTTGCTTTAGACTGAGAGCTGCAAAATAAATTCCTCCAGGACAGAGCCCGCAGGGCAGGGATTTCTCCTTTTTGACAGCCTACAGTGAATGAAGCACAAAATAGCCTGCTGTCTCTGCAGACAGCAAGGATATTTGGAGACGTCAAACTGTAGTACAGAGGATGCACAAGGGGAATGGAGACACAGCTAACTACCTCCCAGCCTTTTGATTTCTTGTTCCAAGTGGGAGATCCTGAAATCATGCAAGTTTTTCTTGTGTTCCTGCTGGGGAAAAAAAAAAAAGGCAAAAAAAAAAAGCTTCTTTCTGTTTTGGGATAACAGATGTAAATAAAGCTTATTTGGTCTTCATTATTGTTGCAGATTCAAAGGTGCTTGGATCCAAAGTCTGAATGTTTTCAGTCTTAGCAAAGGGCTAGGGGGAATCGCAGTGGATGCAGCCAGTCTTAAAGTCAGGTTTCCCATTTCCAAGCTACATGTAGAACCAGTTTCTCAGATTCTTTCAGGGGTTTTTAAGGACAGGTTATTTCTGCTACATAGTTGATGATTTGCCTAAAATAACTCTAGCCTCATACTGAGATTTGCCTGCTGATTTGACATTGATTTGACAGTTGCATTTGGTAGTCTACAATGATCAATAACAGGTTAGCTTTGGTAATACAGTTTCTTGATTTTTAGTTTGAGTTGGTTAAGTGCATTGATAGAATCTGTAAAGCATCCATGGGCCCATTAAGCTCAGTTAGGACTTTGAAGAGCAGCTCTTCAGGGGGACACTCATTTAAATCTCCACCCTGCTCCCTGCCTAACCAATCACTTGGAGAGAATAAGGTGCTCCTTCGTGGCAGCAGACCCTGCCCTAGTCCTGCCCACCATCAGGAGCGTGTTCCTTGTGCAGACACCCAGTGAACTAGCTAAGGAAAGCAAATCACTAGAAAAGAAAAAGGGAAAAAAAAACAGCCTACTAATTTTGTGCCATTTTAACTCACCAAACTGTCTCAGAGCATCAGGTGTGCTTGTTCCAGGGTCAGAGCAGCAGCAAAACTGAGCAGATTTAGAGAAATAGCCTCAGGATTATACCAGCAGAGAAAGATCCTCCAGGATAATTAGGATGCAAAGTGGCCTGATGAAACTGTACTAAACATTTCTTTGGATTGTCTCATTAAACATTAAAAGGGTCTTCAGCTGGTTTACCATCACGTGATACTGCTACTTAAATTGTGAACAGTCATATCTACTTGGGGCTTAACGAGGTCTAATTAATTTATAGCCACACCTTACTTCCCTGGTATTAATTTGCCTGCAAATGCCTGTATTGCTCTTAGTCTCTCATTGAGCTTGAAGGAGCAAAAGATACTTTGGATTAATACACAAGAACCTTAGCAAAGTGGGGTTAGGATAAAGGGGAGAAATAAACAGCAGTGCCCACTAGAACTGGTACTAACTTAATAGAGGAAGCAGTATACAGCTTGTGAAGAAGAGTTTTATCTCTGGTCTGCCCAGGACGAAGCATCACAGAGTGGGTAAGTGATGCTGCCTCCACATAGCCCCTTTTGACCCTGCAAACTGACGGTATTTTTGCTCTTGCAAGGGGATGGTTGTAGCCTCCTTCTCTTTCAACATCTTGCTGAACAGACATGAAAATAAAAAGGGAACAGGGGAAAGTTTTGGGGTGTTTAAGAAGGAGCAGCACTAAAAAGGCTATTAAGAGTTTACTTTAAACCCACTAACATCTAAGAAAGTTGTGCCCAAGTGTCAGTCATCCAATATGCAAACACAGTTGGATAATGTTAAGTGTGATGGCTAACTGTGAATGGATCCTCGATGGCTGTTATTTTGCTGTGAATTTCCATGCTTTTTGGAGAGTTTAAATCAGAACTTTAATGGGCTTTTGATGTTGTTTTAGTTTGGTGAATAGTTTGCCGTTGTATCTGCTTATTCAGTGAAATAGTGAGGAAGTGCTGTTACAGTGGAAGATGACAAGAGACTATAGAAGCCTATCTCAGCTGCATTTGCACAGCAGAAGCCTTTAAAAATCACTGTGCTATGAACAAGACATTTCCATATTTCACAGCTATTTTTGCCGGATGCTTAAAGTTGATGATACAGCAAAAAAAAAATTTGAATGAAGGGAGAAGGGGAAAAAGTCCTCCTGCTGTTCCTTTCTCTCTAACAATTTACATCTCAGCCGTGTTGCTTGGCAAAACCAACAAAGCAAAGTATGTTGTGCCTGTAAAATGATAAGCAAGTGGGCTACACTGAGGCCATTTTCTCCCTAGTATTTGTGTTGGAAATGTGGGATTCATTTTGAAGTGGAACACTAGGGTCTTCTTTAGCTTTGCTGTTTGTCTCTACCCAAAAGCTTATCAGGGAAGCTACCTCTTTTGGGAGAAGATGGTCAGAGAAACTCAGGGACATTGATAATCAGTGTGTTCCCACTCAGGCGTGTGGCAACAGAGCAAATAACCCTCTGCGTGCCTGATAGCCATCATCCCCTCTACTCTCCTTACTTATTGGGGCCGATGGAGATTGACCAGGCTCCATAATTTGTGGTGTAAGAGAGTGTGCACAAAAAAAGCCAATAATGGGGAAGGACAATCTTGCGAAGTGCTGCTTGGTGAGTCTGTGGGACATGGCATTAGACTAAGGAAGCTATAAATAAGCAAAGGTAAATAGAAACAAAGCTTCAAGGAAAGTTTCCTGCTGTACTAGTTTGTGTTTCCACAGAGGTTGCTCAGAACTCTGGGATATTATGTCCTGTGATGCAATGCCCAAAATTACTGGTTGCTTTTCAAAGCCCCTAGAGTCTGGTTTTTGCTTCTATATCATTTCTACTAATTATAATCTGTGACCATTTCTTAAACACCTTCCATGTGTTTGGCAGTCTTTGTCCCACTGTGAAAGACATAGTGTATACTAAAATGCTCAAATGAAAACGTCTGTTCCTTTGCAATTAATTCAGTTCTTAAAGCACCACTAAAGAGGACAGGTTTGCTGTATTTTTTCCAAGGAATGATTTGAAAAGACTTTTTGGACTGCAACTAGGAAATCAGCTTGTGGATGATGGAAAAAGGTCGCATCCGTGCCCAGTACCAATGGAGACTCCCACTGTGCTGGGTGTTTTGAGCCTGCCCTGCGACCACCTGGTCATTTGGCACCTAGCTCAGCACTCCAAGGGCCTTGCTTCTGGAGCACAGAGAGCAAGCCCTGACTGAGAAGCTCTTTTTAACCCAGATGTAGTGAAGCAGCTTGTCCTTGACCTACCTCCAACAGCTGTGAAGGGGATAAGGTTTTTCCCTTAGATCAGCGGACCAAATGGAAGCAGAGACCCACAGTTATCTTTCACTAAAGGATTAAAGTTTATCTGTGTTGACATTATTACAGTGACCACATGCAGGCCCAGACTGGCGAAGGGGCTGCCAGTTGGGACATCGGTTTAAAATGCAGGTTGAGACATCAAATTAAAGAAAGCTGCTTCATCCAAAACTTCGGACTCTGGGGTTCAGGCACGTCTCACCCACCCCACGGGGGAACCAAGCTGGAGGCCACAGCACAGGGCTGGTGGTCAGAAAATCAGCCAACTCCTCCCAAGTCAATGAACATATCTACTGCTCACTCCCTCCATCTATTAAAAAGGATTATAACGCTTGTCTCAGATGGGTGTATGAGGATCCATAGCTGTAAACCTTGTGGTTGTTGGCTGGAATACACCATACCAACACTCACTGTTATTACTAGGGAATAATTCTTTGCATATGACCAAAACAAACTGAAAGAGATTTTGGAGGGTAGCTCAATGCCAGGTTATGGTGATGTTGGCTCAGGATAACCAAACGGTTTGAACAAGTCAATCTTCTACCAAAGCTTGAAATACAGAAACCGCATTAAATTGTTTTTTAATAGTGGGAAGATCACACAATTTTTTTCTTCGTATGTTTTTTGTTCTGGGAGCATTGAAAGGACATTAGAAGTACTCAAAATACTGGGAAAGCAAAGAGAACAACTAGCATTAATCTGACCCTCGACAGAATGATGCAAACGAAGGCCACTTTCATCAGATTTCCACTACATTCATAGGAGAACTGGGACCAATTCTGGAAATAAAATCCCAAATATGGGATCTGTTGCAGATTGCATCTGATGAAATTTCTGCAGAAGTTAGCAACTCCTTCTGCAGACTGAGGTGGAGTTTGTTGAAATTACTAAAACTTTCCAGCAAGTAAAACTTTCCTGGCTCTGACTCTGTTTAGGCCAAAATTTGGGGGATTACTGAAGTCTCCCCAGGCCAACAGCAAAAGTCAAGGGGAGTAAATCCATGAAATGCAACTGCAAATTAGTCTGCTTAGGATCATGCCTGAATACAGATGTGTCTAAAGCTAGAAGAGAATCCAAACCCGGCAAAAACACTGAAACTTTCCTTTTCCTTCACAATTCCTGTTTTGATTCAAAGCTCTCCCTGGCTAAAAGAGGAAAAATTTAAAATTAGGTCAGTGCTCTGAACTCCCATTAGAGACACTGAAGTCGCTGTGGGTGCTGCCAGAATAAAGTCTCTGGCTGCAATCAGGATGCATTGCGTACTAGGAGAGGAGCTGGTCCCCTGTGCTACAGCAAGGATTCACTGGCCCTAGAACAGCTGTGGTATAAGGTTTAATCAGGTTAGCTAGGTTTTCTCTCTTGATTTCACAGCCTCCATTCAGCACACCAGATTATAAACTTTCAACATGTAATTGAACCTGACTCAAGGAGCCAATTGTATTACAGTGAGCTTTAAAAGGGGGAATGGCAAGGGCTAAAGTTTTCATTCAACGAATGCAATTTCTATGCACAGAAATCAATTCAATTGACATCAGTTGAGCTTTAATGCTGAATTAAAGAGCTGCCAGGTTTCCCCCATGGGGCTTTTACAGTCCGGGTTTTATGAATTCATTAAAATGCACACACAAACTTTTAGGGAAATAGCATTACACTGTAATAAGAGCTACAAATCGACCATATTCCTCTGAGAGAGAAGTCTAATTTGAGTTGCCTAGTTGGCAAAATTGTTTTCCATCGCTTTGCATTTATTAGCAGAGGGTGTCATATTTTCCCTTGTTTCCATTTTGGTTTCTTGCTGTTTGCTGAGAAAGGTGAGCATCATGTTTAGAAATATCAAGGGGAGATGGAGTCTTTTGATAGCAGGTGTCCACTTGGGAAGCTGTAACAGTGTGGGGTGCTCCGAGGCAAACCCTGCTTCAGGACAAGCCAGAATAGTTAAGCCAGAAGTCTGAAAGACTCAGTGGACACTTCTAGATGGACAGTCTCTATCAAATGAAAGTTGGAGTCCCCCTTGGCCTAGGATGAGGGAGACAAGCAGGATGTCTGCAAAGACATCTGTGCTGAAGGAGAACCCAGCTTCAGTGAGAGCTGAAACTGGATGTGAAGCCAGCGGAGAAGTGAGAAGACTAGACATTTTAGAAGAATATCTGGAGTTTCAGTGCCCTTCCCCTCTGTTAAATGCACAAACTCACTGAAAAGAAGGAGCCTTCGAACAGCCAACAGCTTCTATTTACTCTGCATTAACTGCAGGCACAATTAGACTCACAAATATTGGCTTCCTATGAGATACTGACAATGACTGGGAAGCTGCAGGGGCAGCCACAGAAACCACAGAAAAGTTCTTTGAACAGGTCAGTATCATCAGGTTGCCTCTGTGTCTGTGTTGTTGTGCTCCTCCTAATGCACGCATCACAGCACTCTTTCTGATTATGAGTGTTCACAGGGTTTCGTTAAGTATGCTCTCTAATTGGATTGATGACCCTGGTGATTGGAGGTCTTGACCTATCCATAAAACAAGTGGGGCTCAGAAAGTACAATTTCCTCATCCCGCTGTTCTCCTAGCATGACTTGGCTCCAGCTTTTGAGGGATGAAGGAGTCTCTAGGGCTAATTCTCCTGCAGAGAAGGCACAGTTGATGTCATTTGGGATGGTGAATTTTGCAATGGGGACACACATGCCTGTGCAAGGAGACTCTACAGACAAATCTGACTGGCAGCCAACCCTCTGTCGAGTGATAATAGATAATAGTCACTGCCAACTCCCATTTCCAAGCTAACTTAGTGATGTGGAATGACTCCGTATGCTCTAAACAGATCTGATTTCCCCCTCTGATAGGTCAGGAGGACCTAGAGAAGTAATGGACAGGGACACAAAGGGAATCACTTAGGACAGGGTCCTTTACCCCCAAGGTTGAAGGTATTCCAGTGCTTCATCCTTTGCTGGATGCATACATGGGACTCCCTCCAAGCAAACAAAAGGTACCTCTGTCCCTAGTGACGGCACAAAAATTATACAGAACGAGTTAAGGAGACATGTTAGAAGACAGATTTATACAAAAGGCATATGCATCTGTTGGCTTTCTCCACTTGATTCTCTAGATGCCAAAGTAGCCAACAAATTGTAGTGTTACAGCAGCAGTGTGTGCAGTGCAGTAAGGAATCATTTATGCCATTTCCTCTGTTTTGCACAGACTAAGTTTCACGTAGCTATTCATGAAGGGTTGTAAAGAGGAACCTAAGAGAAGATTAGTTCAAAGATTATATCAATACATTTTGCTGGACAGCTATTACTTTTAAATAGCAGATATTTTCTTTATTTTCAAATGCATCTCTTTTTCTTTTTTTTTTTTTTTCCCAACAGACTTTTGCACACAACTAGGGAAAAATAAACCACTACAGATTTGCAGATGAGCCAGCTAAGATATTAGAGGTGGAGTGGTGGGAGTCCTATTCTCCTTTTTTTCTTTTCAGTGGATCATGCTGAGTCTTTCTAGATGAAAGTAAGACAAATTATCATCTCTTCACACTTAGAGAACTCAGACGAGAAAAGGGGGAGCAAGAGGTAACTAGGCTAAGCACTCTTACAATGATCCCTGGTGGACCACAAACCAAGAAGGAAGAGCATCCTTTCCCATATTCCCAAACACCATGAATATCCAGGTGGAAAGTTCCATACAAGCTGTCTGGAGACCCATCATCAGCAGGACTGGGACCCTTTTTAACCTGTAAATTGACGCAAATGTGCAAATTACAGACCCAGCAGGAGGGATTATGCCTATGGCAAGCAAGATGTGACTCATGCAGCAAAAGCAGCAAGAAGGGGAAAGCTCAGTGCCTTCATTCCTTGCCCAATCCTTTTTCCCAGGTCAAGAAGCAAAACTCGGTTGGAAATCATAGTTGCCTCAGCAGAGAATAAATCTTGCTGCTGGCCAAGTCCTGCAGGCGATGGCAGAAGCCACGTGCTGAATCAGCTTTCCCAAAGCCACCTGGCTCACATGTCAGAAGCTGCCAACTCCAAATGTAAGGCTTTCAAGCTAGAAAACCTTAGATGCTTGACAGTATGCCTGTATATGCAGAAAATGCCTGTGACAGATAGACTGCTAGATAGATCTTAATATGAATTGTTCTTAAAACCAAATGTTCCAAGAGCCTGGTCCAAAAAACAAAAATCCTGAGGGTCTAAGAAAATTTTTTAAAAACCCAACGCAGTGTGGTTGGTACTCTACCCCCTTTCTATTAAAACACATTTGGAAACGAAGCCCAGAAGACAATTTGAAATGTGCAAATATTAATAGTGCCGGCTTCTACAAATCTCCATTTATTTGATCCCTTTCTCCTTTATACTCCCACACACATTCCCCTCTAGACCCGCTTGTGTCTGCACTGGACCGTGATAATTCATTTTCTGGGAGACTTTTTCTGACTGTAGAGGATGCGGATGGAGTGAGCAGATTGAAAAATCTGGCAGCATCCTGGCTATCAAAAGTGCTGTCAAAAAAGGGGTCGCGATTGCTGACCAGCAGCATCAAGGTTTCTGTTTTCTTGTTCCTGAGAGGAACTGTTAGAGCCATTCCCACCCCCTTCCTTCACCCTCCCAGGAGGAGTGGCGGGTCCCCAGTCTCTCGGGGAGCGTTGTGGAGGCGTTCACTCGTGGGGTACGAGTGACACCCTGTGGCCACCTGTCCCCGGGATCTTCCGGCACTGTTAGTGCCTGCTAAGAGCAAAGGATGGGAGAAGAATGAATTCAGATCCACCTCCTCCCCATCCAGGGGGATTCCTCTCCTCTCAGGGTCTACAAAGCAGTGGTCTTTCCAATGGGGAGGACGAAGGGGAACCACCGTCTCTGAGCCTCCCTTAAACTTCAGCCAAACCTGAGACTTTGGAGTGGAAGCAGAGATTTTCTATCCCCACGTGGTTTTTGACCTGCTGCTCTTCTACTCATGTTCTTACCTGGCATTGCACAGCTCATCTCTAATTGATGTGATTTCAGGAGCTTTTGATAGTTCTGGTCTGAGGAATGCAGAAAAGAAAGTATGTACATTCAAGAGTATCTTTGCTTCTGAGATTACCAGCTGTGCTCAGACAACTGTGTAGAGCTGAATGGCTTGGGGAAAGACTAAAGAATCACCTCATACTTCTCTAAGCCAATTCCAAGTGCAGCAGAGAACCAGCCATCTTTTAAACCAGCTCCAGACTCTCAGAGCTGTTCAGGCACACATGGTGAAACCAGCATGATGTAGATGCAAGACCGCTAATCCAAAGCGCTCCCGGGCTCACTGACAGCCCGGCCTGGATACATTTGAGGTTTAGGTGGAGGTCTGTCTCAACTCTGACCCAAACCCCAACTCTGCAAGTGTTTCTTTTCATGGATAATGGTTTATTTTTGATGGTAGTTTTTAAAACATTTTTACATGAAGTAATGATGATGTCTTATTCCCAACATGTAGAGGGAATCACCACTGCTTAAATCTGAGGATACAGAGTGTTCTGGTTTGCCGTTAAGAGCAGGGAGCAGAAATATTTCTTATAGGAGGAAGAAAAACCCCACACTGCAATCACATAGTTGCTCTATTACTTGCCTGGATCAAATATTGTTTTGTTCAAAATGTCAAATTCTGGGTGTCTGTGTTTCAGCAATCCAGAGAGGAGTTAGCTTGAAAATCATCCTTCTGTCGTTAAATTTCCAAATTACAGGGGGGGAAAAGCAAGTGAAACGAGCTCTGCCATTGGGCTTGCCAACTCCTTCCATTTCAGCAGCAGGCCAACAGTTTTCACATTAATTCACTGCCCCCAGCCCAATTAGGTGTTTATGATTTCAGATTTTCCTGCAGTAGGAGGGAGAAAGTGATTAATCTCTTTATTAGAGGCGTGTGGGAGGAGAGGTTTCAGTCTACATCCATTCTACTGAATCCCCAAACTTTGGGGTACCTACTCCTCCTGACACTCTCACAGCACTTCCTTCAATTGGATAATTTTAGATCTTTGCATACCTGCTAATATCTTCTGCAAAAGAAGGTGGGGGAAAAGTAGATTGCAAATTTGCATACATTTGCACATATTTGCATACATTTCAGCACATTCCCTCAGATGCACATGCCCTCCTGTTAGGAAGTGATTGTCCACCAAACTCTAATGTGAAAACACTACCACCTTCCTGTATTCTCCCATGAAAAAGGCACACAGAGGCAACATGGGAGATTCACAAATACTTACGGGACAAACACACCATTTCCACAGCACAACATCTCAGGAGTGGAGCAGGCCAACCTAAAAGACAGGTCATGAAATAATTTCATATCTCTCTGCTCTTACCTGTCCTAAAACACATAGAGAAGGCAAAGGCCTGCTGCAGATAGTCCCCCACCAGCACTTCCTGTTCTGCTTCTACTGGATGGCCATCTGCAGACCCGTCTGAACAGTATGGCATGTTCCCCAAACTACTGCAACTCCACTCCTCCTTCCAGAAGGGCCAAAATGTGGACAGACAAACCACCAGCGTGTAGGTTCCGGCAACTACATATAAACCCAACCAGCCAAGAAATTGTAGAGGCTTTGCTTCTGCCAGGCATTTTCCAATATAATAGCCCAACTCAATCATTCTACATCTTGAGAGATTGCTTTGATAGATGCCACTTTCCTGGTCCAACCTAAAGTTCAGTGGTGCTCCTGGAGGATGGTGAATAAGGTTCTCACTTTCTCAAGAATCAGAAGACTCAGCCTTCACTGAAAATCAAAACACAACAGAAAATAACACAGCCAACCCTCACCACCTCCTTCTAAACTTTCAGGTTGTGAAAATTATCTTCCTAATGTAAAAAGCTTCAGTAATTAGGATTGTTGAATATACGGTACGAAGGAATGTGGAGTTCATGATTTTTTCAATGAGAACATATTAAATTATGCCTTTTGATATCTCTTTTCAAAATGTGGTTTATCAAATTTTCATGTGCTGGATGTGTGTGCTGAATCTGTCCATACATAGCAAATGCACTTAAAATATTAACATTTCCTCATAATAGCTTGATTTCTGAGATTTTGCTTAAAAAAGAGGAAGGAGAGGGAAATCAGATAAAGAAGCTGACTTGGAGAGTTTTGATAGGAATATTTGTGAGTCCCGATTCACCCAACTTTCAAAGGATCTAGAAAATGACTGAGCCCCTTCTGAGTGATCAAGGAATAAAACTGGTTGCTGTGGGCCAGATCTTCACATGCTATAAAGTGTCTTAGTTGCAGCTGTTGAATGAAACCACTGCTTTACAGCAGGTGACATTTCAGCCCCAAAATCCAGCAACACAGGAAAACCTCTCTGCTTTGTCATGTGCGCAGCCTGTTTGGGGTGGTCATTCCTCCAGCAGCTCCATCCCTGGGAGAACCAGGTCTCAGGCTGATCTTGTGCTGAGTTTTAGCAAGTAATAAGCAAAGGAGATGGGACATATTACCCAGGATGTTATTCTTCACAGAGAACCACCACCCTTAAATACAGCTGTACCACATCTGTCAGGTTCCCCTCTGTCTGTAGGAAGGACTAAACATGAGAGTTCAGCCTTGAAAAACTGAGGTCTTGCATCTTAGACTTGCCCTGGCTGCTAAGCAGATGGCTCCTTTTGAAGAACTGAAGCTCCAGTAATTCTCCTCATGCTGCAGCCTCAGATCCATCATCCTTTAGCTTTTAATAGCCAGAGGGAGGCAGCCATATCTGTGCTTCAGAATAGGGGCTGGAATATTAGTCAAGCCAACCCAGATATAAATCCAGCACCATCAGGCCTTTCCCTGCAGCTATATGTCTCCCATGTGATTTTAGGCAACATTTTCTAATCTACTTTCTGATAACACCACCATCAAGTAGCACTTAGGACAGTATCCCAAAATGAACACACACACAAAACCCCTCTTCCTGCAATCAAGTATTTCCTTCCACCAAGAGAGCTACCAGGTTGTGGGCACATCTGTTGGCTTGTTTATACTTTAATGTCATCCAAGTAATAAGAGCATCAGGAAAAAGAAAACAAAACACAGAAAACCCTCTGGTGAGGTTGGTGCTGCTGTGTGTGCCTATGGTAACTACTGTGAGCATTAAGATGAAGCACTTCAAGCATGAATAATAATAAAAAAATTCTAGAAGATAGATTAAAGCACCCCAGCACTTTGTAATAATATTTGTAATGCAGATAAAGCGTTTGTACTCTAATTTCCAGCACCACCAACAAAATAAGTAAGTGTGCTTGGATTGCATTATTCTTTCAAAAACTGTTCCAAAAATTATTCATATTGAAGGAAAACAACTTAAACTGGATTTAGAAACACAATGCAAGCGGGAAAGTTACTCGCTGTTATCAGAATGACAAGTGCAACCTGCTCCTTTGATAAATGGTGCTTGAAGAAAGACACAAAGCTCATCTGCTTTGTGTTTTAAGTTTAATTAAGTAGTGAATTAATGTTTGCAAAGTGCTTTGAGATCCTTCATCAGACAGTGCTCATACAAGTGCAAAGCGCTTTCAGCATGAAACACATTTCCAGGAGTTGTACTAACCTATTCATGTCTTTCTGACAGCCTGATCTGCAGCCTGAAGTGGTCAGGGAAAAGATCCCTGCTGACTTCAAGGTGTATCAGATCAAGCCTGCAGGACATGAGTCTTGATTTAGTAGGCAAGTCCCACAGAAGCGAGCTGGAATACTTCCACGCTTAGAGTTAGGCACAAATTTAAGCAGTTTGCTTTAGAGTATTTTTATATGCATGCTATTCATTGAGTCATAGAACTTAGGGCCAGAAAAGGCCATCAGCACAGCTTGGCCAACCTCCTGTTTATTTCAGGCCATTATGTTTCACCCAAAAACCCTGTGCTGAGCCTAACAACCTGTGTCTGCTAAACCAGATCTTCTGGAAAGCGCCTTCAGGCTTTTTGTAAGGCCAGGTGGGTATAAGGAATCTACCACTTTCTTTGAACTAGTGCTTAATCAACCTCACTGTTTAAAAGGTGAATCTTATTTCCTTATTCTTCATTTGAATTTGTCTGGCTTCAGCACCTAGCCATTGGTTCCCCCTATGCCTTTCTACCCTGGACTAAACACCCCTTTAGTAGGCAGAGAAATTTTCTGCAGCAGTATTTGCTAAGACAGCATTACAAGGGCTACTTTCATGTTTGGGGATGGAGGATCACTACTTGGGAGAAGAAAGAAATGGAAAGAATTAACATTATTTCATAGAGATCCAAATGCAGTCGGTCTAGTACAGAGACATCGTCTGTGCTCCGAGGATCCCATAGCCTAGAAAGACAAAAAACAGTCAAGTGAGGGAAGAGTAAGGCCAGGGACACGACTGTCACCAGAAAAGCATCCCCTGAGCTCTGTTTTATTGCTGCTTATTTGCATTGAGAGGACTGGAGGTGTACAGTCTTCTTTTCTGCCCAGTTACAACCTATGCCTTGACAGCACTTGCTTCCCAGGAGGAGAAGCAGAACAAAGCCTGATTCACTGCAGCAAACCTTGACCCCAGTAGGGCTGTAATCCCACCATATTTCCATACCGGCATGGAAATACATGGAAGTTTTGGGAGACATGGATAACTCTGAGCCCAGATTTGCCACACTGCTCGTGCTATGGGAATATGCAGTCAAAGTAGATGGGAACTGCATTTGGCCCACCAGACTGGCAGGCAGACGAAGCACAGTGATGGGGACCTGCTAGAAGTTAGGAACTGGATACAAACTCAAACCTCTAAACTAAACACGTTTAGAAAGCCATATGTCTCCAACCCAAGCAGGAAGGAGAAACAGTCTGTTTGCTCAGAGCCCAGTGCAACTCCCACACATGGCAACGGAGATGGAGCTAGATGGGGCTGCTGGAAAGTATCTCTTGTTTCTTATTTTATTATCATCTCCAGACTCTCCTCATAAAGCCTCCAGTTCAAAAAGTGAGGAATTTGTGAATAGACAGGGGACACTCACCCCCGCATAAACATCCAGCATTTCCAGGTCCGGGATGCCTAACTGCTCCGTGATCGCTCTGCCAGCACTTTTGAACGGCAGCAAGTGAATATCATTAGCAGCATCTCTCAGCTCCAGTGCGAGGGCTTCATTTGCTTTACTGTTGGCTTGGTAACAGCTGCTGTTACTGTTCGAGGTGGCAGGAGGGCAAAAAAGTGCTTATTGCTTTAGAGCTCTTCAGGAAAGCCTTGTAGCGTCTTTGGCAGGGTTTAATAGAAGCCAGGCAGTCCCTGGAGTGATGGCCGGTGATGTTCTCGGGTTGTGCTCTTTGATGTTGTAGCAGTGCCCCCTCCGCCTCCATACAACCCCAGGGCCAAGGGGCAGAGCCCAGGGCTGGCTGTGGTACCCAGAACACCAAAGGAGCAGCCAAGAGCAGTCACTGGACACAGACAAATCCTGATTTATTCACTATTCCTAATGGTGCAAGGACATGCAGCTCTGCCCCATCCTAACTTAGGAACAGTGAGGGTGAAGCAGGCACTGCTCCAGCAGTTCCTGAAGCAGAGTTTCATGAGTTTTTCACATCTGGTGGGGCATGGGATAGGAGGCCAATCCAAAATGCCACTTGTCTCCCTCAGTGCATAAGCCAAGAGAGACATCTGGAAGGAAAACTGAGGTCTACATTCAGATTTCACTAACAGTGCTGTATAATGCAGCATGTAATGCAATTACTGCCCACCTTTAATATGCTTTAGTACGGGAGACATAGGCTGCAAGAAATCTAGGACTGGGTCCTGTTTTTGCTTTGGTTTGGGTTTCTTTCTGCCTGTAGTTGTCAATGGTGTAATGGGAGAGGTGGTGTAATAGAACCCTGCTGCAGAGAGCCAGGACTGCTTGTTTGCACATCAGCCCACAGCACTATCAACTGACACAAGAGAAATGTGATGGGAGCTGATGCTTTTGGATGGGGAAGAACTGGTCAGAGTCCCAGTCCCGAGGAATATGGCCACCTGGCAATGGGATGATAATCACAAAATGCAGCTGTCCACAGCTGTCATAGCATGGATCTCAGCAGCAAATGAGGATGAAAGACAATTTAGGACACATTACCTAGGAAATGTAACATTAAAACCACAACAGCAACAAATCAAGATGTTTAACAAGGTTTATCCCCAGGTTCCTAATGGAGAAAGAGCTGGGGGGGGGGGGGGGG
>VXBW01002926.1:3960746-4016344 GCA_013400375.1 Thinocorus orbignyianus
AGCCTATGTCTCTTTGGAAGAACAGCACTGTTAATTTGCTCTCTCACATGACTGGATGTAATACAGTTCTATAACCTTTTAACATTTTGCAGCTTGCATGGCATACCTGTGTCTTACTTATTGCTCATCAAATTATGCAGGGAACTCAGAGCCCTGCTAAGATGTTTTAAATACAGCTGCATCAAAAACACGCTTCTGTAATCCAGGCAGCACAAAATCATTATCACAGCCTCATCTACATATTAGGATTCATTCTCTCAGCAGCACTGAAATAGCCAAGCATAAAAGAGATGGAGAATTTTCCTCAGGTGGCATCTCGTAAATCATCAGTTTCTAATTTATGGATTTTTTTTTCCTCCGGATCTCAATCTATTTATTTATTTATTGCTTTCCAGAATACCGAGTAATTAATATTATCTCCTCCGCAGACAGAAAAAAAAAAAAAAAAAAAAAAGAAAAAAGGGAAAAAAAAAAAAGATATGTTGCACAAGCACATTCACCAAATCCTCTTCATAATGAACTTCTGTGGATGGGAACGCTTGTGGAACAGCAAAAATGTCATTTAGGTTTTGGCTAAGGACTTCAGAGTGCTGGAGACAGCTTCCACCTCTGCTTCATATGCCCTGGGTGACCTTGAGCATGAAACTTTCAAGATGGCTGGAATGCTGTTGACTTTCAGCAGGCCATTCTCCTCAACTTGGGCAGTGGGAGCTGGGCTCCCAACTGGAAATGGTTAGTTTGCAAGTCTTTACCTTTTACCTCTCTGTGCTTTTACTTCTGACCTTGAGACTGTGTAAGTTTGCTCTGGGTTGTGTGCTATTCAAGGCATAGTCTGTTTTTCTCATTGCATGCCTGTAAGCTGTTTAGGATGACAGACTTTCCATTAGGACCAGTAATTTTCACTTTTTACATAAAAATAGGAGGTATGGAAGCCTCAGCACTTTGTAGCTATAAACAAGAACTAATATTATCTCAACCTGCTGGTGGTTTTCAGTGCCTCTGCTTATGGATATCTAATCTGCGAAATGTTAAGGTGACCTGGTTTGGAGACAGTAGCTTCTCGGCACTTTTTGTAAAAATGAATGCCAAAAAAAATCACTACTGGCGATTGAAAATGTAAGCCAAAGCTTTTTACTTGCAAATCTCCAGTTGAATTCTGGCTCAGGCAAGCAGGCACTGGAAGTTGTTCTTGTCTGACAGTTGCATCAGTGGCATCTGGAAAATGAGCTGCTAAGTTTCATCTTAATTTCTAGTGAATACATTACTAAAACCCCATTCAGTGCATACATCCTGGTACCTACCAACTGCAATTGCCTATGAATCATCAGATATGCATTTGTATAAATGATGCCACCACAAAAACAAATGGTAGTGATTGCCTCGTTCTACCCTCAGCACAGAAATCAGACACTAAATCAGAAAAGCCATTTTTATTCTTGAGGGCAAGAGCACAGAAGTAGAGGAAACAGCCCCAAATTTTGGAATCCAGAGCTAGATAGGTTTGTCTAACCTATGAGTTGCTCCTGAAGAATTTCTGCAAAGATGCTTTGAGGACTGTCAGAGGCAATAGCCTCATGGGAAAGCAAGGAGAGCAAATTAATTACAATGTCAAAGTTAACCTGGAACAAAAGCAAATGGAGGCAGAGCCAACTGTGAATCCAACGAACCTCTCTAAAGTAGGAATTTTGCAGCAATTAATAGGACTGTAACCTGATAAAGGTTACCCTGTCACTGCTAACAGTATGTGATTTTTCCCCTTACACCCATATCTATATTGTTTGTCAGGAATGAACTTTAATAAGATTATGCTGTCAGAACTCATCACCAGAGTGACCACACACAGTACAGTAGATGCAGTGCAAAGATCTGCTTCGATTTTCTCCTCTGAGGTGCCAAGCTAGTTTCAGACACGCACTAGAGCCACTGGCACCAAGACGAGTCCTGCAACACCACAGCAGGACCACCTTCGAAGCCTTCTCTCAGAATGGGAAGGAGAGGTGCAAAGACAGGCTGGTAAGAGGTGAGATACACAGATTCTGGTCCCAGTTCTCCTAACAGCTTTTGATAACTGTGTCAGGCTGTCTGGGTCATGATATTTCTGATTGTGCAGTTGCTCATGTGAAAATGCCCATACAACTGGATTCTCAACTTGGCCAAAAAGTTCTAGTGATGTAGCATAGTGAGGTGGGGAATCCCTATCAAGCCTACACCTGGGTTGTGGTGTGCAATTTAGCTAAAAAATCACACCTATACATTCAGAGTCATAAATGTACATGTGCATATATGAAACTTCTAGTTTTTATCCCCTCGTGTCTTCACTTCCTTTTCCATCCACCTCTCCCTACATACATTTAGAAATGGATAAGATTTTTAGCTAACTCCCTAGATTACCTTTGCGAGTGAATTCATGCCTATAAAGAGCTCTGTGATTCTTGGACGGAAGGTGCTATAGGCACAGAGATTATAATTAAATTACTAAACGGTGCAGCTGGATTTACTCAAAGTCCTGCCAACAACTGTGTGCCGTGTTTCCAAGCAGAGTCACACACACACACACACCCTTCCAACCAAAGGGACAGACATGGCCTGTATTTGTGCCTTCAAGGCTGTTTGGCAAAAGAGCAACCAGCAAACTTCGTCAAGCTTAGAAGGTTGCTCAAGGAAACAGAAAAATACTTGGTACTTCTTTGGGGCAATTAATCTACTGAAAGCCACATCTCATGACCCATCACAAACTATTAAGAGATCCCATCTCCAGGTATCAGGAAGAGTCTATATGAGGTCAAGTGGCCACCAAAAGCATTCTTTCTACAGTGAGTTACCTATGATGCTGGGCGCATTCTTATGACATGAACTAATATTTGTATCTATGGAGAGGGAAAGCCTGAAAATATTTCAGTGTGAGCACTTGAACACAAGGAGAATGCATTACAGCCCAGCCTGCTTCAGTCCAAGGTGAACAGAGTAAGGTGAATAGCCACAATGAGGGTCATGACATTCGCATGACAAGCCTGCTCTGCTCTGCTCTGCTCTGCTCTGCTCGCTTCTTCTCTTGTACTACAGCCAGGCTCCTAGAAACTGTTGCAATCTCCTCTCTGGGTGTTCTTAGCTTCTACGAGGAGGGGAGGATCAGTGATGGATGTTCAGTGCTTCCTGGCACTGAGGCTTTATGGGAATCAAGGATATAGGAACAGTAGGAGCCTACAAAGGATTCATGCACTGCAATGGTAAAACAGAGTGGAGGAACTGATAATATCTGGAGGACACTTATTTATTAACCATTTTGTAATCACAATACATGCACTTGCAGTTTGGCAAGACACTGCCAACATGAACAACATCTGGAAGTATACTGAGGTCTTCAAAATGAGTACGGTTTCATTTCCATTGCTATTTGCGTCTGCTAGGAGTGGCAGTAAACTGTAGTTAATAAAGGAAAGCCAGCTTTTATGGGCTAGGGAGGCAGTAAATATATGCAAAATGGTTTGTTGAATCTAACAGTGGGGTGCCATAAGAGGCTTCATAAAGCAGGGATAGAGTTTAGCATCATTCTTCTAGGGCTGGGAGTGATGCAGAATAAATCTCTCTTGAGTCTACTTACTGACTGGCCCAGTTCAGGTAGTGCATACACAGTCAGTGCTTCTTCCTCTGCAGATCTTCTGTTAATGCTAGTCATCAGATCACTAATCTTTAGAAACAAGAAACTGCAGATATTAAGACAGAGATTCAGAATGAGATAAATAGCACAGATCTCTCCAGGGACAGGAAGAAGGTCTGAGCTCACCTGCCACTGATGCTGCCTGGCACAGCATGAGGCTGTTTGCCTTCCTAATCATAGAATCATAGAATCATAGAATGGTTAGAGCTGGAAGGGACCTTAAAGATTATCGAGTTCCAACCCTCCTGCCATGGGCAGGGACACTTCCCACTAGACCAGGTTCCTCAAAGCCCCATCCAGCCTGGCCTGTAATCTTTATTACAAAATGAGCTGTTCTACCCTTGCACAGAGAAGGAGGCAGGAACTTGAAATACATTCACATGGACATATGGATACAGGGATGGATGTGACCAGACCCTGACCATGTCCCTCTGCAGTAGATAGGAAGAACATAATAAACCTACCTCATGGCAATGCCATACCAGACTCAAAGTTCATGTATTTTGTGGCAGTTTGATTATCAAGCTGTAAGTGCCCACAGCCATACACCAAATCACCTGAACAGCCTCAGTGGGATTTCTTAAGTCCCACATCACTCTTCAAGCTCAACCTGATTCTTTCTGTCGACCGCACAAATGTGAGAGCTGAAGCAACACCCATTTTCTCTTGCTGTTGGGGAGGGTTTAAGAGCATGTGCACAGACAGAAACTGTGGTTCTGCTGATGGCTAGTTGTGTCTCAGTTTGTCACTTTCAGTCCTGGAAACATGTCCTGAGTTGTCTAAAACAATCCATTCCTCTGCTCAGAGCAAAGTCAATGAAAAGGTTATGCCACTGTGGTACAAATTTTCCTCGTAAATCAGATCCAAAAGTCAATGCCTGGCAGTCACCTTCCCTGACATAGTTAAGATCCTGAACCAAGGGCATGTGCCTGCAAATGTCAGAATGTGGATTTACATGGCAGTTTGGGAAATGGGTCTCTCGCTGAATTTGCATGTAATACCAACATCAGCTTCATTTCATCCGATGATGGCATTTGGTGTGCTTGGCATAAGACATTTTACAATACAGGAGCACAGACTCACCTCGGAGGTGTTGGAAGGAGGCAAACAGCAGTACAAAATCCTGTACCCAGGGACTTTCAAAGGCAGAACTTCACAACTAACAAGCAACAAAACTGGATGTGCAGGGCAGGAGGAGGGGAGCAGGGACAATAGACTCGGTGGTTTGATCTTGCCCGGAGCCGATTTCAACAGACTCCACGGGAGTTAGGTCTATTCCATATTTAACAGTGGGAGATCAGGTAATTGTGAGATTGAATTTTACAGGCGACCATGACTTGCCAAAGGGGAAGTCAAATAACATCAAAGCAATCAAAGGAATTATTCAGGAATTATGGAGTGATATTCTCTGGCTCAAACAGGACTTTAGGCTAGATTAATTACAATTGGTGAATCGAGATCTCAGATCTGCAAATATTGCAAGTTTTGTCCACTCCTATTTTGTTTTCACTTCCAAGACTACCTTGAAATCCTTATCTGGCTGAAGCAAGATGAGGAACAAACTAAAGAGGAGGAGCACTGCCAGGTGATGTCTTTAGAAGGGCTCTATAGAGACAGGAGATGTGAATGCCCTTGAAGCAGATGAGTGACGGCTAAGTTCTGCCTTCTTTAAGTTAATAAATGGAAACAGCCAAGCAGGGTGATGAGATGGCCCCACGAAGCCTGGGTGTAAAAAAGACTAGAGATGCCTGCATGAAGATATTCTGTCTAGCTAAATTCCTTAGCACAGTTCAGAGACTCAACACAACCACCAGTGGGTCTGGTTCCAGACCAGCCTCTGCAACACCACGGTACAGACCAATATCACAACCATTATTTCACTGATCATAGAACAACTCCATCCCCCCACGTCTCACCATCAAATTACAGGCAGAAGGCAGTTGTGAAATCTCGCAGCACTGCTAACACTCATTTTACTAGTTGGGGAGGCCACAAATCACCCATCACCACTCCTCAGGCAAAAGCACAACTCAGATCTCACCTTCAAGACCACTCTTCAGAAAAGCCCTGACCCTTTCAAATCCTATGTGAGCTGAGGAATCTCCATTGTTATTCTAAGGATCTCTTTGGGCTGTGCTGGCAAATGCTTCGTTGGATTGGCAATGATTCAATAAATTGTTTAATCTTTCTCAATCGATTCACAGAGAGAGGAATGAGATACTTGATTTATTTTTTATCTCCTTTTCTCTAAGCTTCTTTAAGAGTGAGTTCCTTCCTCTCTCCCCTCTTCCAAGCACTCATATGCACACACTCACCCAGGCCCTCAGTTCCAGCTTTCCCTGGTACAGACTGGGTGCTACAGTGCTGCTGACAGATAATATCTCTGAACAAAAATGTCTGGGAGATGGTGACCCTTTATAGAGTAAACGAGTCATTTGTTTTATTTTGGGTAAATGCAAGCCGATGAGCTGCTATGTTAACTTTATGAACTTGAGTTCCTCCATATCCTCCCCAACTGCCTACCAGGAAAATCCCAAAGAAACTTGCAAGGCATTTGCACAAGATAAAGAAAGGTTGCTTCTCCAGATGGCTAAAGCAGTCTTGCATGTTTTTTTAAAAAAAATTCCCAACTGTTGCTGTCCACTTCCCAACTCCACACTGAAGCATAGCATGTAAAGCTCAGCCTTCCTGGAGATGCAGTTTAGCTGTATGTTGAGTGTAGCTTATGCACACTTTTAGGAGCATCTTCAGTGAACAAGGTGTTAACAGCCTGCCTTATCTTGGTGAAGTTAATATCCACAGTTTATAAGTCTGCAGCTTACTGTGGACATTTTTTTTCCAATTAAATTGTTATGCGGGCAAATAAGAAAATCTGCATTTCTACATTTCAAAAGCAGAAGGCTGAAGCAAGCCCTCTAAATCTTTTCTTAGGAGCCTGATGAAGTGGTCTGACTTCCAGGAGGGGCTGAGTACCTGGCATGTCTGACGTAAAATCAAGGGGTGAAATCATACTCTTCAGATTAAATTAGACCTAAGGAGAGGTCTCTTCAGCCTGATGGGACAATGATGAAGCCAAGTTTGCACTCCAAGATGGTATAAAACTTCCATCTGCCAAAATTCAGTAGTACTGGAGCCAGAGTTTAGGTTTTGCTCTCTTCCAGAATATACACACAAACATAACATCAGTAGGTAAATAAAACAGCTTGATGGGAAAATACTCATCATAATTTACTCTTCTAGGAGAGCAAAGAAAGAATTTTCCTTCAGTTTGAGCTGTTAGAAAATTGGCTTAATGAAACTACTAATTAAGCTAGTCTTCTTTCTCTGAATCATCAGCTATATTGTAATTATTACCGGACAAAAGGGCCACATGGTTGACACAGTGTGGCCAGAGAAAGGATATTGCAAATTATTGTTGCAATTTTATGACGGCCTCTATCCTCCATCCTGTTTGACCCTTTCCTGTATATTCTCCCTGATTCCCTCCTGCCTTCCTCAGTTTGATTTACAGCTTTATAGACAGTGTCCTTTCTTGAAGCTGTTTCCTAAATAGAAAAGATATATGATATAGGTAATCTAAGATCTACAAAAGCTAGGAACTATTCTTATAAGAAGTACTAGATCCATCATTATAGATACTATTCCAGTTTATGTACACTATATATGTCCTCCTAATAATCTCCCTTGGGTAGAACTAACAATGATTCCTTAAGTCCTCCTCCTAGAGGCATGTAGGATATTTACGACGAATGAGCTTCCAAGAGCTCAGATATTTAATTTTCAGCCATCATGGTTAGTGATGATTAAGATCCTCTTGTTTTTCTTAAACAGTGTTTCTTAAATAAAGTGTAAACACATCCTGTCCAACTCTGTTAAACAGTGAGACACATGGGAAGGCTAGTGGAATTGCTAAGAGATACTGAAACTGGCCAGGCACACAATAAATGCACACAATCACACATAAATAAACCTATGCATGTAGCTGTGTTTGTACATATGAAAAAAATGCGTGCTTACACAGATAGAGACATATAGGTAGTTATGTACATTGCTTCTGTCAAGCCTTGACTGCAAGTAGGCTTAATGTCTAGGGATTTCCACTAAAGCACCAGCTTGATTTCCCACCAGGAAACGTAGGGAAATTAAATCAACCTGTCTGGGTACTCGATGAATATAATTCCCTATTCACAATTGATGAATCAAACAGATAGTCCTAACCAAACAGTACTTGCACAAAAGCCACAAGAGAGAAGGAAGAGGAACAGAATAATAGGCAAGAAGAAAGCCCGGCTCACAAATAGCCCCTTCCCAACACACCTCCCCAAAGGGCAAGCTAGGTTTATTCCTCCAGTAATTGTGCCGCACAGAGGTTTATCAAGCTACATGGGTGTTTTAGGGCAGCCTATTGCACTGCAGGTTGAAGTAGACAATGTCTTCACATCTATACCTGGGAATCCTGATGCTCTCCCCAGCATCTACTCCTTTTGGCTGCTTCCCCACAACTTCCACCCCTCAGGCAGAGCAGCATATAAGATCCCATGACAACGCTTATCAGAAATGCCAGAAGTTTATTAAAAGCAGTGTTTTTCCTCATTCCTTGGCTCACAACTTCTGTTCTCTGTCTGCAAGCTACGGGATCACAAGAAGATTCCCTAGGCTTTTCACAACACAATTTTATATTCTGTATTTCCTTGATTGTACAATATAGTTGATTTTAGCAGAAATTGCCCCGAAACATTGCAGACCATGAAATGTGAATTTTCTCTGTGAAGTGACTTCCTATTCAATCTCCTCACTTCTCACCAGACATCAAGGCAATATTTTTATTCTTCTTGTTTTCTGCCCCTCAAATGCTCTCCAGATGCAGCTGATCTTTCCTCCTATGCTTCAGTCCATGAGACAAATATCTAGATATATTTACACATATCCATACATGTATATACAGCTGTAAGAATTAGCAAATAACTAAATAAACAAACAGAAAAACCTGTTACACGCTACAACTGCTTCATGAATTTATAACATATGGTGGCAAAGCACTATAAAAACTGTAAACTATAAAGAGGGTTACACAGTCCCATTCATTTATCATGTTACAATGAGTAATTTGTGCACTAGGCAGGAAAGAGAAAACCCACACAGTTGGAGAGTGTGTATGTATTTCTGAGGCTCACACTAGAGAGCCTTTTATAAAACATACACATGATTTGAATTCCAAAGCAAAAGCACTGAGAGGCAATGCACAGGCTAATATTGTTATTGGTGTATGCAGAGCTTAGGGAAAAAGGGCACTAGCTCACATCCTCTAATGATAAGAGGACTTTCAAACAGTCTGGGTACAGAAGCTGTCCATTTAGAAGTTGAACTCCAATCTACAGCTACAAAATTTCTCCTTAGTGCTATTACAGAAATGGCAAGATGGTGTCCAGCGAAGAAACCATGACTAGGTGATCCTTCTGCTGATTTTGATCAGGTTTCATGCTTTTTTGCCTCCCCTGACATGTCTGGTGGGGGTTATGTGGAACCACATTCCCAGGTGGGTCCAGGTGCTCATGTTCCAAGCTGTGTTTTACACTCAAATCCTTAAATTACATAAAATCTCCAGATAGCACAGAGCCCCATAATTCACATCTACCTGCTCCTGATTTGACATTTATTTTTTCTTTTTTTTTTTCTTTTTTTTTCCAGTTGGCAAAAAGCTTTTATGAAACATATAACATAAGCCATTTGCTCTGTCCTGGAAATGGATTAGTTTTCCCAGTGGGAAAAGTGAATAGTGTAGGCTGTGTCCCAGTTGTCATGTCCCAGTGCAAATGGTTAAGATCTTCTTTTTGTCTCAGCAAATGCCCTGTGGAAGCTTGAGCTGGGTTTAGGCCCTAGGGTCATTGCTAAGCAGTTTCTCTTTCATCCTTTTTAGCACCAGCAGACGCAGCTTGAAACATGTATACAAGATGCCGCTTTACAGCATCCCTTATTCACCGGTACCTTGGAGACTCCAGTTCATTGAAAGTAATAAAACCAGATCATCAAAAAGAATTCTTTTGAACAGGCTTTGGGCTCTGCTGTGCCACTTGGTTACGGATATTCATCTTCCTGGAAACTGTGCTGTTTGATACAGCATACCAGCATGAAAGTATCAGCTGCCTCCCTGGTGCATTAACCCCTCGAGTGTTGAAATCACAAACCTAGAATAGCAAAATAGCTATCGCTTATAATTGCTTGAGGGGAGAAACAGATTTTATTCTCCCAGATGCAGGGAGGCTGCACACTGGGGTCAGGGGGTTTCCCTATCCTCATCCTATTCCAGTGATATGATGGGCTGTGTACAAAAGGGAAAAGGGACCAAAGAGGAGCAGCCTCTGTTGGTTTCAGCTACAGGCAGGCTGTAAGGTGGCTCCTGTATCAAAGGATGCCATAATCCAAACTGAAAACACAGATGTGCTGAAAACACAGGCATTCTGATACTTGGTGCTTTAACCTTCTGGTAGAGCCCTGATGTCAAGGCTTTAACCCAAACCCCTTTGATTTGGCAGGGGGAGAGTTGTCACTGTTGTCAGAGTTGCCAGAGTTCTGGTGCTTTTTCATTGAGTCCAAACCTTCCTTTCTTTCATCTGTCCCAGACAGAAAGAAGACAGGGTGATCACTGGCACCATGAGCATGGGTCTACAGTCCCTGCCTATCATTTCTCTAAGTGGGGAAAAGAGCAAGGATGATGCTAATAACTCCTGAGCTTCCTCTTGGAGAGACTGGCATACTTTATTGCACACATTTGCATATTGTGCTTGCAGCACAGGGAGGATCATAGACTGAACTTCTGCTCTGGCCCCCGTAGGGCTGCCATGTGCCTCTGCCCTGACATCTCTCCGTTTTGGTCCAGCTTCACACCAGGGTAGCAAAATTCCTCCATTAGCACATATGCCAGCTCAAGATTGTCCCTTGCCTTGCAGTTTGTCAGCTGCTGGGGAGAAGCAGTGGAAGAGAGCCACACTGCCCATCAAACCTCTTCCTTATTCTCTCTTTCCAGACCCCCAACACCAGAGGCCTGGGTTAGGTGGATATTTGGTATGACCTTGTACAGCCACCCTTGTGCTCCATCTCTCATGTTGCACTGGTGAAACTCCTGTGCTTACCGAGGATGGGTGAAGAGAGCTTTACCTTCCCAACCCACCCTTTATTTCACACCGCTTCCCTTGTGAGCTCTCACTGCAGGAAAACATATGGTGCCTTTTTACTCATGGCTTGCAAATATATGCAAAAAAGAGAACATTTAAGTGCCCCTTTTGAGGCTCCCTCTCTGGTCCCTTCCTGAACCTGAGCTGTGTCTGCCCCGTCACTCCCATGTCACCAAAGGAACTGTCTCAGGCTCCAGGGCCAGATCACACACCAGCAATTGCCTCCACAGCATCCTTCTGTTTCCAGAATAGGCTCCACCAGGGACAATGCAAGAAGGAAAATGGCTGAAGTTTCAAATCAACTGAGAATAAATCAATGCAGGATCCCCGGGAGGTCGTTTTTACAGAATCGCTCTGCACTCGAACAGCAAGCAGAGGAGCAGGAGAGTAGTAGCTGGCATCGATCACACCTGATTACTTATTAAAGTTTATAAGGAAAGATGTTGGAGGAGAAAAATAGGAGGAGCGCCTTTTATGACTGGACTAGAAGGATTGGGGGAAAAAGGAAGAGGAAAATAGCTCAAAATGGACTCCTACCACGTCCTCTTATGTTACAGCCCCACTTTTTCCCTTCACTTTCATCACTAGTTCATGTACTCTGAGGCTAAGGTGAATCTGTCACTTGAGAGAGGTCTGAGTAGAGCCAGGAGGCAGTCAATAATATGTGCACAGCCATTACACGAACAAATGTTATAGAAAGATGCCTCAATTCAAGAGCATTTATGACTGTGTCTGCATCTCTACAGAGACACGTGCCTCTGTGTATGTGTCTGACAGGCAGTTCTCTCTCTGCACGTATGAGCATACAGTTGCACATACGCGTAAGTCTGAAATTAGAAGATAATGATCTATCTTCACGTGGCAGTTTCAGTACAATAACTACATGTATGTGCAGGAGTGCATTTACGTCCACAGGCCAGCATGTCTCCACCCATGCGCGTGTCTGAACACAGCCCCCCTCAAAAGTACTGGTTTGTACACAGGGAGCCTAAAGCACGTGGGTTCTGTGCAGAGCAGCTCGTAAGCTACTGCGGTGTTAGTTAAGAAACCAACATCTCTTCATAAAACCAAAAATAAGCCCTACATCAAAACCAGTACAAAACAACTCTAAACCCCCAGGCTACTGCAGGATTATACAGTTGTGAAATACATTATCCAGCCTTTAAAGTCATCTTTGACTATCTGCCTGGGGTAGATAGAAAGCCCAGACTCTCAGCTGCATAATACAAAAAAAGTTGAGCTTGCCGATGTTCCCAGGAAGGCAACACATTGAGGTCCAAGTTCTTCCTGAAGAAACAGTCTGATGGGATTATATTTTAATTCCTTGTTTGCCGTAATAATGGCTCAGCAGAGAATTAGCTCCAACAGAAACTGCTGCTAGAGGGAGATCTACTGGGCAGGAAGAATAAAAACAGAGAGCTACTGGACTCCTGTGAATGAGTCACTGCATCAGAGGCCTAGTAGCAGATAGGCTATTCCTTAGCAATTAAGAAGCAGACACAGTAATTACCAATAGCAGTTTTTAGATGGATTTGCAGGTAGAGTTTTTTATTTTATCCACAACGGGAACACCAACTTCAGCCTCCCAGTTGCTGTTTCTGGTTAGCCAGTCAAGCTTCCATTTGTATCTCCCATTGGACATTATCTCTGAGACACACCAGGGCTGAGAGAAGGGGGCCAGACCTTGCCAATACAGTCAAGCCATCAAGCATCATCCTGACAACCAAGCAGAGAGAAAGCTCTGTGCAAAAACTCATCCAAAGCACCATGTAGTCATCAGTCCATGGTGAGCTACTTATGCCTCCATCCCAAGGTAGTAGCAGACCCAGCCAGTCCTGCATGATCCTCCCACATTGGCCTGTCCATTTTATTCTTACAATGGGTAGTCTTGGCTGTTGTCCCCCCCATCCCCTGTCCCCTCCCCAGCCCAATCTCTTTTATACTTGCCAACAAGCCTGGAGGGTCTGGGATCTATAGGGAAAATGAAGCAGTGTGAATTTGTCAGCCAAATCAACACCGCCAGGACAACTAATTCCAGTTTTGCCTTGAAAGGCAGTTGGATACTTCAAGTGCAAGAAAATAAAAGTATACTGGGAAGTTCTGCAACCAGTCTTTGGCTGGCATAAAAAATGCTCAGACCAAGAGGTCCATGTGTTGTGGGGAAAGGAAGCTTGACATGAAACCATCCAGTGGGTACCTTTTATGACAAATCTCAAATATAGAGCATGAATGTGTTGAGCTGTTGCCAGCATCCAGCTAAAATCCTCCAGGCAGCAAAAGGAATTATGAGATGAAGCACGGATATTTTTCTATGGACAGTAATGATAAATCCAGAGGAATTTTTTGCTCACCCCAATGACTTAGCTGGCCATTTTCTTCTGCTGGTTGCAACAGACATTTGCCCACTCCTTCAGTTGCTTACCAGTTGCTGCAACAGTGCATTTTGTAATTCTTACTGGGGCAAATTGGCAGATTATCTGTGTTCTACATAACAGGAAAAAACACTGAAAGGAGTCCAAAATCAAATTTCCATGAAAGCAAAGCCCAGCTTGTGGTGAGAAAAGTGGTTCCACTGCTGTGCAACAGGCCAGTACCAGAACATCTCATCCAGTCAGTCCCGACAAGAGCTTCCCTGTAATGTCTCCTTGGCCTTACATTGCTACTAACCTGAAGGCTCATTTCCTTAGCATGGGAACTAAGGAGAGTAACTACTACTTCTTCAGAAGTGCTAATGTCCCTGGCTTTGTACAACACATCTGCTGCTGTTCCTTTTGGGGTACAGCTGTGGAATGCTTGCAGTCAATTTAACCTTCTGTTCCTGGAGATTTACAGGGGGAAAGAAAGCACAGTCTGTGCTTACTGATTGGGATTGTCCTGTGAGCCATGTGTTTCCAGAGCTGGAGACACTTGTGTTCCCATGACTATGTCTGTAAGTGTGTGCAGCTGACCACTACGGCATCCCTGTTCTGGTGACCTTGGGTTCAGTCTAACCAATGAGCCAGCTAATAGGTTTGTGTTAACATAAGCAGAGGCAGTAGCAGTGGCAGTCAGAAGAAAAGACACCAGAAATCAAACTTGAGGAAAGAATTAGGGGAAGAGAATTCATTAATTTCCTCTTTGCAATGACACATGCTTTCCACTCACTTTTTTTAAATGACATTTTACCTGCTATTAGTTTACTGTGAGCATCTCTAGCGCTGCCTTCCCTTCCCACTGCCAGTTCCCTCAAGAACAAAATTAAATTTAAGCTACTAAAGTTGGACCTTTCTGAAGTAAAAAGAATCTTTAAAAATGGATTTTTTTAAAGGTCATTTTGAACTTTATCTGAGCACACATGGAGACACAGACCATTCAGCTAAATAATGCCATCTGACCACCTCCTGTCACCATTACTTGGATAAGAACATCATTTATGTGAGGGAGAGAGGGGAAGGCTTTCCATTCATTCCTTTTATTCTCTTCTAATTTTTGGAGATTTTAATGCTGTTCATTTTTATGGCTGCTTCTACACTTCCTATTTCCCTTAACAGCCCATAGGAAAAGTCATGAACTTACACTGAAATGGGATATCCTGATTTTGACTCAAAACAGGACAGACTGAACTCCTTGCTCCAATGAGATCAAACTGCTGCCAGGGCTCTACCTGCTCCTCATCCTTAGCACATCCTGCCATGTTGGCAGTCCCATGACAGGACGGCGTCAGAGCAGTCCATCCACCACCCTGGGTCTCTTTCCCTCTTCCAGAAATCCAGCTTTATGCATTAAATAAAATATAACCTACTATATTTTAATAGTTTATATTAACCTCAGGTGGTGAAACACTGGAACAGGTTGCCCAGAGAGGTGGTAGATGCCCATCTCTGGAAACACAAGGTCAGGTTGCACAGGGCTCTGAGTAATCTGATCTAGTTGAAGAACCCAGAAATTTCTATGATTCTATGATTCTGTGACCCTGTTCATTGCAGGAGAGGTTGGACCAGATGTCCTTTAAAGGTCCCTTCCAACCCAAACTATTCTATGATTCTATTTTATCATCATGTATCTAAGCACATGCTTAACTTCAAGCACAGGAATAATCTAGTCAACCTTATGAGCCTCTTTTTTAGGTTGATGCTTCACTATGCATAGGCACAGTCTGTGAGACCAAACCCCTGCTCCATAGGAAGCTCAGGGGCGTACGCTATTTATTCCAGTACAGTCCCTATCCACCTGAGAAACCTTCACCATTGACTTGAAGCATCTAGAATTAATTAACTGAACATTATCTTCAACATTATCTTAACAGCAAAGGCTGGTATGGGGAGATGGCTTTGCACTGCCAGGCTGCAATCTGAATGAACAGGGCCTCTTAAAACCATGGACTCTGTTTCCAAATGCATCAGATCCACCTTCCGGTCATCAGCCAAAGGTAGAGGGGATCGCACACAGCTTTCTGCATTATGAGCCACGAGGCAGAGCCCAGTGCTGTGAAAACATTGCAAGCTATTTCTGTATCCAGTTCCCTCCAATCATGGCTTAAACAAGGCCATATTTATTGAAGAGACATTTAAAAATGCTTTGTGTGAATGGGGATTTTCCTCAAATGAAATTCCAGCATTCTATCTCTTCCTGCAATGGCATCCACGTCCCACTTCACAGCTGCCCAGTCTCCTTGAACAAGCCTCTCTTTAACAATGTTCAAATATTTAATTTGCCGAGTGCTGTGGGAATCCCAAAGGTTTGGAAGAACTATCTGTTATAAATGACAAAACATGACATTATTATAGGTAGCTGCCTACTCGATGTCATCAGTGTTCTACGCTGCTCCGTTAATGAGGCCATCTTTCAGGTCCTGTACATAACAAAAAGATCCTGATGCTAGCACTTCCCAGGTACTCTAAAATTAAAACAGCCAAGTCCTTACATCATAAAAAAGACTGCTTTCTAAACCCTAGAACCCTGATGTTCAGCGGAAGTGCTTTTAATATTCTGTTATTTAGTTGTACGGGCATTCAGAAGGAGGCTACTCCCAGCCACCCAATGCAATTTGGTTAATGTTCCCCTGAAACCTAACAACACAGTGCCCTCTGCTGCATTTTTCTCTGACATATTAAAACGAGAAAAAACCCACAACCCTGCCGTGCTTTGCAGCCTATCCTCTGGCTCAAATTGAGATCAGCAGATGGTTTGTTAGTACTTATCAATGACTCAGTAACATCCAAGGTACTACATAAAACACTTTAGCCGGAGAGAAGTCAAAATAACAAAATGGATTCCTTATGAGGGAGAGCAAAAGCAATTGAAAAATCAAGTAGGGAGTGCAGAAGTGCTAGCAGCTCCATGCCTTAGCCCAGCTATCCCTCCTCTCCAAGCAGAGCTCCAAACCCAATTACTTATGTTAAATAACTCATTGCTATAGTCTTGTTGCTTTGTACCTTCTACCACCCTCAGTGCCACCCATCTCATCCTCCTGTGACAACACACTTATAAGAACTATGTGAACAAAACCAAGGACATGCAAGATGGGGAAGACCAAGGACCACTGTCTCTGCAGCCCTGACGCTGGGTAAGCAAAGGGGGCTGACTGCAAGCAACACTGCCTCAGGACAGAAGGACAGGCTGGGAAGAAGTAATTTCTGTCATCCTACTCTTGATTTTGACAGGAGTGCTAGCCATTGACATTCCCAGGGATGTGGATCTTTGTGGATTACTGCAGAAGAGAAGGACAAACACAAGAAAGTCTCGGGAAACCTCAAGGCCAACAACAGCATTTCAGCAATTCTTACTTAGAGCTACTATCACTTTGGGCTCAGTTAATTAAAATCAATAAATGCATTTACTTTGATTTGAGCTTTAGGCCTTCACTGAACAGTACTAAGGCTTTCTTTCACAGGTTCACCAATGATAAAGTCAATAATTTAAAATTAGCTAGACATACTGTGAATACTGTCTTGGCAATGTAAGGTATCTCTGCACACAGGGACTCCAGGGACTGCATAGTATTTTAAAGCAGCACCCTGCTGCTGCTGTGGCTGAAGAACAAAAACATTTCAGATGCTCCAAAAAACTATGTTCAGACCAAATCAAACACTAGTGTTTGAGAATGTTTCATTCTTGTTTCTGGGTTAACCTTCTAGAAAAATAGGGACCACCTCCAAACTGAATCAAGAGTCAATCAGATCACAATCTTTAAATACCCACCTGTGGAGTCCTGCTGTGAAAGCATACAAAATCAATTGGCTCTAAAATTTTGCCATTAAGAAATGCTTCATTCTTTATGATTGGCCTGATATTTGAGACTGTCAGACCCATGTTTCCAAGCCACTGTTTGCAACAGAAGCTGAAAAAGTAGGTAGAATTTCTATCCCCACCACTGTGTTACGCAAAACACAAAAGTTAAGAGAAGTGTCTTAAAATGCCAATATTCGACAACAGTCTGGATTTGCATCTAGGTTATGCTGTTATCCAGCAAGGCCGCGATACCAGCACAAATACGGGTTTATCTGATCCTTCCCTGAAATCTGAGCTTCATCCACCTCTAAACTTTTAGAAAATGCAAGTCTGTGATGTCTTCACCTTTCCACAATACCTTCTCTTGTGCTTCCTGCATCTTCCTGGGTCACAGCCAGGCCTGGAAGCACCAAGTAACCACAAGAAAGATTGCTGCTTAAGATCACCACCAAGGAGCAGGAAATATTATAAGCCTCTTGGGCGGGCCTGTTTTTACTGAAGGAACCACCCTACTTAGCAGACACAAAACCTTGAATGGATCCAGAATTCTGCCAACAATTCATCCTCATCAGCATCAGCCAATGGTAAGAATCAACTCACTTTGCTGAAGCAGTGAAAATGCTAAAAGGATGGTTCCTTTTGACATATGCAGTTAGCAATGCTATGCTGATCAGCAGATAGCACAGTATGTGTTAACCATAAGGTACAAAGGCCAAAGCTCTCAATTTGAAGGATGCAAAGATGTCCAGCCTGCTTGTATGCAGAATGGAAGACAAAACCGAAAGGGCAACTACAAACTGGGTGGGAATCCAGACGCACAGAAAAATTCCCTCTCTGGTGCAGCTACTCCGAGGATGAAAAACTGGGAGCACCCCTGCTCTGTTCAGCACAATATTTAATTACCTAAAGGAAAAACCATGTAAATAGACTTTAAGAGACACACTTGATAATAAATCTATGACAAAAGGCAATGTAGAAATCTGTGCTTTTGAATTTATTATCTGACCTCCCTGCTGGGCATTCCTGTGCAGCTGCAGGATAAAATAAATTGGTCTAGCTAAAGAAACTGTAGGAAACATTTGAATATTCCCTGTTCTGAAATATTAACCTGTGATGCTTCTGACTGTCTCTCTCTCAAGTGGAGAACAGCACAGTCACTGTGGACAGATCAAGACACTAGGAATTTCACTGGAAGTGAGGAATTTCTCTGGAAGTGAGGAATGTAAAGGGGAGTAGACCCCAGGCCAAGACTCCTGCATTGCAAGTGCCAAAGTGTTGTCTTCCTATAGCTGACTAGAATTTATAAAAAAAAGAACCTTCATTAAAATATTCCCCTGGGAAATGTGCCGCATATGACTACTTAAAGGAACTGGTTTTGCTTAGAAATACAGCCAAGTTACCATATTTCTAAAAGATTAAAGACTTTTTTTATCCTTTATCTCTACATTTCTTTTCCTTTTTCTTTTAAAAAGCCCTCATAAGAAACTTAGGATGGAAAGGTGACTTCAGTTCACAGGAGGCGGACACCATGCTGCTTGTTAAAGCAGACAAATAAAGGGCTCATCCTGTACCGTAGCTGAGCACCAAGACTTTCTGCCAGCTCTAGAAAAGCTTCTGGCTTGCAGCACTTAGCACAACTGAACTGCAGAGACCATTATTCTGCAGGTTTAGATCCAGCCTGAGTCTCTCTGATTTCATTAAAGCTTCACCTCAGCAAAGGGAGACCCTGGTCCGCACAAATCCTTGGAGCCTGACAGCCCCATTGCTTTCCCTCACTGCAGCCACCTGAGGAAAAAGACCTGGCACTCTTTATACTGCTGTTTATTGTAAAATATAGAGAACATCATCAACAAACCTTGTGCCCTGCATCTGTGGGAGGAGACGTTCCCTGAGCCTAAGTGCTCACAATCTAATTATGATGCATTCAGGAAACCTTATGCTCACCTTAACACTTTATAATAATGATATTAATCAAAATTAAACATTGTTCAAGGGACACTATCCATACACTTCAGACTGAAAGCATGATGGGTAAAATTAGATGACAGACATTCAGCAGACTCCCAGGAATCTGAAGCAGAGAACCACCAGTATCATGTCTGCAGAAAAGCAGATACACAGCCTTTTTCTCATTTGCAGGCACAAACTGGCAGATGGTTTGTGAAACCAGGAAAGCGAACTCAAAGCACCCATTCTGTCTTTTATGACTTCACAAGCATGAGTTTTGCATGGAAAAAATACATGTGTACATCATTAACAGATGCAGGTCCTAACTCTTCCACTTTGATTATTTCTTTTTCACTGTCTTATTTCTGATGCCCTTTAAAAAGCAGCACAACAACTTCCTACTATTTATTCAAGATCTTGAAGAAAAATTATTCCTGGTGAGTCTTGAGCTCCCCCCATTGACTTCTCAATAGCAGCTAACATCGAGGCCTCATTTCAATGCTTTGCCACTGTCCAGACAAGCTTTTCTGGGTGGGATGTTGAATCTTTACAACAATAAAGATGTGATTGCCCTCTGCTGTGTGTATTCTCACTGTATTTTAGCACTATCACTGCTAACAGAAGTTATTGATATGCCCAGTCCTTCCTGGAGAGTGCTGCTATTCAGCTGAAGAGCTTATTTCCTCTTTCTTCAGTGAAGGAAGAATAACCATTTCTCCCTAAGCTTTCCCTCTTCCCTCCCTGGCCAAACTCTCTTACGATCTGAAAGACTCTCCCAGTCTCAGACTTGGAGCACAGGGTTATTACACGCTCTGTATTATGTGCACCATCAGCACTTCGACGAGCTGATGATCATATACTTAACGGTGCCAAAATTTGTGAATGTGCCAGGCTTTTGACATCAGTTGCCACGAGCACTAATCCATAAACTCTGAGCTGCAGGCTGTCTGCATGTCACCCCAATGACTGGCTATCAAACCAGGTTTTCAACAGCCTCCAGCATGGCTCAGTCTCCGTTAACTCTTCATTGTTGACAAAGGGCGTAACTATGCTCATGGCTAAGGACTTCGGTTGTCTCTTGGCTTACAACTGATTTCTACAGTAATTCAAGATCTGACAGTTGTTTTTTTTTCTGAAGAAAAAACTGGCTTCTTTTTTTCTTTCTTCTACCCATGAAATGCTTGTGGCTTTGGGGAGATCTGGAGCTCCTTCTCCAAAAGAGAAAATGCAGTTCTAAAATGCAGCATTCTTATTCTTCTGGTGCAGACAGGGTAAGTTCCCAGAAGGTCAGGGAAAGCACTAGAATAATGCAAGAAAGTGTCAGGCCACAGTTCAGGGATTTTGTCACCTACTTGATCTGTAAGACACATTGCCTGCTCTTTCAATGCTGTATTACAGCATTCTGGATATATAAGAAAGGCAGCAACCTTAGTGCAGGAAAGTAATAGAAGGTTGATGAGGACTGTAAACATGCTCAAGTGACTCGCATGTGGGGTGCTGGAAAACATATACGGCAGACTAATTGTTTTAGTTTTGTGTGCTCAACAAGTAGAACATCTGCACGTAGATAACACAGGCCTGTGATGGACTCAGGGGCACCTTACTGAACATGCCCAAGATTCCTGACCTGCTGCTGAAGAGATCAAATACAGTGGAAAACTATGCCTGCCTGAATCCTTGAAATACAGGGCAGAACAGCAAGTGTGAGTTCTCATCCTCTCATGCCCTTGCTAACAAGGACTCTTGCTAATTAGTCCTCTGTCTCGCTTCGCAGTGCCTGTATTACATGCTTGCATGCCTCTGCCCTGGTGCTGCTTCAGAAGTTCCTCAATCCATGAGGTATCGAGATTAAATTTGTTCTTTGCCTTTAATCCATGTTTTTTTCGGCTATTCCAGTGTCAAGTCTGCATCGGCTCACACACTTAGGAATACCACTTCATAGACAGAGCTCCAATGGAATACAAAGCTGGGAATGGGTCATGCTCTCTCCTGTGCTGTGACATGAGGCCTGAGTCACGGAACAAAGATGTGGCTGGGAGGGAGCGCTCTGGCTCTTTGCCACTGTCAAACTGACTCCCTTCAGCAGCTTCGTGGCTCACAGCAATTGGAACGTACCTGAGGATTGGGGGTGAGACCAGGTGACACACAAATTTGATTTTAGATGAAGGCATGGTTAAAGACTTTCACACTGCTATGTTTAGAACTGTCCCTTCATTCTTTTCTACCAGCCACTTGCTCCTTCCTCCAAATACCTTCTTGCAAACAACTTCATTTAGGAATGTTTCCAACATCCTCTGTCTGCATCAGTTTGTCTTTTGGAGCCTTTTTTTATGGCAGAGACTGTCTTACTCCATGTTTTTCAGAATGGTATGTAGCTTTACATTTTTAAATCTGGGATCAGACATTTATTATGCTAAGAGCCCTTTAGTCCTGTGCAAGAGCTGTGTGGAAATGATACATATTCTATTCTATTCTATTCTATTCTATTCTATTCTATTCTATTCTATTCTATCTATAAACCTCCCCTACCAGTTTCTACCTCAATCCTTCTCATAGCACATTATGCTACATCAGTAAGAACTACTTTATGTGTTTTGGTTTTCACTAATCCTCAAACTTAGTTGAGTAATGCACAGGAGAAAACTGTCTTAATGAGACCAGTTGATTTTATTGTGTTTATATTAGAGAAAGTAGACCATGGTCTTTCACGTGGAAGGTGGTGAAGCTTACTATCATCCTACAAGCTCTTTGTATAGCTGCTGAGTGGCCTGCAGGGAGCCACAGTTCAAGCATACTTAAACCTTTACTAAACAAATCTTTCACAATCCTATGTTTAAGATAGTTTCCTGGTTCTTTCCACAAACCTCTTGCCCCTTCCTCAAAATCTCTTCTTGCAAACCAGTCTATTCAGAAATGATTACAATGCTTCTGTTGTTTCAAATATTTTGACGTAGCCTCCTAGTGAGAGGAATGTTTGCCCAAAGAGCTTTAGTCAACCCCTTAGGTCTACCCCCAGCACCCGACAAGATCTTGAAAGCCGAATGTGATCTGGTATCCTAACAGAGAAAAAAAAAACCAACCCAGAACAGAAGACAGATATAGGACCAATACAGTTAACAATAATCAGAGCTACTATAACCTATTGAGGTGCATGGGCAGGATACTAACATGGTTGTCCCTTCTTCTCTAGAACTGAGCAGTTGTCTTCCCTCCTCTTTCTCCAGCATTCAGTCCTTTCCTGTCCTCTCAACCATCAACAACTCCCAATATGGAAAGACCTTACCTCCCTGCTTTTTCCTCCATTCCAGCTTTGAGAAAAGCAAATCTAAGCAAGCTACTGCTGTTATAGTTCTTCCAGACTTGAAGTTTTATTTAGTTCTTCCATTTATGTTCTGAGTTGACATCATTCCCCTCATCCTTCCTACACTGAATCATAGAATGGTTTGGATTGGAAAGGATTTTTAAAGGCCATCTAGTCCACCCCCCTGCAACAATCAGGAACATCTTCAACTAGATCAGGCTTCTTAGAGCACCATCCAACCTGACCTTGCATGTTTCCAGGGATGAGACATCTACCACCGCTCTGGGCAACTTGTTCCTGTGTTTTACCACCTTCATTGTGAAAAAGTTCCTCCTTGTATCTAGTCTGAATCTACCCTCCTTCAGTTTAAAATCATTACCTCATTCTTGCTCTATTTAAGGTAACGGTGGTAATAATAACAAACAGCAGAGTGAAGACAGAAGGGAAAAAATTCTCCTCAAGTGACATAATTTGCCTTGGACTTTTATTCCTCATGGGATCTGGCACACTGCCATCAGTGTGGAGCATTTCAACAGAAAAAGATATTTTGAATAGTTATTACATTCTCTGACCTTTCTGGAGCTGATGCATGCCAAGTTCAACAAGGAAACCCACCACCCTTCAGACAGCGACACAAACCCTTGAGTTTGTAATATTAATTGCTGTAAGAACACTAGGGTAACAATGTTTTTCACCAGATAAAAGGAGCCTGAGAAGGAGTGAGAACAATTAGCCAAAGCTAGGAACCAAACAAGCAGTTTTGGCTGGACTATGAACAAAGTTCAGTGGATAGTTCCGGCACCTGCATCTTACAACAAACCTTACTAGCTGCAAGTGTCTGCCTTCCTAAGTGCTGATACGGAGAGGCTGCAAAACTTAGATGTGCTTTTCTCCACGGGGAGTTCATAAGCACTCTTAGTCTAGAACTCTTTCCACCAACACTGAAATAAATGTAATACAAGCTTTTTTCAAGCTCACCGGGCAGTGAACACAACAGATACATGTGATCAAAAAGGAATTAAGCAAGTTAATTCAGTTGTCTCCCACCAGGTCCATTTTCATCACCGGTGGCGTTACAGCTTTTATATGTGATTATTTTTAGCATCAGTAAATAGCAGCAGGGCTGGACTGCGGCAGGCGTGGGAGGGTGCACCTGCTTTGCTACAAACTTCCTAGTGAACCTGACCAAATTGTTCTATCTCTGTGCTTTCCTCACCTGTGGAAAAGAACTCCTGCCACTTAGTAGCTTGCAGGGTTTGACTTAGTAAAATTAGTGAAGTTATGTTAAACCATGGCAATCCCTTATGACTGTTTACAGAAAGCTGTTGCTGCAATTGGTAAACACAGGGTTGCCCTGCAGCGAGATCACCAGGCTCTTGGGACATCGGCACGCAGCCTGCCATTTTCCAGCCAAAAATACCACCAAAGCAGTCAGATGGCTGAGAGAAAATGAACTGATTGAACGCTGGATAAAGGAAGACAACTGCTCAGTTCTACAGAGGAAGGGACGACCACATCCTGGAAACAGTGGAAAGAGCCTGTACCAAGGCATCGAGCAGGAGGAATACTGTCAGCTCTTCCCACTGTTCAGGCCAGGACAATGTCCCCTTCCATCTTTCAGTCATGTAATTCTTGGGGAGACAATGATCAAACTAACCAGAGATGTGTGCAATGATAAGCAGTACCAGATGCTTCAGCATCTCCTTCCTTAAACTCTGTAATGCGTAAGGGATTGTTTTCTGCTGTCTTGCCTAACGTGTTCTCAAGCCGTAATTAATTTTACTCTAGAAGCTCCACCTGTAGCCCTATCATCCTCCCTGTGCACAAGTGATCCAAGCAGCAGGTGAAGGCCGACGGGTGCTCTCCCCTGTAGAAGGCAGCTTCCCCCTGCGAGGGTTTGACGTAACATATGTGCACCCAAGGGACACAGAAAGGGACACCCAAGGGCCCACGGTCCTGACTGCGGTTATTCGTCCCAGGCCGGGCCATGGCGGCCGCCGCCGCCACCACAAGTGGGCCCATCGGGCGATGAGTGGACGGGAGGAAGGCCAGTGACCCCTGAACCAGCCCCCGTCCCCATCTGTCCCTTCCAGTCGCTCCCTGCCGCAACCACCTCCCCTCCCCGTCCCTCGGAGGCACCGCGGTGGCCAGCCCCGGCCGCAGTGAAAGCCAAACCCTCCTCAGCCCCGCATCCGCCACCTCCTCTCCCGCCTCTTGGGCTGTTCCACATCACCCCTCAGAGGGGAACGCTGCCTTAAAAATCCTCAACTTTATCCCCATATACACCAATTTTTGGTAAGTAGTAACGCTTATACAAGTTATATAAAAGTGTTTTTTATCGCGAATAGTGCGTGTGGCCGAGAGAAGGTGCGAGAAGCACTGTCTAGTATTTCGCTCCCCCCCACGCCTTCGCGGGATGGGTCAGTCCTGCTCGCCGCTCCGGAAGGGGCGTGGCGAAGGGCGAGGGTCAGTCCGGGCGTCGGGCACGCGCCGCGTGCCGGTCGCATCCCACCGCAGCCCCGCCATGCCACCGCCGGGACAGACCCAGCTCCCGGACTGGGATGGCCTCAAGCTCCGCGTCCGGACCCTCATCGCCTCCCACCGCGTCATGATCTTCAGTAAGAGCTACTGCCCGTACTGCAATAAGGTGAGACGGCGGCGGCGGGACTCAGCCTCGGCGGCCTCCCTCCCTCCCCGCGGTCCGGCAGTGGGGCCTCTCGGAGCCGCTTCCCGCTCTCCGCCGGTGAGGGGGAGGCAGGCCCTGCGCAGCCCGCTTGTGAGGCCCGGGGCATGCCCTGAGGGAGCCGGTTCACAGGGCGGGCGGGGGGAGCGGGTTGGTGAGCGAACCTTGTGGGAATGGCGCTCCTTGCTACGGTCCCCTCGGGATTTGGGCAATACCGGGGGTATTGCGGTGGCCATCGCACTTCAGTTAAGCGGTGCCACCTCTTGGAAGCCCTCTTTACCAAGCGAAGGTCCAAAGGGGCGTCCTTAGCAGGTTTTTCCCTTTGCCACGCCGGTGACGGGGTGGATGAAGGTGTGGGAAGCCCCGCATGGTGTGATTGTTCCTCAGCTAAACAGTTTTTGTACTTGTTACTTGAAGGTCAGGGTGCAGACTGTGCTGCCTTCTTACTGAAAGTTAAAATACCACATTGGTGTTCAGGCTGGACCAAATTGTATCCCTGGTGAGGAGGCTAAATTAAGTTTTTCGCTGTTTTTGAAACTTGAAGTAGGAGGATTATCCTATAGCACGAGTGTAAGTTTTAAACGCTGGCCTTAATGTGTGTTTTGAAAAAAATCAAACACTTGATTAAGTGTGAAGTTTAGTAAAAAATATTTTTCTAGCTTTCGTTATGCATCAGTATCAGGATAGCTGTAGCTAGTAAGCTAGAGTCACTAAAGAAAATTGGGATCTTCATTAAAATTTTATGATACCAACACACTGTAGTCATAGCTCATAAAGATTCTGGGTGTTTGCAGGTAGTGTGATTCTTGGATGTTTACAGAGAGCATGTTATGAAGTGTCAGTTGAACCTCATGATATTGTACTTGATGTGGCCATGGTGGAAAATAATAGTTGGAACTGGGATTGAGTACTGGTCTTCAATGGAACTGACAATCAGGAAAGCACTCAAAAGCTACCCTCCCTTGTGTAGATGAGGTTTAGTTCCAGCACCCCTTGTGAGGGAGTAGATACTGTGACTCTGTTCTAGAAAACTTAAACTAGTGTATCCTGTTTCATTTGCAACTTAATTGAGATTTTGAGAAGGGAAGCTTCTGTGTGTGATGATGTAAGCAAACATTTTGGCAGAAAGATAGTGTAGCATAGTAGGCAGTACAAATATTTCTGAAATTTGCCTACTTATAAACTTAACCAATTGAAGTTTTAGCAAATGATATAACGATAGGGTAGAAATCTTGCTTAAGTCTAGTCCAGTTGACAAAAATGGTATCTTCTGTTGAGGAGAAATCCCTTTTGTTTGAGAACTTCAGTGTTGTGCATTGAGAAATACTTATGTGTTCTAATACTTTGTCGTTCTGTGTGCTTTTAGTGATCATGATTGCTTAAGTGTTGATATATATGGCACCCAGTCCAGTGTTTTTGAGATGGTACAAAGGCTTAGTAACTTTTTAAGCTTTTGCAGATCTTTTTCTTCATCTATTACTGGTATTGCAGTGGGGCTAGACTAGCACAAGGGACTTAAGAGAAAAATAGATTTTATTGTAGTTCGATGGTTAAAGTCTGGTTTAACGTTCTTTCCTGCATTTGTTCAGGGCTTTTCCATTAGGCAGGATTACTTGCTTCAAAGAAACAATCAGATATGAGAAATGTTCTCTTTATTGTCTTGGGAAGGAAAGAGTGAATATTGGGAGTAGGAGGGCCTTCTCTCATTGCCCTACCTAGGAGGGAGAGTTTAAAGACCGTGTATATGAGTCTCTGAAGGAGCAGGTGATAAACTGGAGGGGGTTGGGAGAAAGAGTTGATTGCTCTAGCAGGTGGATTTACTTGGTTTGCTTTCCTGCTTGGAACAGGAGAAAAAGGTAATATGATGAACGAAACATGTAGAAGAGGTATATGTTTGCAGAGGGACAATTAAAGGAAGAGGCTTATAAGAGAAGGAAGCCACGCATAAGATATCAAGTAATAAAACAGAAATATCTGCAAAATTGTGTTAACAACCCCTCCCACTGATGACTTTAAAAGTAGCAAAAGGAGTGGGAGAACAATGGGTAGTGCAGCATTCTTGCTAGCTGATCTAGTCTGTAGAATTAATGAAGTGGATATAATTTGAAAGTGTAGTTACAGCTTGGATAGTTAGCCTGTAATCACAGAGTTTTGAGTTTTTAAAGACAGATGGATATGAATAGCGTGCACTGTGACTATCTTTTACTGTGAATGTTAGCAATGTGCTTTTGGTAGGATTAATTAAAAAACTGATGATGTTTAGCACTAGTGCTGAGAGCACTTATACTCCAGAAGGACCTTATCGAAGGGTGGGAAGAATTCTTTATTTCAAATGGATGTAGCCATGCTGGAAGAAAATTAAGATGGTGGTTTCTTTTAGAAAAGTCCTGCAAATAAATTTTCTAAATGAATTAAGTAGTTGATTCAGTTCAGTTTAGTGAGTAGCATGAGTAAGCAGTTCTTTTTCTGCAAGTGCAATTTATTGTTCATTTGCTTTAGCAAGGCAGTAGTATAGAGGGGGTGGTGTTAGAATTACTTCCTTGTCATAACTTGAGTGTTCTTCAGTATCTTACACCCTGAAAAGATTAATGTTAAGATAGACATGCATAAAGAAAACATAGTTTTTTAGTATGAAAAATTGCTGAGTCTGAACACTGTGATATGTTGAAACTATTTTAAAAGCAACAATTGTGGTTACCTGGAAGTTGCCAGTTATTTAATCTGTAAGTTGTGCTTTTACCAATTACGTTCTGTATCCACAGGGGTTTGTGGTCAATTTAGATGTAACTATCACAGAATGTTAACTTGTATGTGGAACAGCAGACATAGGACATACCATTGTTATGTCACTTTATTGTATGAAGCTTATTTCAAAGCTGCTTAGCTACTCTGGTTACAGAAAGCATCTCCAGGAAGAGATTTTTAAGTGTTAGACCGAATTCTCATCGTCAGAGAACTTACCTGTTTAATAATATCTGGAAATTTTTCTAGTCTCTCTCTTGAAAACTGGAAGGTCTAGTAAGTGAGGTAATTGCGTTGGTCAGAAGGGAAATAGAAGGCTGTATCAGTGACCGTGTAACCTAGTATCCCATCCTAGATACTCTTGGAGGAATTACATTTTAGGATTGGGAAATTTCCCGTATGCTGCTGAAGTTTCCAGTACTGTGTGGCTCACAATTTTCTTGACCTGAGTCTGTATTAGTTCTATTGAGTTAAGTTTTCAGTGGATCTTTAATTAGTTGGTCTAATATTGGATCTCATTTTAACTTCGGCTTTTACAATGTCAGGTGGCAATAAGTTCTACAGTTTATGTATTGTATGGAGAGGTGTTGTATGGAGATTTAATTTCAAAATTGTTTTCTGGTAAATGCAGTTGCTGTTTGCTCCAGTGAGTATTTCTGAGAAATCATTTCCTGTTCACCTTATCTAGATATTAGTCATGATTAGTGTGTGTTATCTTTCTACTCCTCCTAACCATTTTCTTTTCCAAACTGAAATAATCTATTATCTCTTGCTTTATTATGTATTGAAGATTTCATAACGTTGATCATACAGTTGTTACTTTTCTTCCTGTTTCATTAGCACAACACAAGCATGATCTGTTCATAAGTAAAACTCCTACTTATAATTGGGATGCTGTTTTTTTGTCTAATTTCCTCCCCGCCTCCCCCATCTTCAGTAGAGAATAGTGGTTGCCGAAATGCGTTGTCTTAAATCTATCCTTTCAGATCTTTCATGATACTCATCTTGCCCTTTGTAACAGCAGTTGCAGACTGTTCCCTTTTGTTCCGTCCATAGCCGTAGTCCCTCTAGTAAGCAAGTCTGGAAAGGTAAGGATGAGTTTAGGGCAAAAGTTTTTCGGGCCACCTGGACTGGAACAGAGGATGTGTGAAGAATGAGCTCAATTTGTTCAACCTTGCCAAGGCTAAGGAGGGATTTTAGTTGCTGCCTTCTGCTACCAAATGGGAAGAGAACCAGGCTCTTCTTAGCATTGCATAGTAAAAAGACCAAGGGCTAATAAATGCAGGTTGCAAAGAGAGATACTCCAGTGAGATAAAAAGGAAATTATTCAGTGTGAGGGTGGTGAAACGTTGGAACATCCCAGAGAGGTTATGGTATATTCATCCTTGCAGATATTTGGAATTGGAGTGGACAGTTCATGAGCAACTTGATCAAACTTCACATTTGGCCCTACTTTGAGCAGGGGTGGATCAGGTGACCTCCAGAGATCCTTCACAACTAAATAATTCTATAATAGTAGAACTTATGTAATTGGTTATAGAAACAGAGCTTAATTTTGTATATTACGGTTGATACACAATGGGAGGAAAGACTAAGAGAGTTGATTTTGCTCAACCTTGAGAAAAGAAGGCTCGAAGAGACCTTATTACTGTGTTGCAGTATTTGAAAGAGTGGCTACAAAGAAGATGGAAACTCCTTTTTTTAGAATTAGTTGCATGGAAAAGGCGGGTGATCAGTACAAGTTACTCCTGGGGGGATTACAATAGGACACAAGAGGAAATTTTTTCACAATGAGAACACTCAGGGATAATTCCAATTATTATTGGAATAATCTCTCAAGGGAAGTGGTGGATTCCCTGTTGTTGGACACTTTTAAGATTCAACTGGACAGGGCACTGGGCTGCCTTGTGTAGACCTTGCTTTTGCTGAGAAAGGTTAGACCAGATGATATCTTGAGGTCCCTTCCAACCTGGTATTCTGTGATGTAATAAGAAGCAGACCATGTAAAGAGTACAGATTACAGAAGCTTTATGTTAGTCTGCATAAAGATGAAACTCCAGTATAAAGCACTGGAATACTTGGCTTTTGGCACAGTAACAGCGTGGGTCACAGCAACAATAAAAACCTTTTATTCATCATGTGTTTGATATCTGTAAGGTTATTAGATGTGACTCAATTTACTCTTAGTGAAGTGCTGTCAATAAATTTGAGTTTCATCACAAAGCTGGTTGTAAAGGGTTTCTTTAGAATTGGCAGCAACTTAGCGTGCTTTATTGTTCAGGCTCCATGCTGACAAGAGGATCCATCACAGAACATTTAGAGCTTCTTGCTAGAGCTGTTTTCACATCAAGACAGTTATGATTAAAAGCAGATATTTTACCCATTGCCTTAGAATATCTATCTGCATGACTAAGTTTGCAAATTAAATTTTAAAGGAGTAAATACTGACAGATGTAATACTACCTCCTGTGCCATGGGATATGTTGTTGTCCAACTGGAAGGACAGTACACAATATCAATACTGCCAGTTTTTCAAATAGATGTTGCTGTTAAAAAAAATAAAAAAAAAATAAAAAAATCTCAGTTCTAAAACGCTACCTGATTTGAGTTTGGTAATGGGACATTCTGACCAGCCAGGACTGAAATTAGAAATACACCCAAAACTCTCTCCAGGCTGGGGAGAATCTCCACTAAGTCATTTAGGATGTGTTTTTTCTGTTTTAAGCCTAAGCTCATATATAGACTTCTGTGGTTGTGTGTTTGGATTTTTTTGTCTCCATTCTTCTCTCCTTTTTTAATTCATTGCTGACTTCTGGATGCATAAATGATGTTTCTAGGACATATTCCAGTGATACTGTATCTGAGTTTATTCATGGCAGTACAGGAGGAAAAGCAGCCTTTTAGTGACCAAGAATCTTTAGGTTGCTTTTCCTGCATAATGGCAAATAATAGTAATTTAAAACATTAAAAAAAACGTAACTGTTACATTCTGGTCTTAAATTTCGTGATATTTCACAAGCAAGATAAGACTGATGTAGTAAAAAAAAGGCAAACAAGTTGGAACCACTCCTGCCTCATCCTGGAGGCTGAGGCAGATGTTGTTTAACAGCAAACCAAAAATGAGAGCTGGAAAAAAGTTTCAAGAGATCACCTAGTCTTGTCACCTGGCTCAGGGTAGGAGAACTGGTAGTTCAGATACTTTTGAAATGTACTTTGAAGCCACGTACTGATAAAGATTGTCTTTTACCTACATGATATGTTCCATGTGTTGCTATTAGGAAAAGCTTTTGCTAAAGTTCAATGGCAATTGTTTGATGCATTTAAACCAAACGCTTGACTCCTTACACTAATTGCGCTCTGCTTGTTCTAAAACTTCTCTGAAGCGCAGCAACCGAAACAAAGGCAGTGCTGTTTGGCACGAGCTGTCCTAGTGCCAAATACCCTGGAGAGTATTACTCTTTCTGCAACTTTTTATAATACACTTCTCTTTTTTTTTTCTCCTTTTTTTTTTTTTTTTTTTTTTTTTTTTTTTCTTCCCTGGTTTTTTCTTTTGTGTTTTTCCTTTCCTCCTTTTTTTTTTTTTNTTTCCCTTAATACTGGCAAGGAATTTGACTGCTACTTTGTATCTTCTTGATGTTTTTCTATGTGGCAGTTATTCTCATGGTTTTTGGTATCTATCAGGGATGGAGAAGTCTTCAGCTAAGCAAATTGCATATAGAAACTTTTTCTTAAGGTAATGAAACTTGTATTGGAAGATTGCTGTGATGTGGAATGCTTAATCTGAATGCTGTTAAATAGCCTGGCTTTAAGTGAGGAACATGCAAGATGTGGAAGTAGTGCCAAACTGTACCAAAGCTAGGCCCTCAAAGTGTAGTAACTAAGACTTAAATGTTACCTGTGTACATCCAACAACTGAGTTTTAGCCTGAGCTGTGTGTTGGATCTTGTGAAAGCTTTGCACTCCATTGTGTCCGTTTCTGTTATAGGTGAAGGAACTCTTCCGCTCTATGCATGTGGAGTACTATGCTTTGGAACTTGATGTAACTCGTAAGTAGAAGAAAAAAATCTATCATGCTGTTTGTTGTAATTAAAAATAGATGACACTGCATGACTGTCTAAGCTGTCTTGAACTAATTGGAGGATATATAAAACGATTAAAATCTAAATACATTCAGAGACAAAATCAATTAGGCTTCGATGTAGACTTTAATACAGGATGTGTTTTTATTATAACTGAAGGCTTTGACTCCTGTACAAATCAACTGATACTGGATGAGATCTGATTTCTCTCTGAGGAGTTCTGTCTTGTGAAAAAGCCCATGATATTTCTCTCCTACCTTGGATTCTTTTGTGGCTTTAGATGAATTGTTAATGTTTGACTTTGTATATGAGTGACCTTCATAGGGAAAGTTGCTGAGTCATTTAGCTTGGCTGTTGCTAGTTTGTTTGTTGGTCGTTTTTTTTTTTTTTAAAGCCTAAGTTGCTTTAATTTTAATACACATAGCATGTTATGCATATGTGTCCATAATGCATGTAGTTTTTAATGTAGTTCTGGGAACAAGCAGTTTCTAACAGTAAACTCTTAATGGAATTATTGGTAGACTGTTGAATGTATATTATCAATACAAACTATATTATCAGTACAAAACTTCCTTTCCAGTGTGTTTTTAAAGTGCTAATGCTTTTTTGAAGTGTTCGTGCCTAGGAGTGTTTAGGGAAAATCTACTTATTTATTGTTCTGGAGCATGTCTTCTTACTTATTTTTACTTTTATTACAGTTGTGGTGCTGTGAACTAATTACAGCCCAAAGTACAGTACACAGTCATCTTTTTTTCTGGAATGACTCCAAATTAATAATGTATTTCCCTTGCAATTGCTCTGATTACTTGGACTAAAAAGATTTTGGTCAAAGGGGTTACTGGAAATTCTCATTCCCGCATTTACTGCTGAGAGATCCAAACTGAGCCTGTATGTAGGTGCTGATGATTCAGCTGACTGGTCAGGTCAAGCAATTACAATCTTAAAACTGGAAGGTTTGAGACAGTGTGGTGGGTAGAAAAAGTATGAAGGTAGCTTGAGGGTAAGTAGAAGAGCATGTTCGTTTTCCCCATCCCCATATTCTTGTAATACAAAGCTGCTGGGCAAAACTGCGTGCACTAACCCAGAACATACACTCCAAACCCAGACAATTCTAATGAAAGAAAAGTGGTCTGTAAGATCTCCTGTGGTATCTGGAAAGGAATTTTTGTGTAGTACTGAGTGTGACACTGTCATGAAGGGACTGAAAAGAATCCATAAAATACAGGCACTAAGCTCTGTTATTTTAACTTTACTCTGTGCTGGAGAATTATGGCTTGAATCAATTTATCTTAAGTATTTTAGGTCTGAAGACTTGCTGAAGTTCAGGAAATCTACAAATGTGATGCTTAAAATAGACTTGTTTTCTTGGCAGGCCTATAGTATACTGCAGTCCAAACCTTTAATACTTCAGGTTGTTTTAAAAACTCCTTTCTTGAAAATTGTTCTATAATGGACCTGTTTCTTTTTTATTCTTAGCTGATGGACCCAGTATTCAGCAAGTGTTAGCAGAGCTAACTAATCAGAGGACAGTGCCTAATGTATTTGTGAATGGAACCCATATAGGTGGCTGTGATTCAACTTACCAGGTAATTTTTCTTTAAAACTCACCTGAAAGTAGACAAGACTATTGAGTGAATTTGCTGCTAGATCGTAATTAATTTTTCTGTGACATGTTGCACTGAGTTATCTAGGTCAGAGAAGGCAACGTCATTCAGTTTTTGTTTGCTCAGAAATGCACGTGGTTGATTCCTTATATTTTTTGTTTTCCTCCCAGGCTTATAAAGATGGATCCCTGCAGAAACTTCTTGGGGATAGCAAAGATATAGAATCTTATGATTATGACCTCATTATTATTGGTGGTGGCTCAGGTGGACTTGCATGTTCCAAGGTATGACATGAAAATTGAATTAAAGAGCAGGCTCTGTATGAAATTTCTTTCAAAAGTTAGTCTATTAATCATAATAGTGTAAGTCTATATTTTGATAATTATTACCATTCAACTTGTTAATGAATCAGTAGTGGTCTAGTAATGTGCTCACCCTGGAGATCGTAGTCTGTGTGGACCAGTTTCTAGCCAATGTCCACTTAAGTCTCAATCCTAATAATAGGTTTTAGGTTTCTGGCTGAGGGTGGAACCAAAAGGTTTTCAGTTATCTTCACTTCATGTGTAGTACACAAGCAGTTTAATGCTTCCAAACAATCTGGAAAACTTTAAGGCAACTCTTGAAGTATGTTTGACTGTTCAGGATTTGGGATCGCCAGTCATCCAAAATGAAGTGCTTTCAGCTGTTTTCTCAAGGGACAGGCTCACATTTTAGTTCTCTTTCTAGCTGCTTTTTCAGAAATGGTAGTAGAGATTGTGTACCTCTTACACAACCGATGTTTAGAGTGCTGCCTGATGCAAGGTGTGTGTTTGATTTTTCTCTTCTACTTGAGGGATTTGAACACACAGTTTCCACTTCTCAGCCAGATGTCCTAACCTTCAGTTTATGGTTCAGGCATGGTGATGTTATTCTTGACAGTGTTGGTTACTGTTGTACCAACAATACAGTTTAGGGTGCAACTTCCACTAGATAAATATAGGCAGGCAGGAGAACGTAACAATTGAATTCAATTAACCAGTTGGGCATTTTTAGAATTCTCCGTATCTTTCTTCACATTACCTTCTGTGACATCAGTTATAAACTTTGTGATAATTACCAAACTGTTCAGAGTGGAAGATGTCGGATATACGCAAAATACAAAATAGCTGGCTAAGCCTAGTTTGACCCAAGATTGTAGTAACCGTACAGGAGTTCTTGAATGGATTTGAGGGACCTGAAGATATGATCCAAGCCCTTCAAAGATCAAACAGTGGGTAGATTCAGTCAGGTGCCTGGTAGTTTCTTGGATACAATATCCTAGGATTATTATGGTTGGAATGGACGTTAGGATGATGTTTAGTCTAAGCTGCTGCTCCAGGCAGGGTGAAATTTGGGGTCAAAAAAGATTATGCAGGACTGCATCCATCTGGGTCTTGAAAATAGCCAGAGGTGGAGATGGCACAGTGTTTCTGGGGAACTTGTTTCACTGCTTGTGTCCTCATGGTGTGAAAGTTCCTTGTATCCAGTCTGAAACTCTCTTGTTTCAATCTACAGTCATTATCTTTTGTCCCTCCACTACTCAGCAGTGTGAAAAACCTGGCACAGTCATGTTAATGTCCTTCTCGTAGGTATTAGAAAGTTGCCATTGGGTCCCCTCCAAATCTATCTTTTTCTCCAGGCTGAATGCATCAATTTCCCTCACCTCCCTCGTAGGGCATGTGCTTTAGCCCCATGAGCATCTTAATGGTCCTCCATTGAAATGTCTCCTGTTTATTGACATCACCTGGTGCTTTTTTTGTTTTTCCATTCGTGCAAATGTCAAGTCAGTCTTGCCCTGCTGGGAGAAAAGGAGAGCTAACAGCATCAATATTCCCTCGGGTGAGGTAGAAGAGGATCATAGGCTGATAAGCCCATCTCATACCCTCTTTAGATCATGGCTTTTGACAGTGTAGGATGAGGTGGGTGCAGCATTCAACATAAGCATTCATTCAATGTTTGGAAGAAAGTAATAATTTTTGAGGATTTTCAGCTTTTGTCTGGTGAAGAAGGTAGAAAAGCTGTATATGATAATGAGGCTAACTAACAAAGGAGCTTTCTATTAGTGCAGAGTGTATTGCGACCGTAAATGGGCAGGCTTTCTTGTTTAGGCAAAAGTTTGGTTGTACTGACTTGTCTCTCCATCTTCTACAGGAAGCTGCTGCTTTAGGAAAGAAAGTAATGGTATTAGATTTTGTTGTTCCAACACCTCTTGGAACTTCATGGGGTAAGCTTCTGTTAACTTTATTTTATGATGTTTGAGTGCCAGTGATAAATACTGAGTTGTTAGATGTTACAGATTTGTATTCTTAGAAGTTGTGGCTGAATTCCTATAGTTCTGGAACACAAATAACAAAGAGTTGTTTTCCTGGCATGCCTGCTTTTCTGGACGGTTTTTTGTGTTGTGCATTGCGAACACTGATCTTTGTCAAATGTTCTTCTTGTTCTGTTTTTGTTCCATTTCAAATTGTGTCTGGATAGTGCGTATGTATGTTCACATTCTCATGCTTGTGGGTTTTGTTTTGCCTTTTAGTTCATGTAGTTCTGTTTTGTGGGCAACTGATCTAGGCTACATCTAGAATTGTGTGACTGTTTGGCTAAACATGTCTCACTTTTCTGTAATTAAAGGCAGCTGTTGTCTGACCTTATTAATGCTATTGGCTGTTGAGAATGAGTAAGGAACTTCATTGGTCAAATTTTATTGAGTTGAGGTGTGAATATGTTTTCATAGCTAAGATTTCAAACAAATCCATGTATCAAATTCCACATAGTAGATGATACTAAACTCTAGGAACTCTGGGCCTTTTGCCTTGCTTACTTGCCAGTCTGACTAAAATCTGAAGCCCTCTGGGGTAGGTATCCTGAGTCTATGTTTAAGATAACACTCTGTAATCGTCTGCATTCAATGAGTGAAGTAATCTCTTAAACTGAATTCAGACTTGTAAGTTTAGTGTGTTTGTTGTATTTTTAAGTGTCTCTTACAACAGAAATTTCGTGTTACTTGTGTGGCTATAGCAAACATCAGCTGATATATGGGTGGTTACACAAAGCAAATGATAGGAAAAACATAAATATTCTGTTCAAGCACATAATAACATGGTTCTTTCCATCTTAGGACTTGGTGGCACATGTGTAAATGTGGGTTGCATTCCTAAGAAGCTAATGCATCAAGCAGCACTTCTGGGTCAGGCACTCCAAGACTCAAGGAAATATGGGTGGCAATACGAAGAGCAAGGTTAGTAAGAACATAGAGGACAGACCAAGACTATATGCAAATGAGTCTCTTGTACTTTGGAGCTAATTAACTAGAGCCAGAGTTCAGTAGCTTTCGTAGGTGAATCAGAAGGCATCTCCTTCTTGAGTCATAGAAACCTTTAGGATTGAAAGCTGGTTGTGTTTTGTTCCCTGTATTATCTGAATTAGATGAAAGAACTTCTAGAATGGGTTTATTTCAGATAGTAAAAAGTCAGGTAAATATTATCACAGTGGAACAAGACTTTAATATGTATCCTCGTTACTGATGACGATTGTTTTCTTACCATGATGTACAATGAATAAGATTTAAGGGTTTTTTTTAAGGGTTCACTGAACTTTGATTTCTTTTAAAAATGAAATTAATGTCTTGTTTCAGTTAAACACAACTGGGGCGTCATGGTAGAAGCAATTCAAAACTACATTGGTTCTTTAAACTGGGGCTATCGAGTGTCCTTAAGAGAGAAGTCTGTGACATACCTCAATTCTTACGCAGAATTTGTTGAACCACACAAAATTAAGGTACATAATGTATTTTAAACATTTGGTTGGGAGCAAAAACTTGTTTTCTAAAACTGTCTTTTGAAATCCAAAAAGGAAAAAGCTTCATCTTTACATTGCCAAGTCAACTGAAGTTAAAACCCCGTTTGTGGAAAAAAACGTAATCAAATTATTATTGTACTTTAGTACCTGCCACTGTTTGCAAACTTAATAACTGTTGTGTAAGAGTAATGTGAATATCTGTAAACTTAAGCCTTTCATGAATGAAGTGGTCTCAGTTGCTAACTGCATGACTATGGTCAGCAGCCCTGTGGGCAGAGGGGGAAGCTTTAGCTATAAGATTTTACCACTTGGAAAGTCGTCATACTAAAGCATAAACACAATTGAAATTAAATTCAGATTCAGCACTTACGTAATAGCATGGCTAGAACCTAATGCTGTATCAGCATAAGATTTAAACTGTCAGTTTTTCAAGACAAAACGTGTGCTAGCAATCTTGCTGTTAGTGATCATATTATAGTAAGGTTAACTTAGAAGAAGTGCATATTGAAGACAACTGTTTGGTTCAGTGGGTGTAATTGTCTGTTTTCAGTATCAGTTTATGAAGGCTGAGCTGTATGTCTTTCAAACCAAGAGGCTGGCACTGAAAAGCTGGTAGTATGCTCAACTTACCTCATCTACTGACTATTCTAGTGTTCAGGTATGCAGGTCATCTACTGAAGTGTCCTTAGTCTATAAATGAAGTAGAACAAAAGGACTTTCAGCAGAAGGTTGGACTAGATGACTTCCTGAGATCCCTTCCAACCTGAGTTACCTGATGACTCAGTGGGGAGGAAGTTTCCCTTCATCCGTGTTGGAAAATAACTAAAGAGCAGGTTTAAATGTCAGGTTTCAATAAAGAAGCATTGGGAAGATGAAATTTCTGAAGACCAAGGGCCTGTAAAGGTCATACTAGCTTGAGTTCATTTAAGATTGTTTCCTAGGCCCTCTGAAACCATCTAACTAGATACTTTCTTTTCTTTAAATTTCTACGTTGGCCTTAGAACTAATTGATGCTATTCTATCACTAGCATTGCATTGGCCTTCTGCGGGAAGTGAGGGACAGGAAGGGTTTAATTTGTTGTAGCTTTTTATAACTTGAAAGTAAGGTTGTAAACAATTTGATCTAAATGAGTAGTTGAAATGGGCAAGATTCAAAGAGTAAATTATTTTAAGTGCTCTAACTAATATGGGAAAAGCCTGGTAGCTTGTGATTTAAACCAGTTATCAGTGACTTGCGTGACTTCTCTAAATGCATTAGTTCTTGATTGAAACTGTTTGGTTTTGGTTCTTAAATATAGCAACAATATTTAAGGAGAGGATTACTCAATTTTTTTTTTTAATCTTGAAACGCATTCTTATGATAAAGACTTTAATTATGTCTATATAAACAGGCAACTAATAGGAAAGGACAAGTGACCTATCACACAGCAGAGACTTTTGTCCTGGCAACAGGAGAAAGGCCTAGATATCTGGGTATCCCTGGAGATAAAGAATTCTGTGTTACAAGGTGAGATGAAAAGGTGAAGTAGACTGAACTTTTGTCTGCTATAGTGTTTGCGAAGACAAACAAGCCTGTGTTGAAATTACCTCATAACTTGCACTTCTTTTCTTTTTAGTGATGACCTCTTCTCCCTGCCTTATTGCCCTGGCAAAACTCTAGTTGTGGGTGCTTCCTACGTGGCTCTAGAGTGTGCAGGATTTCTTGCTGGTCTAGGTCTGGATGTCACAGTGATGGTGCGTTCCATACTCCTTCGGGGCTTTGACCAAGAAATGGCAGAAAGAATAGGTGCTCACATGGAAACACATGGCGTGAAGTTCATCAGGAAGTTTGTACCTGTTCAGGCGAGTGCTTTCTTTAGATTTCTTCTCTTTATGTATAGGTAGTTTAAATAGCACATGTAGAATGCACACAAAGGCTTTGATTTTTGTTCTGCTGAATGATACATTAGTTGAGGTTTGAAATGACAGTGTGAACAAGCTCTGCTGCTTAAGGTTATTCTAAGCTTGCAAATACTTATACAGGTTGAACAGCTGGAAGAAGGCATGCCTGGAAGACTGAAAGTGACAGCGAAGTCTACTGAGGGACAAGAAATCTTTGAAGAAGAATATAACACTGTAAGCATTTCTGGATTTGAAATACCTGAGTATAGTAACACAGGAAAATGTATTGAAATACTTCAAAAGTTGTTCAGGAAAAAAGTCAAAGGAGATATTTCTTGAAAAATTGTTCACATAAATTATTGTCAGAAGGAAATATATGAAAGGTCAGTATTCGTCTTCAGTTGAGCCCTGTGGTCAGAATGAGTGAAACTGTATGTGCCTGGAACTTAGTTCATATGAATAGTTCTGTTGCTTGTATTTTTGTTCTGATATTAATGTGTTGCTGTTTGTTGCATCTCTGAAACAAGTTACACATGGCCAAACCTGAACTGTTGGTGGCTCTTTTAAAAAATTTTGGAAAAGTCACTTCAATCGTATGCTTCCGATTTTTTCAGAACAAGACCAAAGGAAGTCTTGTACTGGTAACACCTCTCTTGCATAAAATTATTGTACTTAATTTTGGTTTTTTAGGTTTTAATAGCCATTGGTCGTGATGCATGTACCAGAAATATTGGTTTAGAGGCAATTGGTGTCAACATCAATGAGAAGTGAGTATTGTTCAACTTCCTTAAACCACTGAATTTGATTATTTTTTTTTTTTACCTCTCACAATACCTAATGCTTCTCCTGCCTTTTTTTTTTTTTTAAATCGTCTCATACCTGGCAGTTTTGTGAACCTTTCAAAACTTTTTCTGTCCTGGATTTGAGCACAGTTGTCCATTAACTTCGTTTCTTTAATACGTATTTCATGAAAGAACTATTTTGAATGACTTAATAATTACCTGTTGGCTGCTGTGCTTAAGGAATAGATTTAATATATTTACTTAGAAACTACATCTTAATATTCTGTTAAATTAAATGTTTTAACAAGCTCATGTGGCAAGTTAATCCAGGGATTTAAAGAAGCAGCAAACTTCTTGCCTCCTGTAGATTTAGCTTTGTCTTGTTTCTCCCTGGTGTCAGTGCAAAATTCATGCAAAAAAGGCAAAATTATGTTGTTCAAGAGGAAGAAAAACTAAGATTGGGTTGCAGTATCTAACAGCATACTAAGCCAACTTAAACATGAGACTTATATTACAGCTCTTTTTGCCCATAAGGGAAAATTTACATTGCAAACTGTATAATAATCAAGTAAAAGATCATAAGTTGAAAGATGTCTTAATAACTTCATTCTGATTGGATGCACACTGTTGCTCAGGTCAAAACTGGCCCACTGAATACTGACTTCAGCCATGTGTCAAAGTTGGAGGTCTTTGCTCTCAAGAATTTGCAGTTGAAGTAAAAAAGGCACAAGCATATTTAATAAAGTATGTTCAGTAATTAGAATAACATCTTTGTAGTAGAACTTGTCCCCTGTTTTTTCCTGAGTTTTGAGTAAGGTTATGATACTGAACTCTGTTCTGTTTTCTGTTTGTTTTACAGGAATGGGAAAGTACCTGTAAATGATGAAGAACAAACCAACGTGCCTTATGTTTATGCTATTGGAGATATATTGGATGGAAAGCTTGAACTTACTCCAGTTGCTATTCAAGCAGGGAAACTGCTAGCCCGCAGGCTTTATGGTGGTAGTTCCATAAAGGTAAAGCTAGAAGAATACAACTTCAACTTATTTCTATGCTTTTTGTTTTAGAATTGCAATAATACAAGTTGATTTGCCCACTTGACTGTGGGCACTGCAAGTGTTTTGTAAAAATAAAAAAGTGCTAATACAACTCTTCCTGTTTGTATACAGTATAGAACTTGCTTAGTCTAAATATAAATTTTGTTTTTTATTTTTAGTGTGACTATATCAATGTACCAACGACAGTGTTTACTCCTTTAGAGTATGGCTGCTGTGGGTTAGCAGAAGAAAGAGCCATAGAAGAATATGGACAGCAAAATTTGGAGGTAAGAGCACTGAAGACTTGTTTAACTTGTAACTTGATAATGTTTTTCTTGGGCCTTGCTGTTTTACACTCAAGGCATGGTATTAGAACAGGATTAGAAGGTTAACTAGATAGATCTTTGATTGTGGGAGTGTTGTCATCTGCCTAACAAGGTATTAGACTCCCAGAAATCCAGGATGAGAGTTGGTAATGTTAAAAATTGCATGTAGCTATTTACATGATGCCAAGAAGAATTTGACTTCAGGAGGCCATACTCAGGTTGCAAAACTGTAGGTGATCTTTGTGGTGTGTCTTACAGTTGTTGCTGTTTTAATCTAGTATTTAAATCAGAAGCATGTGGTTTGAGTCAAGTCTTCCTCTACTTACTTTTAGAGGATGGCCTGCTTGGGCCATGGGGAACAAAAAATCACTGTCTTGACTATATTATGAAAATCTAGTGAATAAAATGTGAAAACACCTATCTGTATAAACATGAAAATTTAGATTTGTCTGACTAAATTAATTCATGAAATTCTAATACTATTTCCTTGTCATCCTCCCAGGTTTATCACAGTTTGTTCTGGCCACTTGAATGGACAGTACCAGGCAGAGACAACAATACTTGTTATGCAAAGATTATCTGCAATAAACTCGATAATGTAAGTAGCGAGCTGGAATGGGTATGCTGAGTGTATTCTTGGAAATTTCTTTCTAGGCTAGCCAAAAGACTGTTATCTTTTATTTTGCCTGTCTGAGGCATTTTGCCTGTACCCATTCTGTTAACATAAGTATTTGTTTTAAGATGTCTGATCAGTTTGGTGAGAGCTGATTGTTTTGTTTAGGTGGGATTTTTTTTTAGTGGAACAGCTGTTTGAGCAAGTGGTAGCTTTATGCATTTTGAGACTTCATCCGGAGTTCCTATATTAAGGATAGACTTGTAAAGGAAGTTGGCATGATTTTTCTTTCAAGAGGGTTTTGAGTATCTGTACAATCTGATGCCTTGCTTTAGGTTTATGAATCCTGTGGGTTTTGCCTTTTACAGAGTGCAGAGTTTTGTTCATTTAGTAGAAATGTTGAAAACATGTTCGTTCCTAGAAAACTTGATGAGAAATGAGACTTTGTAGTGATCAGATGATTCGTGCTGTTGCAAAAAAGTGCCAATGCTGTCCATTATTTTCCCCCAAAGCCATCTAGGAGAACAGATGAACAAAGGAAGATTCGGGGGGTTTAAAGTTACTTTGGAGAGAAGGAATGATATGATGAAATAGTGTGGCTTTTAAGCAGAAAGGAAGTAAGCTTACTCTTTTCCTTAGCCCACCTAATCCTTTCTCAAAGGCTTAAAGCAGGAAGGCTCAAAGTTCTGCTTTTATTGGAGCCTCATTAGAAGTAATCCAAATGAACAGAACACAATGGAAGGAGGGATTTTACTTAGATATCCTAGGATGCTGGAGGGTTTTTTGTTTAAAAAAAAAACCACACAAAAACTGACCTGCTTACGTTATGTAATTTTCATATTTGGAGTTGTATACTAGAGCTCTTGATAGTTTACCTAGTACTAACTCCTGTTTTGTTCTCACCTCTCTTAAAGAATCGTGTGATAGGATTTCATGTTCTCGGACCTAATGCTGGTGAAGTTACCCAGGGTTTTGCAGCTGCAATAAAATGTGGTCTCACCAAAGAATTACTTGATGAAACAATTGGTATCCATCCAACTTGTGCAGAGGTAAGGGAGGGTGAGGACACAGCTTGATTTAAAACCTGCTTCTGAAGATGGTTACCTGTATGCACGGAAAGAATGCTGCATTGTATTTTGAGATTTGTTTAGTACTTGCTTAACTTCTGACTAGAAGATACTACCATGTGATAGGAAATGTTTTAATTGTGCACTGCAATGTTTTCCAGTGTAACAGTTCAAAGAAATCAGGTGTTGTTACTTTACAAGATGAGACTAATAGCCACGTGGAGGATGATAAGAACTGTTCTTTTGGTGTCTTACAGGTGTTCACTACAATGGATATTACAAAAGCTTCAGGACAAGACATCTCTCAAAGGGGCTGCTGAGGTTAAAACTGCTGTTTTACCTGTTCTCATGTTGTGCACACTTCATTCTGTGGAAGCTCTAATACATGCAGCTGCTTTGCAGCAAAATAAACATTTGCATCAGTACCACTGTATGTCCTGCAGCTGGGAGTGGTGCCTTTGTGAGGCTTCCACAGTAAATAGTGTTGCAAATGGGAACAGTAATACAGCAGGGAAACCTTGGACTCCAAATCCCGACTTTGCTTGGAATCAGCACTACTGTGCTTTTTTGATGTTCTAGCTCAGAACCTTATTGTGAGGTGAGCTACGACTGATGGATACCATGCAAGGCTGGGAGATCTTTGCCCGGTCAGATGACTGTACTCCTCCTGAAGGAAATTCTAAAGTTGCACAAATTAAAGCTAATGCTTCTAGGCTCCAGTGTCTTGTACAAAAGCCTGAGATAGAGGACAAATGTATAACTGAATGATTCTTGCCAACAGTTTACAGTCGACTGATTTACTTTTATTGATGCATTTTGTTTTACTTAATTGTGTAATCAGTTGAGGCAGGATGGCACAAATAGGATGCCATGTTGAGTAGTGCAGTTCAAGCACTAGTCTCCCACCTCAACCAGTCTAAAATTTCAGAGTAATCTAAGACATTGCTGTTGTTCACATTAATAGTTGTTTGACCTCAGGTGATATCCTGTCTTTCAGATAAAAAATTTCAGTTGTAGGCATCTTTTGTATCAGGATTGAAGAGCATAAGACCATGTCGATTTGTCCTTGCTATTTATGATTATATTTAGTGCTAATGGTCTCAAGTCTGGTTTCAGCTCTGCAATGTAAAACAGTACAGAACCCAGAGCTGCAAGTTTGTACTCCTATGTGGAGTATTGAAGTCTGAGAGGAGCAGGGTGTGAGAATAGGTGCCAGCCTATGATGGTAATAAGCATTGTGTAGAATTCCTTTGAAGTGTGTGTCACAGCAGAGAGCAATGACTTGGTGTGCTGTTATGATTTGTGTAATGTTGTGTTCAGCCAGTTTTCTGAAGCTTTCTTCCACCCCTAGCATTCTGCTCTGGAGGTTTGGCTCTTACTTTTGTCCAAAGAGATGTTTTGAAAGACTACTCTGAACATTGTACCATAGTAAACATTTTTAACTATTTAATCTGTGATGTATCATGGAATTTGAAGTTCAATAAACAACTCATACAACACTTTGTGATGTCTGATCTCATGGTTTATGTTATTGCATACTTGGAATTTTGTTGTGCTAATACTGTATTGTTTATCACATGCAATACTAAAACCCCTATAGGCTTGTGCATGCTGTAGTCTTTCAAATGGAGAAACAAGTTGTCTTGTCTTGCCACATCTGGGGACTTGCTTAAGAAATCTAACATGATTCTACTTCAGTATGTAGATTTCTTTCTGTCCAAGATGAGAATATGATTTTGTACGGCTCCTGTATGCTCCAGGAGATCCTAAATATACATGTTTTAATGCAGAATGCTCAGTAGAATCTAGCTAGAGTGTTAGCAGCAAATTTCATTGGTGTTCAAATAGAATACCTCTTGGAGGTTTTGCTGCAGGTGCCTAGTAGTAGAGCAAAATATTTTCACTTGACAGTGCTGACACTTACTGAGCTTCTAGTGTTGCTTTGCTGCAGGACTCTGGCAAGTTATTTGTTCTGGTCTTATAGAAATACTGGATAGAACCACCTGCTTGCAATCGCTTCTGCAACAGTGGCTTCAAGAATAGCACTGCCAGAAGGTTACATGCCTGAAAGTTTGCCTCTTAGTAGGTCAGATATTATATTTTGAAGTAAAGTAGGCATAATAGTAATGTAGAAGTGACCTTAATCTCTAAGTTGAAGTGGATGAACCAGAGACTTAGCTGAGTTATTTTAAAAAGTGGGGGGAGATTAGGGCAGACAGCTAGTAGCAAGTAATATGTTACAGGCTTTTGCACAACCTCAACATCTCAAATGAAACTTAGTAAACAACAAAACGTTCAGAAGGCTTTATATCCTGAAAAACTGACTGCTAATGGCAAAGTTTAACTTGTGTAGCCATGTTATAGAGGAAGTGAAGGAGGAAAAAAGTCAACGAATTATACCTTCCTGAATTAACTATTAGTAAGCACTAATTGAGTTTTATTTCAAATTCATATTTGATTTGCAGGTTCAGGTTAATTGATCAATAATTACCACATGCGTATCTGTAACAGTCTGCTAATTGCAGATGTTTCTTATGTTAGACTTGTCTGGGCTGTCAGCTCTTAAATGGTACTTTACAAGCATTGAGCACCCTGTACTGTTAGTCTTTTAAGTTTTAAACTCTCCAGTTAAAATATAGAGAAGGTAGCTAATAACAAGAGTAGTATTTTAAGTTAACATGTTGCTTGTGTTTCAGTATGTTCATGTGTAAAATAAAAAGTGCTGACATAGTTAAAAAACAAAATTAAAAAAACATAGTTAAAAACCAAAATTTTAAGCGTGACAGTAGATATTAGAGAAAAACGTAGTATCTAAGAAGGAAAAACATGTTACAGCCAATACGTCTGAGTGTACAGTCTAACATTGGTTTTCCAATGTTTTTTGTTTGGTCTGTGGCTGAGTTAAATAAGTAAAATGGCTTCCTGCTTCAGTCTTTTCTAAAATGTCTTTTGTTATGTATTCTACACCTAGAGTCGAGCAGTTATGTGACCCTAGATGCTCAAGCTGTCAGTTGTCTCAAGTATTGGGGCCATATCATCTCTTATTCTCAAAGCTCTCTTTTCCTCAGTACCTTTCAGGCGTGTTGTACCTTACTAATGCATTATTTATAAAACTGAAATAAATTTTAAAAATTGCAGGTCCAGTATAGTGGCCAAGTGTGGGGAGAACTTTCTGATGTAGTTCTGAAAAGGCTTTAAGCCAGCTTATGTCCATTTCATTACGTTGCAATTTCTACAATTTCTGCTGGTCTGCCCTCTGACAAGAAACTTAGTGGAGAATGATGCACATTGCGGTGTGATGAGGTATAACAGCTGAGTTGTTAGCTTGATAGAAGAACTGTGAGAAATGGACATCTTCTAACACAAGCTGATTAAATAATCCTCAACAGGCCAAGTAACTGCAGGTAGTAAGCACTAGCACTTTCTCTCTGTGTATTTGTTTGAGCAACAGAAGTATAGACAAAACTACAGGGAGAGCCTTTGTTAAGCTATGTAAGTAGCATTTAAATGACTGTCTATGTTTGTCTTCAGTTATCAAACTTGCTTTGATGGAAACTCAGCTAATGCAGGTTTAAGTGGGTTTAGAATGCTCTAAAACAATCTTCCCTCTAGCTAACAAGGAACAGATGCCTTGTCCTGAAACTCATTTGCTTCAAATCATTAGTGAGTTTGAGTAGCACAGACACTCCAGCAGTGACACCAAAGGCAAAATGGTATGTTTACACTTCTGTTGTCATAAACGTTGTTCGCATTCTGAAGGTGATAGTAAATACTCGTTTGCTTACTAAATCTGCTGTTGGCTGGTTCAGTGTTTTATCTATAGCACTGATAATTAGGACATTCTGTATCTGGGCAGTTGCTTTTGAAACAGTGGATAAACAGCAAAGCTGTGTTGTTTTTCTAATTTATTACTGAAATTTATTCTTTCCAGGTTTAGGAGTGGTTGTGATTATAGTTATTGTAAACATGGAAAACACTTAATCATCAAATTAGTAGATGGCTTTCCTCATAGCATGAATTTTAATTAAATTTTGAGCACTATAATTTGTTTTGAGTAACGCAAGCAGCTAGTTGGCCTGAGTGAGAACTGGGGGGGCAAGTCAGAGATGAAAGGGGGAGCTGAATATTCTGTAATAAGCCTTGAAATGCCAGAATAAGACATGAAAGATTTTTCCTGTGTGACTGTACTACTTAAAGCTTCAGATTCTCACTATTCGCCTCGGAATGGCTTCTGACAAAGACTTGAAGTGTTTACTTTTCTTCAGCAAATCTCAAATACTGGAAGAAAACTGAAAAATAAATACTGTTTTATTGTTTGGGGTTTTTTAAGGCCCAAATTGGAGTTTATATATATTTAAATCTTGCACTTGTCAAGTCTTTTTTGAATATTGGCAAGAGAAAAGTTCTAGGATGTGCCCTGGAAGAGGTGGGAACAGCAGAGGAAGGAAAGGTCAAGTGTTTTAATTAAAATAAACAGTGGATTTAAGGAAGCAAATAACTTTCTTGTGGGTTTGCAGCACTATATAATCTATTCTCAAGCTTGTAATTCAGGTAAATGAAGAGACAGGTTAAGAACTCCTTAAATGACCTTTTTTAATTGACATTATACAGTGAATGTGTGATTGAACATCTTCACCTCCATTAAGGTATTTGAGCTCACAATTTGCAGCTGAGTTGGGTACTTCCCAGTGCTGCCTCTAAAAATAGTAACTATCTATTAAGATAATTTATTTGCATGAAAAAAACAGGAGTAGTCCTGTGCTCAAAAGTGTTATAATGTCAAGGTGTTTGAGAGGCAGCACTGATTGCCTGTAACTGGAAGGCAGAATAGAAAATACCATTTGTTTTGCAAGAGCCAGTATCACTGCTCTGCTGGTTACTTGTACTTCCTTTTGACCAGCAAATATGACTGTCTCCATGTGTGTTGTGGTGCTTTTGCTCCTCGAGGGAAGAAATAATGAAATTACTCAAAACCAATTGCATTTGTCTGCAGCAGATATATATGGGCAGGGAAGAAAAGAATGACTGTCTTTAGAGATTCAAGTAGAGCTAACAGTTTGAAGGGTTTGAGCTATAGTATTTTCTACTATCTTTTCTTTAAATAACTTGCTACTCTTGTGATACGTACAGTCCAAACATCATTGTGGTGAAAATCTGGGAAGTTTAAACTTGATTTCTAAATAGAAAAAATTGTCATAAAGGAATTTTTGGAAGATTTCATTTGTGATAAGGTTTGTAATTGTCTTAGCAGCTTTGGTGGTTTGTCCATTGAAGAAACGAAAGGCTATTTCTGTAATTAACTTCACTTAAAATTATTTATTGCAGCCTTCTCATTTTTTTCTGAAACACAAGAGTATTTCAGATACTTTGTGTACGAAGTCCAACAAAGAATTATCTGTCTCCCTTTCCCACTGCACCCTGCCAACGGAGTCCCCAGCTGTGATTTATTTGACTTGTCTGTTTCTGCTGCTTGGAGTAGTGTCCCCACTAACTGTAGGTATGTGTAAGTTGTACCTAAATGGACCAAGAACCAAGATTTTATGGTTCTAAGAGTGTCTGGGTAAGGAACTCCCTTTAAGTAGTACTTAACGCTGTTGTTACTGTTTGCTTTTAGCGGTTGTGGGTAGATCCTGGCATGGTTCACCACCACCTTGCCTTGTAAAAAATGTGACTCTTGGAAACCTGGCACTGACTTCCTTACGCAACCTTCCCTTTGACGTGCTCTGACTTGGGGCTGGTGTAGTGTGTGGGCAGGGGAAAAGTTAGAGCACTGATGGGGTCTGAACTATTGCAGGTGGTGACTGAGTGGAAGTCATGGGCTGGCATTGTGCATTGGCAGGGGAGCTCGTGCTGGCAAAGGCTGGGCAGAATAGGAAGGAATTGGTGGGGGTGGGAAAGAAATTCTTTATCTGGGATTTTTCAGCTATCATTCTTACTTTTCTCCTGCGCTTCAAACAGGAAGAAAAGTCATGGTAGAGCCTCTACCACCTGGTGGTTAAAACCCTGTGCTGGGGCTTTATCGGTCATGTTTGTTGCCAGGTGATGTGTGTGCTCCATCCCATCTCCTGTGGGTGTAGGTAGTGGTACCAGCAAGTGAGTAGACTGGAGGCAAAGATTTTTGCTGTGCACTGTTCCTTCTCTTTGCCAGCAGAACTTCCCTCAGCCGCATTCATTCTGTTCTTGTCTGTCCCCCTCGACAAAGATTATTGCCTACCCTGTGGAGTATGAGATCTTCCTACTCTGTCCCCAAAATAAGAGCTCCCCTACTTTCCCTGGAGCAAAGACATCTACAAAACTGCCCTAATTCTCTTCCTCTTCCTCTGTCCCTTCCCAGACTTCCAATTACAACTGTCATCTTCCTGTTGCATTCCTGTTGCATTTGAATGTTAATTTTATTGACCTTTGATAATCCCTTCCCTCCTTCTAGCTAAGGGACAAACTTCAAAAGAATTGTTCCTCTTTAAAGCAATTAAAGGTGCTCCTTGCTTACCAGATTGGCATCTCCATAACATTCAAGGTCTCTGCTGGGCCAGGAAGGTGGAAGAAAAAAGCTTGGAAAACAGGCCACCTGTCTCCCATTTTGGATGAAACATCATTAAACAGCCCCTTCCTTTCAGGCTCCAATTCATCTCTCCCCTTTACTAAAGGAGTTGAGTTTCTAATTTAGGAAGCCTAAGATTCTGTTACTGAGATGATTGCATTTAATTTAGTCCACATTCTGCAGGGGACTTAAGTTCACCTGACTGATCCTGACCTTAGTCAGCAGGTAACACACGCTTATAAAATGTGTTTATCTTCTACCTGGGTTTACTTCACTGGGCAGTGACAAGTAAAGGTTAGGACTTCTCTGGTCTTGCATCCATGGTGTGACTGTGGTGGTTACATAGCATCTCTGAGGATAAGCTGAAACTGCACAAGTGAGAGGATTAGTCGTTGTTTGCACAGCATTTTAAAGTTATAAAATGAGATTTGTTAAGAGCAGTGTCACTGACAGGATCTGTTAGGTGCAGATCTGTTTCTGGCTGATCACCAGTGCTTGTGTTGGATCTTGGTAGGGTTCCTGTGAGAAATTGAATTCCTAGGTTTCCCTATGCAAATTCTTATAAACAAGGTGAGGTGCTTCAACCGTGGCTGGCCGCCAGGTAACCACCAAGCTGCTCTCCTGCTCTACCACCTCAGCAGGACAAGTGAAAAAAATACAAGGAAAAGGCTCATGGGTCAAGATAAGGACAGGGAGGACACTCCCCACTCCCTGTCACAGGCAAAACAGACTCGACTTGTAGAAAACTAACTTGATATTAATTGATACCAGAGCAAGGTAGTGAGACATAACAACAAAACTAAAACCACCTTCTTCCCTGGCTCAACTTCGCTCCCAACCCTTCTGCCTCCTAGCCAGTGGTACTGGGAAGTTGTGGTCAGGTTGCGAGACTGCATCTTCAACTGCTCCTTCCTCGTGCTGTTCCCCTGCTCTTGTGTGTGGTTCCTCCCAAGGGATACAGTCCTTTACAAACTTCTCCAGTGTGGGTTCTTCCCACAGACATCTAGGTTTATACTTTTGCCTTCCATCCCTTTTCTAATATCAAGTACAAAAAAGTAGTTAAAAATCACAGCTCAAAAACATTAAGGTTTGGCTCTTTTCTTGGGTCCTGCTGCTGTCCACAAAACAGCATTAGTAGGGGCAGAGCTATTATGTTTAGTATCACATCTTCTGTGCATTGCTCCAGTATTCCAAGAGTCAGTACTTGTAATCAGGGATTAAGCTATCTCCGCAATTCATCTTAGTGGCATATGATAGCAAGCATAGGTTGCTCCTAAAAATTGCGGAAGATTGTTGAGCCTTGAGCTACTTCCTTCCCGTACAGTAGGAAAGACAGCTGTGTTTGCCAGACATTGAGAAATCAATACATCTCAAAATTCAAAAAGTTCTAAAGATAAGATGAGCTGCTGAGTACAGTTTGGGTGTACCTCTGTATGTGTTTGTTTTCTTCTGTTCTGCCAAAAAATAATATTTTTTTTAAAGTGACTTTCATGTATAACAAAGTGTGATATTAAAAAAAAAAAAAACCACAAACAAACAAAAAACCCAAACCAACAACAAACTTTTGTCATCTCTAAATCTAACATAAGCAAACTGGGTTAGTTGCTTACATTTCTGTGTCCCCTATAAACATCTGTTGCATTATTTTACTTGGATATTTTGGTTTGGGTTGGGTTTTTTTGAGATTGAATAGCTGAAGGAAATGGAAGCAAGGAGGGCAAAGTATCCATCAGAGAATTTATTTAAATGCAGATATCCTCCAAAGTTATTCGGTTTGTGGCAGGAAGCAAGCAAGACGATAGTGGGGAAGAAGTGGGGAGAGGCCGTATTCATCTCTGACACCCATTGGCATTGCAGTTTTTTCCATAGTGTTACTGGAGGCAGCACCATGGAGTTGCCCGTCCCTGCCTCCTCTGGTGGGCTAAGCTGTACGGAGTGCTCACCTTGCTGCTTTTTCATTGCTTCTGTGCTGTAAGTAGGCGATTAATACCCTGAAGATCAAACCTGTTTTTCCAGCTAGCCCTAAAAATAGTAACGTACAGTTAAACTTAATGATTTTTCAAAGTGAAATATAAAAATGTCAAGGTAATTCTACTAGATTGTTTTTTTTATTCTGGTGGTTTCCTAAGTCGTCCTTTATTAGAGTGATGATACTTTAAATGTATTCATTAATTATTGCAACATGAAAGATTATAACCTTTAATTTGAGGAGTCCTTACCTACCAGGAAAGAAACAAAGTGATAAGTCAAATATCTCTTTATCAGTGACTTGTGTTACACTAAAGTGGCCTAAAGAGAGAGAAAAAATTGAAAGGAGCCCTCTAGCCTCAGCTGTTGCTTTGTTTTTCTTGTTTTCTTAGGTGAGCTCAAGTAGCCATTAAAAATCTTCTTTCGTCTCAAGCTGATTCTCCTCAGAGATTCAGCAGTCAGTGCAGAAGGTGGAATAAGTCTGCTTGAAAAGTCTACAGCTTGTATGCCTGAACTGTAGAAGACATCCTGAAGGAATGTTCTGCTCTCGTCGAACCCACAGCGCCCATGCTTAAAGCTTTGCAGAAGTAGTGTAGAATAAGGAAGCGATGCTTCTGACTTACAAAGCCATAGGGCATCTCAGAAAAAAGCAGACTGTATAAATTAGTTTGACTTGATTCATAGATGATAACAGACGGTGCTGAGTTTTTTGGCTCTTAGTCTCACTCAGAGCAAAACAGAGGTGTTTACTGTTTTCCCAATTTCTCAACTGTGTCTTGTCAAATTGTATATTTGTATGTACTGAAGTGACTCTTCTGTACAAGAGCAAAACACATATGAAAACTTTTGTCTTTTTTCCATGGCTGCTATTAAAACAGTAAGGTCTGGGTTAACACATGCCATAGTCCCAAAGAGGGGCAGGAAAAGGCCTGAAAAATCCTGGTGGAGTATAGAATTAGAGTCCTCCTTGAAAAGAATGATTTTTCCTGTAAACTTCTTGATTACAAGAACTTTCTGTGAAAGTTTCTGTAACCTGTCAGACATGTCATCTCCCTGATGATACCACAATGGAATGCTCCAATCTCCTTAATTATTGCTTTGTGAATAAATTGCTGTAAAATGAGACAAGATTTTAAAGCAAACATAACATTAACATAGGTTATATTTTACGAATTGGACAACAGTAGGTAAAATTTAGGTAAAATGCTTATGCAATCTTTTGTGCTCAGAAAGAACTCAGACTTACTTAAAATGTGTTAACTTGTGAATATTGATCTTTTGTTTTCTCAAGTAAAAAGGAAGTGATTTTCAACAAATACTAAATCAATGCTGTGAGATACATAACATCAAAAAAAAGAGATGTGTATCTTGCAAGAAGATTATTTTCTTGAAGTAAAATCTCGTTTGGCGGTGAGGGGAGGGGTGGTTCCTTCTCTGTATTGTGTGCTCTGAAGGGTAAGAATTATTTATAGGTGGTGGGAAAGCCCATGAATCCTGTGTATAGAACTGTAGCATCCAGCCTTTAGGCACCGGGAAAATGATGCAAAATAGATGCAGCCTTCCTGATTAAAGTCTTCTCTTCTTGTTTTGTTTGGTTTTTTGTTTGTTACTTTATGACTTATAATAGCTGTTTGGAGACAATTACTATTAACCAGTCTTGCTGCTGTCTATCCTGCTTCTGGCTTTATCCTAAAGGCTTTGCATATTTGCATTTGTGCCAAAGCAGAGGCCAACAAACTAAAAGAGGGAGACACTTGGATTACTCCTGTGGTAGAGAGAGTTCTTTAAACTTCAATCAAGCTTACTTGGTTCATTACGTTGAAAAAGTAATGAAAGCACAAGAAAGTAAGAAAGGGGCTGCTTTACTTGTCAATGGTCTAAAGGCAAAGAAAGCAGCAAAAGCATGCAAGAGTCATAATGAAATTTTCTCTACCACTGCTCATGTGGGCTTGTCTGGGCTAACTGAAATTGACCTACTGGATATATTTGGGGCTCATATATTATTGTCTTTGTGTGATCCTGGTGTGAAAATGGCTCCAGAGTCTCGTGGCAATTAAAATTGCTGTTGTAACAGTGCAAGTAGGAAACTGTTAGGAATGTTAGGCTATTCTCAAGTCTTGGTGGGAGGTGGTGGATTTAACAGTATTTCTTAATAAATTTGTCTGCTCACGAAGACAAGCTTCTAATAAGGGTTGTAGCAAGTCTTTTGGGGAATATATTTTTACAGAGTCATGTTCTTACTTCAGCACTTCTGTTGTGAATTAAATGCTTTACTGGATTCATGTCCCTTTTTTGGCATAGTTTGTGGCCCAAGGTTTTAGTTTAATAAGCTATATTATATGGAGCATAAAGAGATCTATTTATATGAAATCATGGTCACTTGATGCTAATGCTTAGTATATTCAGTCTAGCTTCACAATGATCTCATTAGAACAGATTAGAGGCATAAATGTAAAACAATATCTTGCATCTTAAGACTTGTGCTGTTTATGCAGAATTTGGGAAAGCTGAGAATGGGTAAAAGGGTGGGACTCTGTTTTCATAAATCTTCCCCAGTCCTGTCTGGCATTCAGAAAAGCCAAAAACCAGTTCTCATTTACTATCCCATGTATGGGTGTTCTGAGTCTTTAGTGATAGTGTAGTGATACAGTCTCAAAAAAAATGCATAAAACAGACAATACTTATTCCTGGACCAAAGCCTACTCTTTTGGTACATAGAAATGTCCAGGTTTAAAATCTATGAAAATACAACCAAGTTATTTTTATGTCTTTGGGAAGCAAAGTTTTCCAAATATTCAGGGAATTTGAGGGCTTGCCTTGGCAATTCCTGGGATGTTGCTGTCTGAAGCACGGAATGAGTGTTTAAAATAGTTTTATGGCTTTTAGAAAGTTGTGGGTTGGACTTTTGCTTTCAAAAACAGAGTAATAATTTAGACACTTTTGTGTACTATGGCTATGTTTCATGTGGTGATTGCAGCATGTAACAGTGTATTCCGAGTCCTTTGCTGGAATTTGGAAGATGGGATAAACTATTGATGGAAGACAGAAGGAAGTTCTATTGCCATGACAAAAGGGTATCAATGAGGCCTATAAAACTGTGCTTTTATATATTCTACTGTAGTTTGTGCAGATCTGATCTTACCAATGTTATTTTAAAATAAAACACAGTTTCAACACTGTAGTATCTGGTGTATGAATGTAGTTTACTGTTAGCAAATTGAAACTTACTGTTTTCTATTTTATCTGCTATGAAAACATAGGGAATACTCTGTTTCAGCTTGTTTCTGCCCATCAGAGTACCGGCCTTGTCCATGCCTATTCATCATACTTTGGTCTTCTTCCAAGGACCCTGAAGTGAAAAGGATATGTGCTAGAGTCTGTGGGTTGCAATTTTTCATCTACCTCACGTTTTTATTTGGCAACAGTGACACAGTTTTACTGAGCTGCCATTCTTTGGGATTGATCTGCTGTAATTCTAAATGTAACTGTAGAGGTGTCTGCTATCATATGCCAGACTGCAGTCAGCTTTTCAAGACAGTCTGGGCAGAGAGGCAGGTATTGGAATCAATAGTCCTCAGTCCATTTGCCTTTCCTCTGATTTTCAGAAATGGAGATCCTATGAGTCTATAAATACTTGAAACCAAAATGATGTATGATGTTGACTTCTTATGAATATAAATGTTGCTAAAAATTCTCCTTAGGCTCTAGTTGCTAAGCAAGTCAGATTCTTCTCCTTTGTACGTTAACATTTCACCCTGCAAAAGTGTTGTTACAAAAGGGCACCCAGGATTCATTTTCTGGGACAATGGTAAATTACTAAGCTTAGGCAGTGAAGGCATTTGGCCACTCAACAGATTGAATTTAGCATGCCCCCACTCAGAAATGTTTAATGTATCTGTTAGTTTGTTTTGAATCTTTCAATTATCTTCTCAACTACTTATAATAAAGTGCCAATGTTTCTAATTGCCTGTCATCTCCCAAGAATCTCGCTCATAAACTTATGCCTCCCAAATGTTTGCAGGGAAGTGTTTCTGATAAACTTACACTTAGGCTGGCCCAGACTTTGCATTTGCTAATAAGCAGGAACATCTGCTTGTTACTGTTAAAACTAATGCTAAACATTAGAGAAATGACAACGCTATGATTTTGTTGTGATCTAAGCAGGAAAAAAAAAAAA
>VXBW01002926.1:4016373-4074210 GCA_013400375.1 Thinocorus orbignyianus
TTTTTTTTTTTTTTTTTTTTTTTTTTGTCATTACAAAAATTAATTTTTCCTTTATCCTATGATTTTTCTGTCTTCTAATGGTGTTATCATGGGGAAAAAATGGATGGGAATATTCTTTATCTTCCTTGGGATTTAATCTTGTGTGATTTGATGTTATTTTTATTAAAAACAATAACATCTTGAAATAAAAAAGGATATTGGAATGTATCATGGATATACCTAGGCTTTCACACATCTTTTCCACCCAAATACTTCCTTTCTGTTTATGTTTGAATACTTGAATGAGGCAGTGAGATTACATCAAAGGACATGATGCAGATGTTTTACAGGCACTGGTGAGGTGAGGAAGTGTTTGGTTGGATTTCAAGGGACAGGAGGTGATTCTTTGAGGAAAAAAATATTTATGTAATGAACTTGTGAATTTTGGTGTTAAAGGGGAATTTTTTTTGAACTGCTGTGTGCTCCTTTCTCAGTAAGAGTTTAAAAATGTTAACACAGGGTCTGCTTTGCAACTCTTACAGTCTGATTTGGTGCTGAAGTTGGGAGTTACTTGATCCTGCCTTGTCCAGATAAAGCAGGAGTTTGTATTGTAGTACTTCTCTAAAACTGCTGCTGTTTCAAAGTTGGAAAAGAAAATATTATTTTGTGGAAGACAGACATATTCTAGGGCTGATTTTCATTAAGTGTCAGCAGAGCAAAATGATGTTTGGCTAAACAGAGATAATAGAAAGACCCAAAATGTATCATATGATATATACAGTTAGAACCTGCAGTCTTATAAGATTAATGCAGGGCCTAGCTATATGGCAAAGACTTGAGGCTTTTCCTACCCATGAATTCTAGCAGGTGGGAATTCTCTTTGTTGGGAATAGCTAAGCAATAGCAAACCTGCATCCTATGCATTGTTTAATCATTACCACTGCTGTACTTACACAGAACTTCAGTATAAAGAGGAGGCTCTCCCACTAAAAGACCTTCCTAATAATTTGTCAATATTTCTGTTGAAGCTTAGATAGGCAGTGGGCTTTTAATTCACAAGAAAAATCAAATAGAGAGGCCTGTATCTTATATATGGTTATCTTATTGGCAGTAAAAAAAAAAAAGCTTCTCCCTTTCTGAAGCACAAGTAACTCATAAAATCTGAAAATTGCTTTGAAGCATTGGCCTTGGACAGAGCTATACTGTGTAATTGGCTTTTTCAAGAAACCTCTGCATCATATGCTTTAAGGTATGTACTAAGTGATTTAATAAGACGTGTCATTTTTAATTACCGTGGAAGAGCATTCATAAGCCTAAAAATGCAAGTCATGTCCTCTTGGCATTACCGCTCCTGAAAGCATGATTATATAACCTGCAGGAATTAGCACATATTTTTTTTAATCCTCTAAGTGTGTGATAATTTTACGTTTTTGTGATCTGCAGGATGAGGTCAGTACACGATTCAAGGTAAATTAGACTTAACTGAGCTCTCAGAAAAACTGCTGCCAGTTTCTGAGCTTAAATGGTCTAAAATTAGTTCGTCGAGCTCCACAATACATCACTGTCTTAGAAGCGTTCCAGTTCTCCACCCCCTTAATATCATCTCATGCAGTAAAATCTCTACTAACAGATTGGGGAAAAGCCATGTCACTGTAACCGTACCATGGCTACATCTGATTTCGGTGGCTAACTGTAGCAGATAATTGATTTTTGGGTTTTTACTTTTTTCTTGATCTTAAGTTCTCAGTGAATTGTTAGAATTTTAAAGTGGCAGAACTACTCCTTTATAGGAGAAGGTGATTTGCTTTGGAAAATTGTCATGTGCAATTTAACCTGCAGTCCATTGTAATTGATGCTAGCTACCTTTAACAGTTACTTCATGGTTTTCTTTGCTATGTCTGTGCTCTAACTCTATGCAGTGCAAGAATATTGATGCTTTGCAATCTGCTGCGCTGTTCTCACTGCAGCATCCAAGCGTTTGAATGGTTTTACCCAGTTCTCTAAATACTTCAGTCCGCAAAATGTAGGTGGAAAATCCAGCAGAGTAGTAGTGCTGGGAGCTGACAGCAGGTTTGTGGATTTAATGGGAATTGCAAAACACTGAAACATCCTGTTCCAGAAAGGAGCCTAACACAGGTGCGGTTGGGTAAAGCTCTGAAATTTTAGATGAGTAGTAGATTTGTCAAAGTGAAATGCCTGGGAAAGGTCCTGACCAACAAAGTAAGCTCTTTGCACTTAAAGGAAGAAGCATACCTTCCAACAAAGTGGGAACTGGCCATTTTCAACTAGATTTGGTCTTTCATCATCTGCAACACTTCTGTCAATGTTTGAAAGTTTCCAATACTTTGCAGTACTTAAAGCATATGCTGCTACCTATTTAACTGTCAGTTGGGGCAAGCTTTTAGCATAAAGTGGAACTGCATAACTTCACTTGAAAATAACAGGCTCATTCTTCAGTAGAGGACAAGCTGAATGGAACCTTAGTAGCATAGATTCAGGAAATCCTTTTCCTTTAATTACATTTCAGCTTTACGTTATAATTTTCTCCTGTTATTTTTTTTCCCCCCTTTTTTATGGCTAAGGTTAAAGAAAACTGCCTGCTCCCAGGCAAGATGCATTAGCTTTGTCTGTGTCCTTACTCCAGTCCACTGTGAGCCTTCAGTACAACTGCCCCAGTGGAACAATTCATTGCAGATGCTGTGGGACATCAGACCCTACCAAGCAAGGTACTGGTTTTGCTTCTGCCCTTTCACACTGCACCTTGTTCAAAATGCGCCTTGTTCCAACTTCTGCCTTCAGTTGCTGATGTGTCCTGTTCATTTGTCTCTTTCTTACTTTCTTGACAGATCAAACAATAGACATCTTGATTTATAGTTGAAACCATATTAGATGATGGGGTGTGTGTGTGCATATGTGAAAGTGAATAGTAAGATATGTCTATGTTGGTGGTTTACAGATTTCAGTGACTTCTGTTTGCAGTGTCAATACAGGTAATCCTTCTTCAATAGAAAAAAAACAACTAGGGAAGACACAGAAAACAAAGACTTCTGAGTGCATCTTCTTCGTTTAAGGTTGGCACAACTATCCTGAAAATTATCTTGTTTGATCTATAGCTAGCCATGAAAAGCCCCTGTTTCTATTAGTGATTTTATTTATGCGTGTATTGTGAGAAAGAGGTTAGAAATAGTTTATAGGGAGAAAGAAGTGAGAAGTTTGAGGACATGTAAGGAGCCTGAGGCAGAACAGGAGAAAGGATTGGAATTTTCAGCCTATGTGGTGATAACTTATAAAGCACAGAATAGACATGCAAGAACCACTTCATCTTACCTGGGACAAGTATATATAAATATAGAGAGTGAATGAACACTTGAATAGGGAAGCTAGAGCTGCTGGTTCTGTGCTGCTGTTGCTTGCTTTCTCCAGAACCAGAGAATGGCAAATGAAGTGTTGAGAGTCTCAAATTAGCCGAGTACTTAGATGTCCCTTTTTTATGACACTCACATTACAGAAAAAGGTATTTTGTAAAAACTGTTACTTGACTATAAAGGATGCTGTGCTGTTGTAGCCTTACATTTTCCCTTCTCAACACTATAAAAAATGCCCAGGATTTTATGTGTTAATATAAGCTTTTACTTTGCTAATACTGCTTATCCTGCTGGACTAAATAAGCTACAAATACTAAATTGTAACTTTGAAGACGAGGGAAACTGAAAAGAAGAAAGTTGGTAAAAGAGTAGAGTTTGAAAATTCATTTCCATTTTAATGGGATTTTAATTGTGTTCTGAATATGCTTCAAGTTTAAATCCAATGCTTATAAAGCTCACATTACAGAGTTGTAATTTCAGTGGAAGCATATGTGTTTTGTCTCCTGAAGTACCCCATCTGTCAGGTAGCACCCTGAGAGCTGATTTGTGTATGCAAAGAGGAATGAGTGTGTAATTGTTCATTTACACAGATTGCTGTAGGATTCAGATGTGTCACTAAAAGGTCAGAGCCCCTCTGTTCTGTAAAGAGAGTTTGTTTAAGGTTGTGTGAACATGCATTAAATGAAGAAAATAAAAAAAAATCTGTGGGAATACTGCTAATCCTATAGAGCTGTATTTGCATGGGCTGCAGTCACAAGTATCCAGTAGTCTTATTCGGTGCAAATACTCAAGTTTTGTTTTAATTTTATTTCAAGACTAAATTTATAATTCCTCCCACAGTTTAGTCATAATAGCTTGAGTGTCACTGAAAAAAAAAAGAAAAAGCAATACTTATTTTTATTCAGGCTCTTTAAAATATTGCCTCTCCTAGGTAACAAAGAAAATGCCATTTCAGATAATGACTGAATTTTAAAACAGGTAGCATTTCAGATAGACTATGTGCTACTGTCTGGTAAAATAATTCCAGTCTTGCTAAATTGTGGTTCCTGGGTAATACAATACTGACTCTTAGATACTTTCATTTGTTTTGCAGTAGAGTCAATTACCAAAGGCTATTCTAATGTATTTCTAGGGAACCACCAAGTGATAAAGAGAAACAATTTAATTATCTCATTTGTATCTCAGAGAAGAAAACCAAACCAACCAATCAAATAAAAGAAAACTAAACTAGAAACAAAAACAAACCCCAAAATCAAAAAACACCCCACATTTAAAATAGAAAAGGAAGAACAAAGTGTTATAGCACTCACAGTACAAAATACTGTTTCTGCTCTCTCTGTCATAGTAAATTCTCATCTCCCTTTTCCACAGAAAAGCTTACTACATTGCTGCTCTCATTCTGGCCAGTGAAGCATTGCTTCAACTGGTGTGCTCAGTGAGTTGCAAAACTTCAGTTAAAGCATCAGCACAACAGTTAATAGCTGTCACTCATCCATGATGCCAAGGATTAGTTTGGATTAGCTCTCCATTGATATTTGTCTCTGGTGACTGGGTGCCTTGAGCAGCTGGCGTGCAAACATTTTGAAGCACACCCGAAGACCAAGGGTGGTGAGGTGACCTACTCTGTTGCTTGTACCTGCATCTATGCATGGTGTCTCACCTTTTTTCTTTTTTTCTTTTTCCCCCTCCAGTATCAAGCCTAGAGATCAAGAGCTGGAACGCAGAGTACTAGGCTGTCTTTCAAAGTCCAGGTTTCATTTTAAAAAACTGTTATTCTCATCACTTGACAAAGTACATTCAGGAGTTCCATGGGGCATGTAGAGAAGAACTTCATGTGTTATGGAATATCTGATATGTCCAATTGCATCTTCCATTCCCAAGTAACCAAAGGCATTTCATGGGTGCACAAACGTCTTTTAATTAATGATCAGAGGTAAAGAAACTTCCACCTCCTTTCCAGAGGCTAAATTGCCAATGCAAACCTGAGCAGGTTGGTCTGTTCTCTCTGATTCTGATAGTTCTGTTCTTATGGTTCCAATACAAATCTGTGGGTGGTGGAAGCAAAGTTAAATCTCTTTTCCACCGAGTCAGAGCAGAGACTGGAACCAAGAACTTGCAGAAAAACACCCTTATCACTATATTTTACAGTAATGTGGGCTGTGGATTTCTCAAAGTCTTTCCACATAGAATTATTTCTATTTTTTACTTTGTTTTAGAGTGCTTAAGTAGTTATCTGGGAGAGTAAGACAATTTTCAGGCTAAACATTACGAATCAGGAAGTCTGACTTCTCTAGCTTTGTGGTGTCAGTCTTTTCACTTCAATTTAAAAAGCTAAAAAAAACCCCATGAAATTCAAGTGTCTTGTCTTCAGTCACATACAGTATTGAAGCCTGTTTAGGTGACTGTCCCAAATCCTTGCTGAATATGGAGTTCTTGACTAACATTTTAATGAAAGACAGGCAGAAAAAGGTGAGTCATAAAAAGTTTTGATGGTCTATGTGTCTTTAGTGAATTTTAGTAGGCTACTATTCTGTGGTCAGGAAAATAAAATCCAATGTGAATCAAGGGAAAGTTAAGGAGGACAGAAATAATGCAGCTGCTCAAACTGAAGAAATCCAAGGTTAATACTGGTAGCTTGGCCTTAGGACTAAACTGGCAGAAAGTAAGTGAAAGCTGGTTTAGAGTAAGATTTTAGAGGTTGCTTTGCTGTTCCAACTTCTTCAGTAAATTAAGAACAAAGTGCTATTAAAATGTGGCCCTGTTATGATACACAATTAACAAGGTCTGTGTTTAATTCTCAGTAACTACTGTATCTGCTAGATTTATTAATAAAAAGTCTGACAAGTAGTCATGGTTTGTTAAATCTGGCCAGTGTATCTTACAGTGCATTGGGCACTAAGTGAAAAATTCCACCCTGTACTCTTACCTCTATAGTTCTCACTGCAATTCATACTCTGCCCTCAGTAATAATTTTGCAACACCAGCAGTCTCAGAGGGTATGTAAAGGTGTACTGAGGGCAATGGTGTTTAGCTTTGCATCTCAAAACTGCTGAAGAATTACATTGATGGGATATGAGAAATTGCAGAATACAAACTGGATTCTGTAAAAGTTCTAACGTTGTTTATAAGAAAAGGGTGTTAAGTCATCTGATTTCACTAAATGAGGGTGTAAAGTGGATTACAAATACCGAGCAGATCTATTTCATTGTTGGTCATTTCTTTTTAGTAGTGTTTTATTTTAAAATGTACTGTACAAGCCTCTGCCTGTGAATTTCATCTTAAGGCACATAATTGATTTAAATACTTTCTCCCACAAAATTCTGGGAGAACTACCTATGTAGCAATAGGAAAAATATAGACTTGTTCTTCCTTCTTGTACACGTGTTCTCGTATACATATGCACTCACACACCTATGAGGTGTAAAAATCCCTATTTAGTTGCCAGGGCTAGTAGGAGACTACTGGTTGCCCGAGGCAGAGATTAGGGGCAAATGCATTGAATGACTCATTGCATTACCCAACACAGCTTTGTGGGGTCTCTGTGGAGCCCTAAGTAATTGTTATCTGACCCTTCCCTCTGCTGGAGCCAGTATTAAATCCAGAATTGATAAAGGAAGTTGCACCATAGCTTTGAACGAATAATGCAGTAATTTTGCAGAACTGTGTAGCTATTGAAAGCCAAAAGTTTTTTATGATTCAGTGGATGAACAGGCAATCACACAGTGCGTGTTGTCCTCACATGCTTGGCAATGTGCACAGCTCAAGTTCACGTAAGTTTATTATGTCTTCATGATGAGATGGATATTGGGAAGACTATTACTGCTGACTTATAAGTGACTCTGGATGAATGGGTGTGACTGTTGGGATCCTAAAGGTACTGGGAGCTGCATTGTGCAATCTGGGATCATTGCAGTATGAAAGTATGAAAAACTTTTTATAATGCTCAAACTGAACAGAGCTGCTCTCTCCAGGCATTAGGAAATGCTTGCTTTCTTGTACTGAGTGCTGTTGAACTTCACTGCAGAAGCAATCTGAGATGCAAAGACAGAGATGTGAGTTATAGTCACAATTACGGACACTCCATTTGCCTGAGAAGTTCATGGGGAGGAAAAATCAATGCATCAAAGCAAGAGCATGGGTATATGGGAATTAAGTGAATGCCCAAAAGTCATACTGAAGTTTGTGGCAGAGCATAAAATTACAACACCTGAGGTAGAACTATGGAGATTTCAACTAGAGCAAGATGAACAATTTTCAACTAAATTAGCAGTCAGTAAAACATGTCAAAAGTACACTGAAGTGTTTCCTAGGATCATACAACTATATTAAAATTTGTGTCAGAAAAGATCCTAAAGAGGGGGATAATTTTTATATTATTTTGTCCTGAGAAAAAAGCGGGCCTAGTGGTCAGAATATCATCTAGGATATGTGAAGTGCTAGTTTACACCTTTGCTTTTTCATATTCAGAATTGGTGCTTGAATCTGAGTTTCCCTCATCCCAGATAGCTGAGAGATTTGGCCTTTTACTGTTTGAAGGCAATGGCTTCATCAGCTTTGTTTTTTGAAAGGACATACAAGTATCTTTGGAGTCATCAGAATTGAAAAGAGTGAAAATCCTCCCTTTTCCCTTTAAACACATCAATGAAAGAGTTGCATTGCCCATGCTGCTTGCACTAGGAGAAAAATACTTATGATTTCATGGGTAAAAGTCATCTGTAATTAATGATTTAATTTAATAAGGATTTTAATAAATCCTTTTAAAAAAGAATTTAACTTAGTCACAGCCAATTTATTAGACTTCCTTGTTCTTGTGACAAGATTGTCTTTTAGATTTTCTTTCTTCTCCCTGATGTGTAGATCACGGTAGTGTCATTATATATTGTTATTAATGGTAATAATATGTATCAACGCTTCACTCAAAGCATGAGACGACAGCAGTGTGAAACCAGAAAAACACATCAAACCCAAAAGTATTTCAAGCATTTCCGCAGCTCTCTATTGTTCTTCTGTGCTTTCTGTGTGTTGCATTGTTTTTGTTTACCTGTTTGGTCTGGGTTTTAAGCAGTGAGTGCGCCAGGGTCTGCAGTTTGTCTGCTGAGTCCATTCCTACCCTGCTACAGGATTCAGTGGACTAGGTGGTGATTCTGTGGGAAAAAAAAACATGTGACATAATGATAGATTACTGAACACCCTCCATTTGCAATTGCTCCTGTATCTCTGGAAATCTACAGAAACTGTGGTCTTCCTTAGTGACTAATTCACAAGAATCACTTCTCCCTGTGACGGTATTCAACCATTTCACTGGAAACCAACAACAATAAATACACTTATGTTGCATGGATTCTGCAAAATGGAAAGCCTTAAGCTGTTAAGAAACCTTGTCCTTTAAAACTGATTGATTACCTAAAGGAATCTTCTGAAGGTTTTGCTGCACATCTCCGGTTTACCAGCTGACCAACAGCTGTACTGAAGTCAGCAAAGGATGCTCCTGTTCAATCTTTTTTAGGCAGATTTGAGCTCACTCTAATTAGGAATGTATCGTCATGTGAAGGCCTAAACTCAGACCTCTAGCCTCTAAACCTACCTTCTTCCCTTGGATTCAATACTATGCTGACTGTAGCTCTCCGGTTCCTCCAATTTACCCACAAATGTACTGGAGATATGCAACACTGCAACATACCTGGTATAAAGGGGAAGGGACAGGCACTCTTTGCTGTCTGAAAATACACAGAGATGCTTAAATTGCAGCAGGAGTAATGTAAATACATCCAAGATTCTGAGAATACTGCTTTAATAGTGTTCCCATCCTCACAAGGGCTTGAAAAGCTGAAGTTTTCTGGGAAGCTGCCAAATGCAGGTAATGAGTAGTTGCTTAGTGCATTGGAAATGTACAAAGCGAAGCAAACTCTAAACGCAAGTTACATTCTGCTATCCAAGTCACAAGACTGCCTAGAGAACTGCCAGTGATAGATGTCCACAATTACAGTGTATAAATACCAACAGGAATTATTTAGGGTGGAACAAGGCAGGGCCACCCAGGAGTAATTAGGTGGATTTAAGGAGAGGAGAAAACTTCCTTGAGAGAGGGCTTTTGAAACTGATACATTTAACTAGAGAAATACTGACTACATAGGAAGAAATACTTTTGTATAAGCTTGTGACAGGTTGAATTTAAGAATTCTAGTATGGAAAGTACACCAAATTATTCCCAGAGCCACTGCATAGAAGCACCAGGTTAAGTGCTTCTCACTGATTGCAAAATCAGAAAAATGCAGGCAACTTTTTCATTGATGTTTTTGCTCCTCGTAGTACTTAGTTTGCGTAAGTCTCTTGTGCATCTGCAAGAACTTTGGCGGAGCATGAGATGGGGAAAGCCTCAACGTGTACGAATAGGCCCAACTGCCTTTCCAAGACAGATTTTCTCCATGCACAATAGCATCAAAAGTTTGTTAACAAGCAAATACATTACCCTGATTTCTTTCACTTGTCCTCTTTGTTGCTTCGTAAGCAATTCCAGGATAATCTGTTGTTTCAAACTAATTTTACCCTCATTTTGCTGGATTAGCAGCAGAACCATTACAATAAATCAGCTAAGGACACTGAAATACTTGAGGCTTGATCTCTGTGTGCACCTGGTGAGTGGATGTACAGTGGATGTACGGAAGCAGTACAGGCTGTAGACAAAAATATAGCAACATCTCAACAGAAGGCATCCCTTATCTTCATTAGTTCCCTTAATTAGCATGGCATAGAATTAAATTGCCTTCCCTGTGGAAAAAGGTTTCTACTCATTTATTTGTTTTCTACATGCTAACAAAGCCATACCATTTATATAAATTGGGTTGTGTTTTTTTCCCCAAAGAATCTTGACGTATTTAAGTTTAACATGAGATGAGAGACAGGTCAATGAGGAGATTATTCCTGGGGAGAAGGAAGAACTTTATGGGTCTATAACAACACAAATTGTGTAGAGTGTTTTGTAGAAAGCAGAAAAGCTAGAGCAGAAGGTGAGTGATGATGAAAGAGAGAAGTGAAAGAAGGGATCACGACGAGAGCAGAAGGGGAGAAGAAAGCTGATGTGTAAGGCCATAGAGGCAAGGTGCAGAAGCTAAATTTGAAATGGCAGAAAACGGAAAGTTGGATGCACAAACATATCTGCTCCTTGACAGGATGGCAAATTGTATACTGGCAAGCTGGTATAAAAGAGGAGGGCTCAATCATCACATGCAAGATTACAATGGCGAAGCAACCACCAAAGCACAGGTTGCAACCAAGGGTATATAACGACAGGACCTGTAGAGGAAGAATTCAGATCTTGTGTTCAAATGGTCCTATTCACTTTAGCAATTCATTTAGTTGTCTTTTATGAAGTCAACTTTAGAGCCACCTGTAGGTCCATCAGATATGACTGACAATTACTGTGACTATTTGCTTTTTCTTCCTGTGGATTGTGAAACTTTAATCAAAATTACTCTCAATATAATAAGTTTGCAAAAGCTGAATTCTTAATGTGTTTTTTTTTTTTCCCTAACACTTTTACAATCTGATCAATCTTTAATAATGAGAGCCAGCTGAAAAAAAAATATGCAATTTTCTATTCAGATAATGCAATTTCATCAAAAATGAATCATCTTAAGTGAATACATTGGGCTAGATTAAATTTGATGGGAAAATATCAAAATGATTAATTTTACCTTATTTCTTTCTGGCAATGTTGAAATATTTTATATTGGCACTTTATTCCTTTCATTTCAACTTCTATGATATTTACATTATTTTGATATTCCTGTGCTATTGCATATGAGAGTTTCAGAGATTCCAACTCAGTATGGTTTGTTTCTTTTTTTTTACTTGCACTGAAAATAAATGTCAAAATGTTGGAATTTCCCGTGGGATGAGAATTCCACTTTCTGTTTACAATACAACGTGAAAAAAAATACAGTGCTCCAGAGTAAGTCTGACCTTAGTACTTCTCAGATCTGAAATGCCAGTCAATTTAATATATGGATCAGGATTGTATAATAAGATTTCTAAATGATTTATGCCAATCATCTTTTTATTATTTCTTCACCAATATTGGAGACGGTAATTCTTTGTACACTAATGCATTTTTTCCCATCCATCTAGACACAACTTATATGAAATAAACTACAAAAGAGTCTCCTTGGAGCATGGTTTCCAGTTCTAAGAATTGTTCAGATATTTCATCTCTTTTGCTGAATTAGGCCCAATGCTGGTCGATGTGTGTTTTGAATAATGTTTAGTATTATCTCTGATATTTATTTTACAAAACATTCTGCACTATTCGTGAGTTTCAATCCATGTGGAGATAATGGCAACTGTGCTCACGTGCTTGCTCAGAAAATTTGATCTCAAAGCAATCAATGAGGTAGTGAGACTTTCTTTGAAACACCAGATAAACAGTTTAAAATATTAGTAGGGAATACTTTTTTTTTTTTTAACCTAATTAAGCACATAACCAAACTTCACGTAAAGAAAGATGGCTTCAGCTTGTACTGAGGAATCAATTAACACCTTAGCTGAAAGTCAGCCTATTCAAATGGTGTTCCTGAAGGTAAAGGAAATGGAATACTTTCTAAGTTTGTTCATCAGAAATATGCATGTATAAATATGTATTGACTTGATACCTTCCTGAAATAATAACATAGTGTAAAAAGCCTTTAATCAGCGTATGTGTTGGAGAAAAACTTATGCAAACCCTCTGCATAGCCCTGCTTGAAACTTTATATCAGAGGTAAATTTCTTGGTTAAAATGTTTAAACTTGGCTGTCTTAATTCAGGTTAGATGACCAGATCTTAAAGATGTAGGTTTTAGTCTCTTAATAAGCTACCTTCTCTCAAAATGCTGACAAGGAGGTCAGATAATATCCTCAAGTTTTCTTATGTAGTATTTGTCCAGCCGGGTTCTCCTGCTTGCAGGATATAGTTGGAAACTAACAGTGCAATAAATGTCAGCAGCCTTATTCAAAGGCGGGATGGTAACCAGAGCTTCCATAATATGTTATATTAAACTATCTAAACCTAAAGCAACACACAGAGAAAATTATTTTGTTATCGACAGAATCTGCTGGTGATCTGAAATACAGGCTTTTTATGTTTAGTTCATCAAATACAGATTTAAGATGTATTTGCTGATGCCTGCTGAGGGCTATGTACCTGGTGGAAGTTTCCAGAGCACCTTGTGCATCCTACTCCACCAGAAACACTGCATGAAACCTGTGTGTAGAAACCCTGAGGAGCAAATGCTGATTAAAGCCTGTAAAGTTCTGTCAGAAACAATGCAAAAAATCAGCATATGTTTGGGGGTTTTTTGCTGTTTCTGTATCTAATACAGAATTAATCCCAAAACTGTCAAATTTATCTGGTTTACTTTAATCAGAGTATTCTTACCCTATTTCTGTCTGCAGGGTAGCTGGCCTGCTTTCCAAGAAAGAAAAATTACTGCTCTGAAAAAGAGGTGTTTCTCGCCTCTTCTGGGCACAGATTTTGTGTTCTAATTTATATTTCAAATATTACAACCTGGAAAGTTATTTCACTGACTGGCAACATCACAGGAATTCTTTTGCTTTGAACATGCTCTCTCCTCATTGCTTCTTCCCTGCTGAGTGTCTGCTGGAATGAGCTGGTTCATGCTCGTGGCTGGGTAAGACTGTGTCCATTTTGCCTTAGGAGGTGGCCATCAGAGCTGTTTTGTGAAAACTTCCTGAAAAATGTATTTATTAGATTAAAACCATGTTACCTTAGATTTTGTGCAATCTGACAAGCTGATCTCGTAGTAAAAACATTGCAGGAAACCAGGTTATTAAAGATTTTGTATTGTCAGCTTTTAATATCCTTATTATTTAACTTGTTATGTATTTTTTCTAAGTGGACTATGGTAGCGTATGTCTCTGTGTTTTAGTTGTAATATTTGGAAATATTTTCAAGAAATCAAAAAAAGTGCCATCTCTCAAAAATCAACCTGATTCTAAATTCAGATCACGCACTTTGTTTCACTTGGAGTAAAATTTTGCAGCTAATTTACTTGTCACGAGTTGTTTGCCAAACAAACCCATCCATTACATGACACGCCACTTGCACAGACAATCCTTTTTTTTGAGCCGGGGTTTCTAGATACCCCTTTGGGTTCTGTAAACAGACTTAACTGATCCTTCTAATGTTGTTTCCTTTGTCAAGAAGAGTTTAAACCCCATCCTCTGCTGGGAAGCTTCCCTTCTAATTGCAGCAAAGCAGGGTTGGGGATCTCATATATAATGTGGCTGATAGTGGCAGCCTTTTCAATGGCAAGCTCTGCGCAAGGTGCAGAAGAAAAGCCCCTGCCCTCCGGAACCTGCTGTGTAAACAGATAAATGTGTGTCGAGTATATAACCAGTGAGCAAAATCTTGCAGAGTAGTCATTTGTGGTTTTTAGAGGAAAGGCTCTGTCTTATAACAGGCAAGGGGATGGGGGATGCACCTGATGAAGGCAAAACCATCAGCATACGAGATGGACTGACAAGCCAAAAGAAGTGAACAGTCAAATTCTGAGGCAGAGACATGGATAAATATAATATCCACATTATACAGGCAGGGCAGAGACATAAACCTCTGGATTTGCTGCCAAAGATGGGGGGAGCGGAGGAGAATCTGGGTATGACTGCTGTTGAGGCAGTGGTTGGGCAGCGAGTGTCTTGAGGGGGGGTGGTGTTAATTATACTCTTTGCAAAAATTTGCACCTGTGGAATGGGGTTCGCTGGGGAAGCTGTCAAAAATGAAACCAGCCAAAGGATAGACAAATATTTTAGCTGCAAAATTTTGGTGGAAAATTAGGTACTTTTCCAAAAAAATATTTCGGTGGAGGAAAAAAGACAAGGAAGTGTGTATTAACAACAGTAGGGATATGCCAGAAGAATTAATCTGAAGTCCAGAGGCTGCACTGAGAACGTGACCCTCAATGACAGGATAAATGCTTTATTTTTCTCACGCAAGCTGCCAGAAATAATAATTGCACTTAATTTATGGTTTTCATTTGAACATGTATTCAATAGTTCTCAAAAGACACTCCTCTGTCTGAAAGTACATTCCAAAAGCTCCTATCCCCTCCAGTAGGAGTAATTGTCCTCTTTTGTAACTTATAAAAACATGTTTGGTCTCCTCTCATATCTGCCTTTGGTACACAAGTTTAGCAAATGCAGACGTCACTGTAATGGGTTTTTTTTTGGCAAGGTGAGTAATGACTACAACACAGGGGATGAGCATCTTACATCGGTAAGATTTTTCTGCAAGTCACCATGAGGTAACGGGAAGTGTCTGTTTTAATGATCTTTACCGTTTAAATTTTTATTGTGTTCATCTGGAATTTTTATAGTGTTTGATTAAAGTTCACAGGAAAGAGGAATTTAAAAGGCTTCAGGTTTGTTAGATCTGCTACAGCTTGCCAGTCACTGACAAAATTTTCCACTATGTACTTCTTACAGTTCTGCGTGATCTAAATTTAATTGACTGATGATACAAAGCGTTATTATGGATCTGTCACTGCAGCCACTCTTCATATGTTTCACTAGCTGGAATGAGCAGTCGCTGGGTTTGTTTCTGACCTAATTCACAAAGATGTAAAGCAGCGGTGATTTCACAGAAGAAGAAACAGATTTAGTTGGTGAGAAAGTAGAGCTGTGCTCATTGCTGCTCTGCTAGCTCTCATTTCCAGGTGAGTAGAAGAGTGAAGTTCACTGTTAAAATACTAAATTTCAAGTATGTAGAAAGAGGTACAGTATGTAAGCTGTTCAGCTGATATAACAACATAATTCATCTTTTTATTTCAGTGACTCTATTAAGACAATACTGAAAAAAACCACAATAGTCTGGGCTTTACAGCCTAGCCTCATTTAATACCCAATTGTCTCACCAGAAGCAAAAGTCTAGAGATCAAAAAAGGGACAGAGACACATTTAACGTACCAAGTTACAAGAACTGATGATGTTAATTTGGTGTGTTGAAATATTTTAATTCTAATAGTCTCATTTTAGTAAATTCATGTGAGTTAATTTGTATGTTGATGTCTGGATTTGTCTGTGCATTGATTTTCTGCACAGTCTTGTGCATACTTGTAATAAACAAGTATGTCTTGTTTATTAAATTCCCCTTACAGATAACGAACAACTACTACTTCAGGTAATTGATTTAAAACATGGCATAGACTATTGTCAGCTGATACCGTGCCAAGAGTTTTAGTACAAAGTAATACAGATCAGAAGTTTATGTGCCTTATTGTTATTCCACCAAATCAATATCTGAAGCAAGACCATGGCATCTACCAGGACTGTAACAAGAATTTGTTTGGAATACAAACATAAGTACATTGCTGGCAGGACTGGGGCTTTTTTTTATGCATGCGATTTGTCTAAATAGCTGACTGAAAGAACAGAAGGCACTGTGATCTTAGCAGTAACGTGCCGGGAGAAGTTGCAACTGTGATCCTGCCTTTATTAAAATTGATTGTGATGTGATGGATTGGGGGTCTCTCTAATCTGGGGCAATCTCAAAACATCCCAAGAGTCTTCCTGTGAAACACGAGATTGAAATGAGGAGTCTTTTGTGCATCGCCATGAGCAGTCTTCTTAGGCCTGTAAGGTAGGAAGTAAGAGGGACCGAGACACCTGAAAACAAAGCCCTTGTCAGAGCAGAAATGTCAGGTTTCCTGTCAACACCAACAGTTAAACAACTCGGGAGTTTTTAAAACAATAGCTTGTCCTGGAGCCAGGAGCTGTAAGCATCTCTGCTCTCCTAGTTTAAGAAAACTCTATGAAGTCACTGGAGAAGGATGAAAACAAACATGGTACTTGTTAACAGACAAGTGGATAATTATCCTCTGCCCTCACAAATTGAAAGTGATGGGTAGTGATTTACTGCTGAGGAAGAGAGACAGTCGTGATATGACCTGGTATGTTGCTTTTCCAATCAGATTTTCAATATTATTATATAAATATTATTAAATGCATCACTAAAAGGAAAGGGTCAAATTAAGATTCGGAGTTTTCTTCCTTAATTTACTTAGTTTTTTTCCTAGTTGCTTCAGTAGCTTTTACCTGACTGAGGTCAGCAACATGTTTAGTTGTATTTCTAGGCTTGCTTCATTCAAAATCATTTAGCATTTCTAACTTCCAGAATTTGGACTTATTTTGCATATTATGTGCCTCATATCTTCCTGCTGGGTTTCTTCTCCTACTTAACAGTATTTCTTTTTGACAGAGTTAGAATTTGCAAATTAGGATTTTCAAATTTTAGTCCAAATTCTGAAGACAAGGGCTCAGATTTGTTTTCTAACAGAATTTGTATCTTGGCCCTCTGGCCTCAGTGCTCGCAGAAAGACCAACCAATTCTCAAACGTTTCTTGCAATAAAGATTTCCAGTTGGCTTTAGCTTTTTTGGCCTTTAAAAATGTGTTTTCTGCTTTATTTTATACTAATGATTTGTTGTTTTTTTCACAAGAGTGCTTGCAGAAGGCAAAGATTAACTAATAAACATGCAAATGTGTTCACAGGAAGGTTTGTGCCAAAAATTTTAATGGGATGCTGTTTGCTTCTTATTGAGAAAATCACGGTGGTTGCTCTAACTTTCTTCGTCTTTCCATATTTCTTTAACCAATGATGGAGCATAAAAGAACTAGGTGAGAGGAAGGTCAACCACCCCAACGTCTACAATTGGAAACGTTAAAACAAAAGTCCCTCTGACTTTTCCCCAGACAAAATCTACCTAGTGTGACTTTTTTTGTCTGATTTTTAATAGCCAGTTGGAAGAAATGTGATTCATGAGCAATTAATAGGCTTAAAAAAAAATGTTGCTGTGGCAAAATAATATTTGGGAAGGTTTTTGTGTGTGAAAACTCATTTCAGTTCTTTCGATTGCAAGAAGTTTTGTAATTATGAAGCTTTACTGAAATGTGCTTCTTCATTTCAGGCTTAGTTATCTTATTTACTTCTCACTTCTCTATATATTATCCATCAGTTTCTTTCTATGTCTTTTTCTCTCCCTCCCCATGGTCTTTGAACAAAATAATACCTGAGGCACAGAGCGCTTCATACAGTAGTTTCACTCATAGATTTTGAGTAATAAGAAAAAAACCTGATTAAAGACACAGTTGTGTTACCCTTCTCCACTTGCCTTCCACTATCAAAGTTCTGCATTGATTTAAAAGGCTAAAGATGAAGACTGTGTATTCTAGTGCCGACCCCAGCATCACCTCACCTGTACTCAGTCAGGAGCTCACCCTTCCCTCTGCATTATGTGTGACACAGCGTACATAATCTCTGTAGGTGTTGCTTCAGGAGCAATCTGGCTTGTGTACTGGGGTAAAACCATCCCCCAACTTGTCCTGCTCCTCAGGACAAAGATTGAGAGCTCAAGTTTAGTTCTTATGCTTCTGTCACGCCAAAGATAGAAATAAAGCACATTTCAGAGCTGGTTCAGCTAGTCAGCTGGGAGAACACCACAGGTTACGTCAGCTCATGTAATATCCTCAACTACAGACAGAGACTTTCCCTCCCTTCCTCCTTCGCTCAAAATAAAATGACTCTTAGAATCTGTATTGCCAATTATGAAATTATCCGACAGAGAGCTGGAATATTAGACTTGTATTCCCTAAAGTATTAAAGAAATTTGGGTCAAATTCAACAGGACAAATCTAAATGCCATTGGGAAGATCTAATTAGATTTTTATACTTTTGTAAAGCATCCTTTATATCTGAAAAGGCACAGGGCTACTATTACATCTCTCAGCAATAGTGTTTACAGAAAAAAAAACCATTCAATTTGTGTGTGATATAGAAACTTACCAAAGAAATCAAATTTTTTTAAGAGCTATTTAGACTGCACAGCAGGTTCAACAGAAAGATATCATTGCTGTGACTGACCTACAGAGTACTTCGTGGTAAAGAAAAGTTGGTGTGCTAATCCTTATTCTATCAAAAGAAAATGGCAAATCAGAAAACAAGCCTGAAAACCCTTTTAATAAATACACAGATAAATGCCTTCCAGACATGCCTCAAGTGTCCTACTTGTGATGTGGTGGGGCCATCTGTACATCCAATTTGCAAAGAGATTTTCATTTTAGGACCAGTTGCTGTGGTAACAGCATGAAGAGCAGATCAAGTGGACAACAGGACAAGATGGGTTTTTCTAAGAACTCCACATACATGAACGATTGGTGGTGACCTGATTCCAGAAGGTTATCAACATAGACTTGCACTGCAGTTGACTTAACTTTGCCTTCTCCAGAGGTCTGGATTTTGTTTCTGGTCTCCAGGGGTTCTCACAAATTAGCAGTCCTGGAATTTCGTCACAAACTCACGGACTTCCAACAGAGGAAATGCTTGTGGATTAACAGAAGTGATACAGCTTCATACTCGCGTGTTTATGCTGCCTTCTCTTTGTCAAGGGCTGGGCTGAGTTGAGCCTTGGGCTCTGTCAAAATGTTGAGTAATTATCACATGATAATCACACACTACAGTTTCTCCCAGGCTTAATCTGATTTCTGTATGGTAGTTGCTTGCAACCCACTTAAATTCCACCCACGTGTAGTTTAACCAATATAAATTATTAGATTTGATTTTCCATGGTCAGAGCTATGTTACGTAAAAAGTTTATCAGGAAATACTTGATCTTTACTGAGGTCTTTTTGGTTGGTTCTTTTGCATTGAAAACTGGCTTACTCAGTTCATATGAATAGTTGAGGTGAAGTCATAATAGTGATCTGGTGCTTACTGTTTAGCAAAATCCTGGGTTTCCCTTTCTGTTTTGGAAGGTTTGGGTTTCTGATTGGTTTTTGTTTTCCCAAGGAATGTGTGAAGGAAGTGAGTGTGTCATGGTTTAGACACAATTACATGGGCTGGGTCAGTCAGCGTTCCAACTTTATCTGGAAAGGGGATGGAAAGCAACTCATTAAAGATTGCTTATTTCCCTTGCTCTCCTACCTCCAAAATATGTTCCAACAGGTTGGTTTCTTTAACCTTGATCCAATCTTGAGTGTGTTGATGGATTTTAGATAAATAATGCTATGTCAAGGAGTTTCAGGTATTTGGGAATACTCTCAAAACAAGATCCAGCCTGTTCTCTATAGTCAATATGTGTCCCTTGCCCCCTTGACCTGGCAGCAGTATGTTGGCAGCTTCACAGCCATGCAATTGGGTGGATCTTGACTTAGAGTACTTACAGTTTACCTTTTAAAAAATACACCAGATATCCGTTCACAGAATTGAGGAAAGTTCTCTTTTCCACTTTAAATTGCTGCATATTTAGTATTCTGGTCTTCAAGCCTATTGCTTCATGGTCTCACCAGAAGGTCTTCAACCCATGTAAGCAACAGGTGATTTTGGACTCATAACAATTTTCTGTCCCTAGTCAGCAAGTACGGTTCTAAAAATGTCTCTGTCAGGAAGCAGGGAGTAACTTTCCACCCCAATTATAACCTCTCAGCTTTGCCAACCACTTAAAGCAATTAGATCTGAGAATGTGCTGGCTAACTTTACATGGAGCACATTCTTCCTTCCTGCCCCTTACTTGTGTGTATGAGATTGTGTGTATGCCTATTCTGATAAGCTGAAGGTACACCACTAGAACAATGTGGGCATCAGAGAAAACACTATGCCCCCAACATGCACTGCAGGTTGGCTGTGGAGGGCACCCTCCCAGTTTCTCAGGTCATGCTCAGCAGATTTGTCTGCCCACGTTGCTGAAGTGAGCCACAGTCTGTTTATCCTCATAAGAGACAATGCAACCAGAAAGAGAAGTTTCAGATGTGATTACTTTCTACATTTTTAGCTTTATGCTTCAGGCGTTTAGATGAAGAGAAAACACTTGGCAATAAGTAGAAAACCATAGAGGAGCAGACCAGAAGAAACAGCAGAGCTCTGAAAATCCCTGGGAGTGCACAGGCAGACTGGGGCACCTATGGGACGAGGTCAGTGAGTGCAACAGTAGAATAATCTCTTTACATTCTTCTGGCTTTTGGACCCGATTTTGTGTGAGTGGAGCAGGTCTGGGAGACATTTCTATACGTAACTCAGGCCTTGTAAGATCTACACCTTACAACTGAACTGCTAAGAGTTCAACTCAAGTTTAGTATTTCCAACGGGCCAGAGCTCACCCTGTGAAACTTGGGTTTTAGGCAGGCTGTTGGCTCTGTGCTGGCTCGGGGTGCTGCATGTCAGTGTTTGTTGGTAGGCTCAGCTCTCTGTGTGTGTAGGGCCATGGTGTTTTAAGTCCTCGGGGTAAAATACTGCCTCATCTTCAACTGAGGCTGGCTTTGCCTTTCTAAGGTTAATTTAGTTGTTGCTTGCTGAAGTTGTTCACTGCTTCACAAATAGAATAAAATTACCGGGTGATAGATTCTCCTTGTGGCAACATGGAAAAAAGAACTGCTCCCCAGAGAGGAATCCACATGCATTGTCTGTATCACTTAAAGCTCCATCCATGACCTATTTGGAGAGCTGATGGGTCTTAGGTCTCCTGAGCTTCATCTGATTTGAGATGAGTCGTATTCATGGACAATTACTAAATCAACATTAAGATTGTTTCATAGATGGTGTTGATTCCTTGATCTTCCAGGGGAAGCTTTTCAATAAAGCTCTGGGCTATTTAGGAGAATTATCTGGCTGAGAGCCTTCTTGATAACGTTCCTGTGCTTGTTTCCTGACTGCTTTTGAAGATATCTTCAAATCTTTTTAAAATTATCTTTATATCTTGCTGTGCAGCTAGAGCTCCAAGTTTCTCAATAGCATTTACAGATGTTTCTTGGATGTTGCTAACAGCTAGAAAATATGAATATGTAAAAAAATGCCTTCCCACTATAAGCTACTGGATCTCCCCTCTTCTTCAGCTGATTTTAGCCTGTTTCCATCATCTGCAAAATATATTGCACTGCACCGTCAGTTAGTAGCACTCAAGCAAAATATATCCACTGTAGAAAATTGGGATAATCTGAATTTCAACAAGATTCAGATATAAGATCACTTAATGCTGACCTTCTCACTATGTTATAGACCACCAGTGAATTGGAATAAATGCCCAAATAAATAAACATGCAGGGTTAATTCTGTGTAAAAGGCAAGGAAGCAAGACTCATCATTTAGATCCAAATCTGAGTTGGATAAAAATCCTTCTAATTCTAGTATCTATTAAAATATTTTCTTGAGTTTCTTTTATTTCAAAAATATCTTTGTTTTTACTTTCCACCATACTCTGAATTAGTTGCTGACCATATACAACAGCACTGGGGTATTTGGTGTGAAGAATCCAGAACAAATTACACTCTTCACTTTTACACTGAATGAGCTGCTGAAAATCAAAACAGCAACATCATTTGGAGGAAAAATAAACCATGAATGGAGTGGGGTTCCCAGTGTGGAATTTTGATTTGGAGCTCTGCAAGCATATTCATATGAAAGTAAGTGAGATTTTAACCTCACTAACGTCCCAATTTATTATGTTCATAAAACATTACTCTTCTTATATCTTTACCACACTCATGCATCTTTGAAAATCCATCCTAAAATGCCAAAAAGGAGAAAAAGCTGATGTTGTTGGGGCCACTGACATTGACACCTTCCTGGAAGGTTTCTCTGGATGAGAATGTAACAAATAATCCACCTTAATAAGACAGACCAGAGGTCCATATAGTTTCTTATAGAGTCCAATATAGAGGAAATTAAAAGAGAAGGGAAAGCATACCATGACCGTCCTCCAGTGCATTTTCAGAACATCCAGTGCACTATAGTATTGCTACTACTTGAGCTGTAACTGGGACCTCACATAGATTTTTTCTGTCTTGGTTTTGCCTAATTGCTTTATGAACCTGTTAAAAATTTAGGTGAACTTGTACTGCTGTGAAATACAAGGAATTGAATTCTGAACGAGCTGCTGCTTTCAGAAACATAAGAATCAGTTCAGAGTAAAGAAGAATTGATCACAGCAGCTAAGCCTGCCACCGTGTGCTAAATATACTTAAGAACTTTTCACATGATGCACACACATAAAATATGTCAGCAAATTAGACTGCGCTAACAAGCTGACTTTTGAACAGGAATTTTCTTTTTATGATGCAGGCTGGATTTCTGAAGAGAATTTCCTTACAAATGCTAGACACAGTAGCACTGACTTATTTATTCCTCATTCTCCTTCCAGCTAGATCTCTGCTCCTTCTACATTCCACTCACTAAACACACAAAAATAAATTGGAAAAGTAAACAATGCTTTTTTTGTGAAAGTTCTCTGCTTGTTTCTGTATCTGCCATAGGTCTTGTTTTTTAAAAATAATCCATATTTGAAGTTTTTCATTGAAATCTAAATTTTGATGAAGATAGTGAAGAGAAATTTTCACGGAAGAAAATGTCTTTAGATCGATTACATGTATGAGGTTTCACATACTTGTCATAGATTCTTTATTCAGCCTCTGGTCTTTTCTCTAAGGATTATGGGAGAAAATTCTTACATGTATTTTTATAGTACCAGATACTAATAACTGAGATCTGGCAAAATAAAAGATTCAGAATACTTTTTCAGAAGGATGCTGTGGATGAAAGCAGTGAGCAAGATGAAATATGCATGACTCCTGGAAAGTAGATAGCTTGTAAGCCTTGTGTTTTACTTTTGAATTTTTAGTGTGAAATATTTTTTTTTGCCTATTCTGATATAAAAAGGCATCACATGACGTATTCCTTAGACTATTTAGTACAGCTTCTGGTATCTTCCGTGTACCATTTATGTCTCACCTAAACATCATATTTGAATTTCACTCACTGATGGAAAAATATTTCTTCCAGTGAGAGTTTCACCGCTGTGAAGCATTTTTTACTGTGTGCACCGTGTAAGTAAGGATGTGAGCTGGAATCTCATGCTTCTGAGTGCAAGTGGGAGATGGGCTTCAAAAATATTTGGTTTTTTTTTTTAAATACCCTCCTAGTAGGAATGTTGATTTCTAAAACATCCTGAAAGCCTATATTGCCCCTACACAGTCCCATTAGTGCTCCATCAGAAACCCTCATCGTCATGTTCCTAAACTCGTCTCACAGCAGTGAAGGGTAAAATCAGCTCAGGGATTACCTTTTCTTTATCTGAAGGAATGATTGCGACAGACAATTTGAACAACCACTGGGGCCAAAGCTTGCAGGTGACAGGGATGTGGTAACTCCTAAGTTTGGAATCTCCCTGTGTTCTTCCTCAGACAATGTACGTTTGGAGATGCGGCCTGAGGAACAGGTTTGTATGAAACCATTTTGCATTGCTGTACAAAGTGCAGCAGTGTGTCATGAGTGTCTTCCTCCAGCCCCGCACTCACGAGGTCAGAAACCAGAAATGCTGATGAATCATGTTTGCTTTGGCAACCTCCTACTCGGGTTCCTTCTCAAAGATGCCTCTTGACACACAGGTGGGACGGCTGAGATCTACCAGAGCTTCATCATGCTTTTCTCTGCTCTTGCTGACATCTACTGGTAGAACAACCTCAGGAAACTGCATTTGGAGAAAGTAGCTTAGGTATACATCAAGTTTAATATATGTACCTAAATGCAATGTAGAATTTATTAGCGTAAACGTTTCTGCATTTGTTTGGGTTATTCTGTGAGCAAAGGGAGGTAGATTTGTAGCAGGAAGGCAGGGTTCCTGACAATATTGAAATGAGAGTAGAATAAATCACTGCAGTGGGTTTTATAGGCAGCACTTCAGCTGAGCTATGAATAAGTGGGATTATGCTGTCGTTGCCTTGAAGGCTTTTCTGTGGTTTTGTTTAGTTTGCTTGTTCTGCTTCCCTTACACAAAGGGTATTTGGTAGGAAGTGTCACACTATCAGAGGTTACTGCAAGTCAGGCTCACTATGGAATCTGAGATAGTACTTTTTGTTTACAATCACTGCTTTCTGGCTTTCACATGTCACAGGCTGTTAGTTTAGGAAACAAGGGTAAGGTGTACTTTTCTTTCTGCTAATGGCCCATCTTATGTGCTTTTTTATTCTTTTTTCTTTTTTTAGGTTTCTGACATTGAAATTTAATGTGCTGAGAGACCTTTAGAATACACCAAGTGAAGAACAAGAAGTTGTAAGTGAAGAAATAGCCAGAAATGGTGTTTTAGCCCTTTTGGCAGCCAGAAAATTCCATTTGGATAAGGTACAGACTACAACAAAAAAATAAAAATAGGTATTTAAGGTTGATATCCTTGTTTACATTATTAGTGGCCTATGAATTCAGAAGCAAAATGCACTGTGACTAGCTTTGGGAAGCTGAATTTTCTTCATGTGCCTGCAGCTGATTTGGCTTTACCCAAGGTTAAATTATTTGCTTGTCCATCTCTCATCTTTCCGATGCAAACTTGCACAAGGTACTATATGGTTCAGTGTGTGTTTGTGAGATTTTTGAGGAAGGGAATTTTTTTTCTGCTGATATTACAGTACTTGATTGAAGACCCATCATGAACATTGCCCAAATTCTCTATGCCTTGCTCCTATAAGACCTGAACTCACTGGGGATACTCACTGACAGAGGAGGAAAATCAGAGCCTTATTCAAAATGCTTTCTAAATGTGATACCCCCTCTGCTCAAGAGCTGAACTCAGGCTTACTCAGTTCTTCTCAACACACACATCAATACGCACACAATTAAGCACAAGAGACCAGTCGTAAGATAAGTTCTCATTGATCTTGTTCTCAAGCTCTGGAAAAAGAACAGAAGAGACCTCTAAGTTAGAAAGCTCTTCAGTGGGGGGAGAAAAAAAAATAAAAACGTGTTCTCCATCATTTTAAGGACTTGATTTGGCAGGACATCCCCAGTGGTTTGTGCTCTTAGTAAGTTTCTACAAGAGTCGTAAGGATGGTAGCTGAGATAGAGCACTGTGAAGCACATCAGAAGGGGAGATAAGAAATTTAAGCTCTTGTGTTCAGAGGTAAATTTGAAATAGTTAAGCACATTGATGGCCTGCTACTGGAGCTAAAACAGACCTCTGAACACTCTAAGGCAGATTCAGTGCCACAAGCAGGAAATGATCTGGGGTGGTGGTGGTGGTGTGTGAAATGGGATCATACAAAAATCAGAGACTCCTGGAAAACAAAGCAAGATTGAAAGAAAACGTTTGGTTTTCCTATGTTTTCCTATATTTGTAAGTTTGGCTTTTCAACAAGCAGACATAGCAACACAGATTTGGATTTCTGAGGGCACATGAGATGTAAAGACCACTTAGATTCTCTTTGGTCTCCTTTATAATAAAAATAAGTAATTTGGATCTGATTCTATAAAAATATTATTTAGAGCTGTATTCCTGTCTGTTAAGCAGGATGTTGCTATGCTCACAATGTCAGTTGTGATATATGCTTAAACTTGTCTTTTAATTATGGCTTAGAAGATTATATCCAGGAAGTTTACTAAACCAGGAAATACAGGTCCCAGAGAGACACAAATGCCAAAACAAGTAAGAGTTTCCTCAGTGATGCAGGTACTTACTGTGGTAAGTGTAGGTGTTTTTCCATGGAAAAGTTCTCAGTTTGCTACCATTGCTTTTGTGTGAGAGGCAAAAAAGCCTCTCATGCACTTAGAATAGTTGGACAACAAAAGAATGATGATGCTAAAGAAAGCTCTTGATTGATGATAAAACAGAGAAGCTCACCTTAAACTGCTAATTTACTAGAATGTGTCTCTTGGAATGAAGCCACATTGGAAAGGGCCTTGAAAATTTTGATCTTATAACTCTTAGAAAGAATAGTGTTTGTAGATGAAATTTCTTGTTATCTCAAAAGCCAGTCCTACAGATTTCCTGAAGTTGTCCATACCAATGGAGTACAGAGAAGAGGGGACTCCTGAGAAATGCTCATGATAAACCAGAAGGTTTCTGTGATCCAGATGGAATGTTTCATCCTTAGATAGGTATTTTCCACAATTGTCATCTATTTGGTATAACTTACAGGGAATGGCATGTTTGTCACTGTGCTGAGACTCTAATGACCCGTAGCAGGGTAAATTATGCTGTACTCTCACACAATTGTTTCCTTGAAATATGTTTATTTTTCTGTGCACGCAGGCTAGGATCACAGGCTGGTTAAAGACATTAAGACTGTCTTGTGAGCACATTTGGTGATTTCTGCAGGCAAGGTCAGCTATTTCTGTCAAATTTACACATAAAATAGTAAGCTTAAGGATTCATATCCTCAGTGCAATTTGTAAGAGAATTAATGAATTGTCTCTTGATAGATATTTCAAAGGCAAACTAGAAAAGTGTTGTAATTAACTGCAGTACAATGCCTGTCCACACTGATTGTCCTCAAATCTAGGAAGGTTATAAATCTGGGAACGTGAGCACTGACCGGTGTTCTGTGATGGCAAAGTCTGAATGTTTGCCTGTGTACTGGTTCCTTGTCCTCTTTTCCTGCCACAAATATTTACCCTGCTCTTCCCTCCTTTTATTTCTGCAAGTAATTCCTTGTCATCTCCTTCTACCAGCTGACAGTTTCCCTGTTGTCCTCTTTCCCATAATGAATAATCCAGCAGCACTATTGCAGTAATCAAGCTTTTTCCCAGTGTAGCTTTGAACCTTTGAAGATAGAGTATCCCACAGCAGGAGACTTTGAGATTCCTCTCCCCTAACACTTGTGACACCGACTGACCACAGCATCACATTATGGTACCTAGGAAACCAGCTCATAAAAAATGTAAAATTAAACAGGGCCACGGATTTCTTAAATTTAGTAAAAACACACATCACCCTGCAATAGAGATCTCCACGGTGGGTTCAGAGGATCCTGCCGTTAATATGTCTTTAGCCGCTTTTTACTTCACCAATCAAGAAAGATCAGTATTTTGAAAAATCAGAGCCATTGACACGACACAGCTAAACAAATTTTCCTGGAAGAGCAAGTCCTTGGCAGCTGATTTTCCTGCAGTGCCTCTCAGCAGCCGGACGGTGGGGCACAGGCTTCGCTGGACTGTGCTGGTGAGCTGTGGGGCGGAAGGGACTGATGTTGAGCACCACTCAGGAGGTTTATTGGGTTCAGCAGAGATAAAGCAGCAGCCTGCAGATTAAAGTTTTGGAAGTACAATGCTGGGAAATTAGAGGTGTAGGCCAGGAGGTCTCTCGGCACCACTGGCAAAGGCTTGCACACCCAGGTGGCAGAGGTAAGAGATAGGGGAAATTAAAAGAGCAGGGAACCAAGGCTGAAGCAAACATTGTGTACCTGTATTTGCCACTGTTTATGAAACTGTTTGGGGCAGTAATTAACTGGGGACACTAGCTTGAACAGATTTCAGCTTAAATTATGTGTGTTTTTCTTCTGTTAATAGCAAGGACCAGGCAAAATCCAATAGAAAAAAACTGGGTTTTAATGTAAGGTGAAACTTCCTCATTTAAATTCAAGCAAATTAAGATCAAGACAACAGAAGTCCTCTAACAGAGTTACTATGAGTTTATTCTGCTGCAATTGTGAGCAGAATCATCTTCGGAGTCCGGGCATGTTGTGAAAGACCCAGTCTGAGTTTCAGTGCATTCAGAATTCACAGTGCTGCTTGGCAGCTCACAGGAGGTTTTAGTTCTAGGTTGATAAACACATAATTGTGACATAATAAAACTTAGAAAAAACACTGCTTTGGAACTCTATGGAAAATCTCCTTTCCTAAGGCAGTGCCTGGCTTTGGTGCAGTCAGTGTGCATCTCTGTTTAGGAGCACATAGTAAAAGGGGCATTCAGATGTTTGGAAAATTCCGTAACTGCCCAGAAATACCTGCTCTGAGACAGTGTGGCTATTAATTTATCAACTACGCCACTATGTCAGCATATTTTTCCACTGCAAATGAAATGAAATGGCTTATTCTGTAGTTTATAAAATTGCATCTGGATGTACTCCCCAAAAGTACCCTGCAGGTAAAGGTCTGTGTTAACACACATGCTTAACATCATGTCCTAAATAACAACAGCCTTGGGAACTTGCTCGAAGAAAGTAACTGTCAAATCAAGGCTTTTCACTAACTACACCATGGCACCAGCTCCTAAATGCTTGTGTCTGGTATATGTTACACACTGCACCTGAACTGCTCTCAGCTACTGGGAGGAAGGTTAATGAAGAGATTGCTACAATAGCTAGGAGCTTTGTCAGTCAGAGGCATCCTGAAAAACCTTCCCCTCTGTCCTCATCCCCCGCACCCCAGAGTATATAGGTATATTACAAAACTCATCTTAAAAAATGCTGATAATTTACACAACACTTTCACTTGTCAGAATTAGACCCCATTAAAAAGTACTCATGCACTAGAAATTGTCATCATTTCTTCCCTGCCCCTTTTCTAGAAAAGAATTAACATCCCTTTTTCAGTTATTGGTGCCATGACACTAATCCTGACATTGCAGCTAGTAACTTAAAAGCAGGTCAGTCTCCCTCAGGTTCGAGAACCTAGTCTTTGGGAAGAGTAAGTAAAAGCACTCCTCTAAGTCAGGTAAGGTCCTTCCTTCTCAGCTCACTTTTAATTATAATTGCTAGCATCTTCTTTCTTTGTGGGGGCTGCAAATCCAGTTGGGGATCTGGCGAGCTGATCTCTGACAATATCAGATGTTCTCAGAACTCTTAATCGAAGGCAGCCCATGAAAGCACCCTGGGGAGCGCTTTATTCCCTGTGTTTAAAAGGACATGAAAGTACAATAGTTCTCTTTATATGGGTACAAAGCAGCCAATTGATCTTGTCAGTTTAATAAATAATACAATTGCTTCCATCAGACACTGTTAATAGACTCCTGGACTAATGTTGTACAGAATTGTACAAGTACAGAAATGTTATCTACCTCTATCTGCCCTGGATTAACCACCTCCCCCTTTATCTCACCTAGAAGCAAAGCTTCCAGCAATAGTCCCTGAAGGGCATCAGGTCCCCTGATTGTCATCTTTCTTCATTTTAATGTGTGCTCTTGGAAGAGACAAACTAATTTCCTGATGCATCTGTTGTCTGGCTGGTTCCTAGCATTTTTACAGATTCAAAGAAGCTTGAGAATATAAAATAGGCAGCAGGTTTGATTTTTGGTGGGTTTTTTTTGTTGTTTTTGTTTTTGTTTTTTTGGTTCATTTGTTAATCATTCACTGTCTACGTGGTCTCAAAATGCAGAATTTGGACCATGCATTTCAAACATTGCAAAGGCAAAGGGAAACTTGGATGCAGCTTCTTATCTGGGGCATTATGTATACAAGGGCCAGGCATCAGCAAAATTGATACAAGGCTTCGGTTCAAGAAACTCACAGCTCAGGGTTTTGGGATATTTCTGGTTTGGTGCCAACATAACCAGATCATGCCCTTCTCCATATTCTCCACTCAGCATTTTAAGTGGGCCCTGAGTTTTTGCTTTATCAGCACTGCTTTCTTGGTAAGCATTAGATGGGACACAGACACACCAGTGCTTGTTGAGAAAGTGCTGGTAACGTTATCAGAGGAAGATTTAAAAATTGTCATTTTCTTGGCTTTGGATTGTTTTCTTTTTTCTTTTTTCTCTGCCATGACAAGAAGTGGTTCTGGGTTTTGCAGCCAAGGTATGTAATAAACAGGCAGAAAGAGAATGTATTTGTCATTTGTCCAGAGTTTCCAGGACCAGAACATTATGCTTTGAAAATAGTCAATTTTGCAGCAGTTATAGACTTTACATCTTTCTACCTACGTATGTTTACATATATATGTTTATATAGGCATGGAGGTCTTTCTATACTTAAAAAGTAAAAATATAGGTATGTTTATATACATGTACATAGATATGTACTAAGCTAGTCAGTGCTGTCAGAGTCCCCACAGGTTGTTTCCCCAGATCATGAGTGACCAGACATGACCGAGTGCTGCTGAGCTCTCCAACTCCACCTGTCAAAGATACTGTGAGATACTGTGGTGAGTGAGATATTGTGGCTGACTGATCCCCTTCCTTGTGTTTGCAAGAAAAATACCTATGATCTTAATGCTGGAATCAGTTATTCAATTGTTAATGATATTTTGTTTCTCTACAATAACCTGAGTAAACAACTAGTAAAAAGAGCTGTTGTTGACAAGCTATTTAGGTTTCCCGTATTTTGTTTTTCTTTGCTGAAGGTAGGTAGTAGCAGTGCCAGAATTCAAAGGGGCATTTGGAGGGTAAAAGCATAATTTACATTGAGCTGTTCAGGTGTTTCAGGTACTGGGATAGTATGTGAAGAAAAGAGATTCTTATCTAAGCAGAGAGACATTCTGGTTAACGATGAGGTTCTGCAGCACCAGGGAAGTCGACACACCTGGGATTCTTTTGGATCAGTGGGGAAAGCAATTTCTGGCAACTGAATCCTTCATCCCAAAAGCCTTTCTCCCTGGATCCCCGTGTGATCAAGCCTGTGCTTACATAGATACTGCTTCTGAATTGTTGTTGCATTGTTTGCAGAGAAAATACTCACAATGCTGCCCTTCTACTTGAAAATGAAAAATGCCTTTTATTTTAAATACAAAGTATAATTGAAATCCAGACTCCTTGACTAGTGTTAGATAGAGATTCAGAAAGAAAAATCAGTCCTTTAAATAATAAAATGCTTGCGTTGAAAATCAGTTTTCTTCAGTCCCACATCCATTTTGAATTGAGGTTACTGTGTTTGAAGGGTAAGCCCCAATAATGCTTCTAAAGCCACGAAGGATATTTGAAAGGCAGCTGTGTGCTCTTTGAGTGCTATTGATGCTTTCAGCTGTGGCATGAAAGACCTAGAACTCTGATCTCTTGTTTTGGCAAGTCAAGTCATTCAATTCAATTTCAGAACCGTGCAGCTGTGAAGCTTCATAGTTTTTGATGTTTGAAAAGGTAGGGATTATTTCTGTTCTCTGTGATTTGTGAGCAACCGCTGCTTCTGTTACCAAACCCAGGAAGAAACCTGTCTGTCTGATGTGCATGGACTGTCACTGATACCTGCGCAAACACCTGAGTAGATATTACACATCTGGCTGGTATCTCTGAAATCAAAGCACTTTCCAATGCTCTGCTGCCCTTTGAACAGCATTTAATTGGCCATGAAACCACATTTTAGGACCTGGGACTGAGCTTTGTCTCCTTGGGTCACTGAATGAATCCAGTTTAGGTCTGTAGGAAACTGGTTGGTGTTCTCAGCCTCCTTTCTAGTAGAGAGAGGGCTGCATCGTTATTCCTATTGCTCCAGTTCTCTTACTTGCAGAGAGTGGAGGTGAAGATGGGAGTTTGCAGTCCCTGCTCTTTCTTGTGAGGGATTACTGCAGGTTGAATGAATTACATTAGGATGGACTGTTTGGTGGGAATACCCAAGGTGTCCTCTGCAGAGAAGATTTCAGGCAGGTCTGGCCAGCCTTGAGCCAAACTCTTCAAACACCTGATTCCCTGGGGAGCAGAAAAGAGCTTATGAGTGACAGGTGCTAGCCTGGGCATGAAGCTGGGATTCAGGACGAATGGACAAAACTGGCCTTGGCAGCTACTCCTCACCCACCTCACCTGCTTGGGGCTGAACCCAGGCTGAGTAGAGCCCTGAACTTGGCATTCAGTGCTTTGCTGATGCAGAGGACTTGCCTCCCAGCCAGCTTGCACCACAGGCATGGCTGGTGTGTGGCTGTCAGTCCACTCCAACAGAAAACAGCAATGGTCTCCGTTTCTAGCACTGTAAAGCTAGCCTAGTCACCGAGTTCATGTCTGGGGGTTTCTCCCCAGGGGATTTCAGAGCACATTCCTTTATTTTCATTAGAAATGGAAACCATTTGGTTTAACTTTCTGCCAAAACATGTGGAGAGCTGGGATGTGAACACAGGCTCTGTGCTGCAGTCAAAGCAGGCTCTTCCGGACACTGTTCCCCCTCTACTAAATAATACAGCATTACAAGTGTGCCTGTGTTGGGATGCTGTGCACACACATCCCACTGCAAACACAGCAAAGCCAAACTGCTGTTCGCTGAACCCAGGGAGAACTACAGCACAGACTTTGCTCATGGGACAGGGCAGAACATTTTCCCTGGTTGTTTCCACTCTAGTAGAGGAGAAGTATCCGTCAATGCAGAGAGGGGCGTACCAGGTATTCTGTGCAGGAAAAATAGTGTACCTGCATGCAAACCACACGGGATGGACTGCCTGCTGCTAACCAATGGACTGTGTTGTGCATTGTCACTGAGTAGCTCTCCTGACTCGCAACAAGGACACTGTGCTGAGGGAATTTATTGACTATATGGTGAGAAAAGCTGCTTAGGTATTTCATATAGGGGGTCTGAGATCCAGGTCTCTTCCATGATGATTTCACAGTCTGGACAGATGTTGGATGGATGCATGGCAGGGAGGTGGGGGCAGTCAAAGCAACCTGAACAGACAGTGGATTATCAGAACATCCATGGGTGTGAGGAAGAAGAGGAGGAGGGAGGTGGGACATGGGCAGATGTCACTATGGAAGGAAGAAAGCAAAGTCATGCTGCCATATGTCACTTCTGAGCAGAAGATTCTGCTAAGGACTCAATTCAGCAGTGTGCTGCACACCTGCTGTTCACAGCCAAGTCTAAAGGCACTGAGGATATCAGTACCTTGCAAGATTAAGCTCTTTGATTCCAATCTCTTTAGCTGGAAAGCATGTTGTTTTATCTAATGCTTGTCTCTGTCTGTTTTAGGCTGTGGCGCCTGCTGAGAAAAGGTATGCATAATGGAATGATTAAATCATGCATTTTCAAATAATCAAAGTCATGCTGTTTCAGCTATGCAGAAATCCTGTTCCTCTTACGAGACATCTAGCCAGATTCAGAATTTCTTTGGGATTTTATATTTCTTAGAAGGACTCTGAATAAAAAAGAGGATCTGGTTAAGGCCAGTTCTGCTCTCCTGTATGCCCAAGGCCAGATATGATCACATTCATATTCTTCTTGTGTCGCTGCAGACAGAAAATAACTTTGCAGTCTGATTTTATACTCTAAAGAAAATCATTCACACTGTGACAGCACTTCAAAATATTTCAATCCTTATTCTGTATATGCTGCTGGCTATGACTGCAGTGCAGAAAAAAATCGCTTCAGTGAATCAGTAGTTATGGGAAGGGGTAAAGTTTCCAAATCACTCCTTTCCATCCTGATTTTGTAACTAATCCCTCGTCCCTGCTGTACCTCAAGTCTGTGATGTCTCCCCTGTAACTCTGCACTACTTCAAGCTTTGCCATCCCTGACAGAGCTAATTGCTCAACACTGCTTATATGTTGGTCACAGTGAGGTCAGATGGTGCTGTGGAGGTTGCTACACATTGAATCACCTCCTGACTGTGGGAGATGTCTCTGAGGAAATGTACCCTGGAGCAGGTAGTGATGGAACTGAAGCAGAAAGATCTTTATGGTTAGAGTCCAGAGACTCCTACCCATCCACGGGGGTAAGGTCTCTTCTTAAAAGGTTGCTGCTAGGGCTGATTGACATAAAATGAAATACTGTGCACTCTTTTGAGTGATAGGCATGTGTATGTTCCCATGTTCTGCTGTTTGCGGTCACCCTTAGGAGCGTGTGAGAAACCAGCTGAAAACAAACAGGAATAATATTATCAAAGAGGATGCTGACCTCCCAGGGTCATGGCAGTGACAGTGAACTGATGGAGGTTAATAGGCTTATTTTAATGAAGGGACTGTATTTACAGGAGAGGTGGCACAGCAAATACGAGGGAGCTGCACCATGAGACACCCGTCTAGGTTTATTTTTGCAGATCCTGAATACAGCCTCAGGCAGACGAGCAGCAAACAAGTCCCTCCCTCCCTCATATAGGAAACTGAGTAACAATTGCAGTCTATCTGAGAAGGCAGAGAAATTTAATTGAATAGCAAAATATCATATCTACATTTCAAACAGAGGAATTATCTTTCTGGGCCAAGCAGAATTGTTTAATTTTGACAAAAGGAGTTATAAGAACTCATCTGCTTTACCATAATGGAAACTGTCGCCATCAGTCTCATTTTTATTATGGAAGTAGTGCTCCAAGGGACTTCAGATCTACATGTGCAGTTCTCCATCTTGAAACTAAAAGATCTCAAAGCAAATAACACTTGAAGTTTCAGAAAGCCACAATTCTGTGCTGCAGTGAGAGGGCTAGAGACCATATGGCTGCACTACTGGGATGCCACCCTTGTTCTGCAGATCAGATGTGGAAGACAATGTGGCTGTGAGACAGAAGGCATTATTCCAGCAGAAAGCATTAACTGGGGACACTGAAAATGGTAAAAGTGAGTATCTAGAAGCAGACAGCAGATGGAGATGGAAGAAAAGGAAATAATCAAGTTCTGCATTAAGACAGACAACTTAGAGGACTGCTTTCATTTGCATTCATCTTATAAAATTAATTTGCTGGTTTTATTCTAGATATGGATTTCCTCAGATGACAAAGTTAAAAAAAAAAAAAAANACAAAAATCCCCAAGCTTAGCAACAGTTCAGAACAAGCACAGCATTCAAAAAGCAAAGATCAGTTTCTTCTGTACAGGTGTACAAAACTGGGTGGTTACACCAGTTGCCTTCAGCTTTAAAACACTCCTGCAGTTTAACGCTCTTCTTTCCCACTCTGCCCAGTGTGGCTCTTTGGGACAGGACACAATGCCGTGAAAAATACCCACCTTCACAGAATAGCTTGACAGATCTTTATAGAACTCTCATGTGGGAGCATAAACCTTTTCCTAACCAGGAGTTAATGTCACCAGTGCCGACATTCAGCATCTCCCTTGCAGAGTTCTTCCTCACTCGCTTGGCTGCTTTATTTAAACCTAAAACTTTAACCAGCAACCAAGAGGAATAGAAGAACTGTGTGGCATTTAGAGTCTTCAGTGCAATCTATTTGAAAAATGCCTATTACTAAAAGGTGTAAAGCCTTTAGCTGTCAAGAGTAGAATGACTTCGTGTAAATAACAAATTATACCAGTCCATATTGATTTTTCTTGACTGAGCAGTTCCCCGATCAAATGTGCTCCTACAAGTCATAGGGTGATATTTCTAACTGCAGTCACTCCAAACTCTGAAGAGCTAAAACCCAAGTTTTTCTTTCTCTGCTCCATCATTGCTGTAAATAAAGGCATTGCACTGAAAATGCACCTTACCATTTTGTGGCTGATCCATAAAGCTTACTTTTTAAATAAGGAAAAAGCTTCCCAGCTCCATAAACCAGGCAGGGCTATGAAGAACAATTGCACATTAAAGAGATAGTTGTGTGCAGCATTTATCCTTGTGAGCATCCCAAGTGCTCTGATGTATCGAGCCCCCTGATCCCACTCTCTGACACAGCTTCCAGGGGATAGGAGCACGTGAAGTCTGCACTCTCCTCACCAAGTTTGCTCTACTTGAATCAGACAGTAGCAGACGTGCATGCAAGTTTGAGAAGAAATGCAGAGCACAGTGGAATGAGATACAGAAAATCCCAAGCCCTTGGGATCGGATGAGCCCACTTCTAAACTGGTACCTGTATTCTTTATGCACTGTTGAGCATTTGGATTTAATTCCTCCTCCTCCTTCTCAAGGCTCTCCAAGGAGATCCTACTTCTGCCAAGTGATCAGTGGCTGACATTGCTTGTTTGAGATCTGCTGGCAAAGCCAACAGCAGCGATGCCTTTAGCTCTGTGCAGAGATGCATGTTGAAAAGAGACCTGGAGTGGGCCCCACAACAAACTTGCAGTTGTGTTGCCTCAAGTAACATTGCACAGCCAAGATGACGGATTTTAGGAAATGAATGAATTTAACATTTATTCATGAGTGCACTCTGGGAGGATTCTTAACATCTTTTTCACTAACAAGAGCAACAAAACTGGCATTTCAAAATGCAGGAAAGATATCAAATACCAAAGGAACATCCTACTGAGAGAGGAAATCAAGTTGATTTGACTCCAGAAATTGAAATTGAATACTTTGAATATTTTTCTCTGTACAACTGATAAAATGTGGGGGGGGTTTAAAATTTTTTTCCAAACAAAAACTACACTTAAAAAAATCACTTCAAATTTCTTTTCTTCCTCTTTTTTTTTTTTTTTAGAAAGAAGTATTAATTCAATACCTTTGTCATGAAGATGGAGTAAAAGCTGCTGGCTTTCCTTCTCAGACTTTCCTGAGGAAACAAACTTATCAACAAAGAAGTGATGGTGAGCAGACCTGGACTAACAAAGCTCTAATAAGGTACAACGTGTCTGAACTTACGTCAGAGCACAGTCCAGTTTTTATCTGATCTTAACCTCAAGTCCCTGTACCAAACTGATGGCACAGAGCTCTGTTGTTCCCAAGCTGCTCAACAGCAGGGTTATTGATCAGCCTCAAGTGTCCAGGCTCCAGAGCAGAGTCATCCTGATTCCCTCTGATGGGAAGAAAACTAATTTTGAGCAATTCCTCTGCAAGAACTGTAGCTTAAGAGCACTGTGTGCTTTTCTTGTGTGTGGTACAAGCTTTTCGGTCCCCCAGGGTTCCTTCCAGTCTTTTCCAGTTCCAGATCTCCTAGCCTTTCTGCTCCTGCATCTCTCTTTTGAACTCCTTCCCTCCCAGCAGGAACCAGGGAACTTGCATCCCCTTTTTCCTGATTCTTGTCAGTATGATTCTATGTCCTAGATAACAGGTTAGATCTGAATACCAGACATCCTATGTCTGCAGGAAAAAGGGCACTGCCTGGTTATTTCCTCTGTCTCTGTTAAGTGCATTGTGCCCTTCATACTCAAACAGAGTACTTGATCCTTCTTACACAATTTCTCTCTCTCATTCCTTCCTCTTACAGTCTCCCACGGCAAGGTCACCAAGGTTATCTAATAAACGTGGATGTTATGACATCCTCTCACAGTAACTCTAAATATCATTCAGGAAACAGTGCCTAATAAACGATATAATTACTGCAAAGATGAAAACCAGCACTCCTGAAAACACAGTGAGTTGCTCTTTATCTTGTCATACAAATTATTTCCATTTTTTTTTTCTTGAGTGCTTTGTTTTGTCTTGTTTTACTTTTCAAGATCTTCTTTTTCCTCATCACTTGTGATCATGTACAAGAAATTTATGTCTCCAGGCACAGAAATATAAAACGCAGTCTTTCTGAGCTGCCACGGGAATGCAGGTCCACCCAGTTAATTTTTTTCCCTTTGTACTGGGTGGAGTGGCTCTGCAGACGCACTCATATACACACCCTTTCTTTTTTGGTACTGTTAATTATTTTAAGCTACTATTCAGATTGGTAGCATAGCTTATTACTGTGGAAAATTGGCAGTTTCTCCCGTTCTGTGGTGACTAGTAAGTTATGAAAAGCTTTATGGCTTGATTTATTCTAAATTCTGCCATGTCTTGCTGATTTATCTATTATGCTCTAAAATAAGGCCAATTAAGCCCAGCAGTTAAACCAGACAGACAGAAGGGCATGCATATCCCTACCCAAGAGGTATATTTGAAACAAAAAGACATGCTTTAAGCCAGTAAACGGTATCTTTTGCTTTGAACTGAGGATAACACCGTACAATTATCGTTGACTCTGTTGTCAGGGGCACATCGCATTATCATTCCACTTTGCTTTGTTATTGCATCCAGTCAAAGCAGTGCAACACAAAAGGGAAGGTTGCTCTGTCAAGTGCTCTGAGGACGGGATTGCTGAACGCTGTATTTTAATATCTGCCTTGTTCGCATGAGCCGAGCCAGCCCAAGCAAAAGTGGAGAGCAGTTGTTGGCCAACCAAAACGCAGCTGTTGTAGCTCATTTTGAAGTCTACCAGCCTTTATGCTGTCCCTTTTCAGAGATTAAGCTTAATCTTCTGTAGGCAAGGCTTATGTCACCTTATTTGAGAACAGTTTCACTGACAGCCTCGGAGATTTTTCCTCTTTGCCTCATCCTTTGTGGTTTTGGCAGGGAAAGAGCTTCAATAGAAATGTACCCAGGCACAAAGCAAAACAGTGTAAAACCTGTGTGGTTCTGCCACACAGCCAGCAGCCAGGCCACAGCTGTGCAGGCAGGGAATTCGTAAGCTTTTGGAGAAAAATGCAAGCTGATATTTTGGGATGCTATCAAAACCAGGTAAACCCAACGATTTTCTGTGATTTGAGCCAACAGGCACTTGCACAAAACAGAAGCTGTGTTTTAATCTGAGTTTCGCTTCCATTTTTTAGCTCTCTCTGAAACCCAAGTGAAATTAAAGTGTGGGAGGGGAGGCAGTTGTAATCCATATGGATCAAAATTTCATAAAATACTGAGTTGTAGCAAAAGGAAGCAGCTGAGTTTCACCAGCCTGCCTGCCTGCCTCCTTCCCTGGCCTCATCTGCGTTGTGTGAAAGCCAAATCAGAGTTATAAGTAACTCTGCTCCACTGCCAAGAAACTCATCGCGTTGGTTTATCCAGAAGGGCTTCTGTACCAAAGATAGCCTCTGGCGTGTGGGTTACATTTCAGGCCTGCTTTTAGAAGAGAGCTCTTCCAAGAGAAGCTGCGTGTCCATCTTCAGGTCTGTGATTACTGTAGAAGCCTGGATTTGACCTTTTTTTACTGCCTGCGTGTCACAGCATTTTTCTAATGACCACTGGTTGAATAAGTTTCCCAGATTAACCAGGTAAAAGAGAAACCCTCCACCCTTGGTTCATTCTATAATTATCTGCAGTTTCTCTAGAATTGCTCTTTCATCCTTGTATTTTGCTCTTGCCTGGATGTGCCCAGTGCCTTGCAATTAAAGCAAAGTGGCTCTATATGGTTCACAATCTAAGATCACGTGCTGCAAACCCTTGCTCATTAGAGCAATCCCACCAGAGCAAATAAGGCTGTTTCACATCAGGTCTGCTTGTTGGTGAAGTCTAGTAGGTTCTGACCTTAAGTTACATGTTTTAAAACATCAGCAAAATGTTCTCTGACTCACTGTTAATAGTATAATTGCTAACGGGATGGTTCTCTGAAAAATATATCCAAATATGTTTATATAACAATCAGAAAACTTTCATTCCCAAAGGGAAAGAACAGTTGTACTTTCAACATCACTTGTGTTTTGGCCTGGAGGTGTCCTACATATTGTGCCAAAAAGTAATAATTAAAGGGACACAGTCAACATAAAACTAAATTTATTTAAATTCTTTACTTATGCTACTTGGCAATGCACTAGGGTGTTCAGAGTGAAGAGGTTTTTTTAAATAAATTTGTTGTGAACCATTTAGGCTCTTTGTTCTTTTGGCAGTTTTAAGTATAAAAATCTGCTTTTTCTGGTTTCATTTCTAGTTTGTGTTCGATTGCTCAGTGTTTCTGTGCTGTATGTGTTCTGAATTTAAAAGACATCTGCTTCACTTCAGCTGTATCCCCCACTGTCAGTCTTTGCTTCCTCCTGTTATATGCATGCTAAAATATTGCTGGCATGAATATGTAAGGAAAGTAAATGCAAAGCCAGCACCACAGATAATTGCTGATCCTTCTAAAGTGTCCAAAGCTCTCATGGGGTCTTTGATGCAGAGGCTGTTGAGCAAGGGAGACTAAGACTTGATGCTCTCTTTGCAAGCAACAAGAGCGAGCATCTGCAATTACTTTATGAAAACAATTACTTTATGAAAACCACTGGTGAGAATTACAAATCAATAAATGCAATGTGCTTAGTATATTTTATTTTAACGAAACCCTGCTTCACACAGCATTTGGAGTTTCTCAGCTGCCTTGTTAGATCCCTGGCATCCCAGCGCGGTGACAAAGGAGTGAGCCGCAGCCTCCACAGCTGGGATCACGTGGCAGATGCTGCAAGTGACCCTGTGAATTTTGCTGACTTATTTTTCGGTATTTCCCCTGAATTGGATGATGCTGCAAGTCATTCACTACAAACCACAAGGCACTTGGTAGCCAAATGTTTCTGACTAAAATTGCAAGAGATCTGCATTTCAACTAAAATTGAAAAAAAAAAAAAAGCATGAAAATGCATAATGCTGAGCCCAAGGGCAAGTGTGACCCTCTTGCTGGTCTCAAAGTGGGCTGGACAAGGGTTGATCTGCGTGAGCATTCGGGTTGTGCCGAGCAGACATGCCCCTCCAGATGTTGACACTCTCCCATGCCAAGAGAGCTTGGGATGGAGAAGGGGTGGAGTCGTCTCCCACCCCTGCGTTTGTGCTCTGACCTGCAACCACGCTCACACAGCCCCACAGCTCCTGGCCTGGAGCCGGCTTGCATCCAGCCAGCGAAAAACTCAGCTGGAGGATTTTATATCCATCTGCACCCACGGCCTGTTACTGCTTAGGGTGCAGTTGGAGGTTACAGCTAAAACAATCCTTTTTCTAGGAACAGTGCCCTGGGCAAGGCCTGTCTGATCCAGAAGATTTGATGTTCTCAAGAAAAAAAGTCAACAACCTTCTTTACTTCAAAGCCATGCCTTTCTCCCAGTTCTAGGGGTTATAACAAAAAGGTCTTGTGATCTTACACGGTCAGTCACAGCCTGAAGGCTGGGCAATAGCCTGCTCTGCCAGTGAACTCCTCGTAACAAGTCCAGAGAGGGGGAAAAAAACAGCTAAAAAGCAGCATGCCAGCAGAAAGCGTAAGGTCAGCTTGAGTAACGGATACAGTTCAGAAAATCAGGACCTGCGTGTAAGGATTGTTCAAGCTGAGATTGAGGATCTGCACACCAAAGCAGTCTCTGCCAGGGAGCTATTGCTCTCTCTGCAATGGGGCAGGGAGGACACAACCAAAACATGGGCAATGCACGCCTCCTAAGAGTCAACAGAGCATTATGAAATAAATACTAGAAATATTTAGATTGTGTAAACGTTCAGTTGGGTCAAAAGCCAACGGAAAACACTGAGTGAGAGCCAAGCCAGTCCACTCAATGTGGCTGGCAGTCAGCAGGCTTTGTAATCAGCAAATTAATGACCTCCAGAGAATCACAGAATCATGGAATTATCAGAGTTGGAAGGGACCTCTAGAGATCATCTAGTCCAGCTCCCCTACTAAAGCAGGATTGCACAGAGCACATTACTCAAGATGGCATCCAGATGGGTCTTGAAGGTGTCCAGGGAAGGGGACTCCACAACTTCCCTGGGCAGCCTGTTACAGGGCTCTGTCACCCTCACCATAAAGAAGTTTTTCCTCATATTTGAATGGAACTTCCTATGTTCCAGCTTGTGCCCATTGCCCCTTGTCCTGTCACTGGGAACCACTGAGAAGAGTCCGGCTCCATCCTCCTTCAACACATCCTTCAGATACTTACACATATTAATACGGTCTCCACTCAGCCTTGGCTTCTCACAGAGAGGTTTAGGGGAACTTGTTATAGCCACAGTGGTGATAAGTGGGCGGCTGGGAAAGGCCCCCAGTAGAGTGGCACTGCTGGGGACAAACGCCCCTTCTCCCAGGGGTAGGTGCTTGGCTGTAGCTGTCTTATGCGTCTTTGGATGTTGGAGGTTTTTTTATCTCTTTCAGCCTAGGTTTGTAATTCTTCAGGGTAACCACTTTGCTGGATTTTTTTCTTCCAGGACTCAGTAATTGCTTGGCCTCTTTCCAATTGATGCTCCCCATGCACAAAGAGGGAAGTGTGCTCTTCTGTATTAGAGCTTTTATATATATTCCTTCCCTTAAATGAAACGAAGAGGGGGTTTATCCATGCTGCGTTTTGGAGGGGTGGCAAGGGGGAGCTTACCAGGTTCAAGGGAGAATTTAGGCAAAATTACAGGCACACACAGGGGATGTTTTTGGGAGTGTGTGGTGCATTTGTGGGTCTGAGCAGGCTTGGCAGCTTAATGAGGTATCAGCACAGCTGCCGGCGGCTCAGGCCCTCTGGATGTATGCAGCCACTCAGTGGGAGAGCCTCCCGCAGTCCGTGGGTGCCTGGGGGGATTGGAGAGCACACTCTGCTCTTGGCGGCTCTTTTATGAGCAGCATAAGCTCTCCACAGATAGAGGTTGTCTTTGTTTTAGAAATGGCATCATTCCCTCGGTCAGCAATGTCCTGAGCAGGTTTGTAGCTTGATATAATAGCCTGAGCTTGATTTGCACCAGTCCCGGTCTCCTGCTGTGGTGGGCATCCTTGGGATGCAACTTTGCGGGTGAGAGCATTCCCAGCATGGGGAGAAAGCTCAGTGCATCTCTGCAAAATGCTCCTGCGCTCACAATGAAGGTGTGCTCCTCAGGAAGACATTTTCCTGAAATTTTCCTGAAATTCGGTCAGTTTCTTTGCAACAGTTAATTTCTAATGTCCAAATGCATATCTAAGCATGCTGGCCTGTGCACTGCAATAGAGAACAAAAGCTCTGTGAGAGCTTGTTTGGATTGAATTGTGCACGTGCACAGGGGAGAACCTGTGGAAATGATAAAAACCCAGGCTATGTACCCACAGTCACATTTTGCTGCACTGATAATACAATATTTCCTGGGGCAAGTTGAAGTAAAGTGACAGGTTTACCCTTTACTGTGGAAGTGAACTTAAAGTGAACTTACACTTTGAAATGTGTAAGTGAAAGAACTTGAGTGGAAAAAAAGTCAGAGGTATCTTGCAGAAGATAAATTGGCTGGAGTCTAGCTGATTTAACATTAACACCTAGAAAGCTTAAGAGGCTTTAAGTTAACCATGAGAGATCATTAACTTCCATCTCCTTTCACCTATGGAAAATTATTTTCCTCCCATTCTTCTGTTTTCTGGCCCCTTGAATGTAATCAAAAGTAGCTCAGCTTTTCAATTCAGTGAAACCTTTTAATCCTGCCTGTGTATGAAAAACTTCATACCGCAGTGTGGCACTTCATAGTAAATTAAATTAACTCTTCTGTATACTCCTGAACTGTGAGAGACTCTCAATAAATAAAATAAACCTGCAAATAAAGAGAATTTATTAGAACGCTGAATGTTTTCCACTCACTGCAGGGACATGGAGATCATTGTTACCCTCATAAACCTATGTCGGTTCAGCCAGATGCCTGACTTCTCTACAACTACCTTTCTTCCCTTTTCCTTCAAAGCAAAGCCTGTTGTCTTCTGAAAGCAGAAGACACTTCTGGAGACAGTGACTGCAGCTTGCCTGGCCGCTCCTGGCAATCCAGCATCCTTGCCCATCCACACACTGTGCTGCAGGAGAACTCCTCACCCTTTCCAGACAATTTTTCAGGTCAGTAAAACAGCCAGAAAAACTCTCCAGGTCCACGATACTCACATGAGGTGGATGTTTGGTACAAGAGCAGAGCAAGCTGCTTTTGACAGCATCATGCAAGCTCGAAGCATGGGGCTTTCCCTGTGGGTTTCATTTTGGAGGGATCCTCTGTCACAACATTGGGTGCATTTGGGAGTGTGTGTTTGGAAGTATTTGTCTTCCTGCACCAGGTGACCACTGCTGCCCTAACAGGGTGTGGGACAGGCAGGGATCACCTGCTGACACAGTCAAAAAAAGTGATATCTGTGCATCCTCAGAGACGGACTCTCAGCACTGACCTCATGACCCTGTTGCACCCCTAACTTTCCAGGGAGGTGGGAGAGGGAGACTGGTTTGATAATAAACCTGGACATCCCACAGAGAAGGCTCTCTAGATGGTGATTATGAGGGAGCACAGAATAACTTTTTTGGAGTAAATTGCTGGGAATCAAGTTACCTCAATCCTCTGTTTCATTCTGCTGCTGACTCATTCTTCTATCATCAGCAAGCCACTTCACCTTGATCCAAGGATTAGTGAGAACACACCTCCAGGAGAAAAGTCAATCTCATGCCTTTCTAGTAATGGCTCTGTTTACTTTGTCCATGTTCTTTCGTTGTGGAGTTCTGGCTTTCATGTTTGGAAGAGGACAGTGTGGGTTAGAAGTCCCTATTACAAGAGCCAAATGTGCAACAGCGGGCTTCAAATGGTAGTGAATGTGCAATTTGTTAAAGAGTGGGTTAAATGGAAAGGAACCTGTGGCTACTGGTAGGGCACAGTGCTCCATGTTCTCACCTCATCAGCACACAGAAGCACTTACGGTGCTCCTACAAAGCTTTCAAGATTCATTGCATGCCTGGCTGCATATTTTTTGCCATAAAGAGCTGTAAAATTGTTGTGTTCCCTGTGGCATCAACTTGTCTGGCAACACTGCCTCTTCTGAATCAAGTATTTTTATAGTGGCATCACTCCCTTTTGGAGCTTGCCATGAAGCACTGAGTACCACCTTTCCAAAGCAGAAGTGTAGGTGGAAGCTGCTGACACCCCTGGGCCTGTGGGCTTTCCTCCTGCCTGTGCTGGCTTTGGGAGGTTCTGCTGAATGTGGGAGCAAAGCTCTGCATTCACAGCTGCTTCCCTTTTGGTTTTGCACAGGACTCATGCAATATGGTAAACCAGAAACAGATCGTGTTAGTGTCCCTTGGGAGACTGCTGTACTTTGATGAGATGCTTGGGGGGGACTCTCTTTTTCATATCCTTTTGATGTGCTTGAATACAAGTCTGATCCCAAAGGCTATCGTCCTGCAAGCATCCATCTCAGTAAGCCTTCAGGGTTCTTCATGTTTGAAGTTACTTTGACAATTCAGCTTTCTTGCTTAGGTTATAGCTGTAATATTCCCCTAGAATCTGATTGATGAATTTAAATTCAAAACCCAGGATGCTGTCATTATCCTAATATCTTTTTACACAAGTGTCAACCCAGTTTGTAGGCTGGTGCACCCACTGCGTGCTCCTTCTGTGCACCGCTGCTTTCCATCATTTCCTCCTCTAACAGTCCCCTATACAGCTCTGCCTATATCTTTATACAAACTGTATCCATGCCTTCATCCTCAAGTTTCTAATGCAGAGAAGCCACAACACCTGTCTCCTGACCCAGTGGTGTCCCCTGATGTTGCTACTCCCAGCCTCTGTGTTGTAACGGGTAATAAAAATTATGATCATTTCATCTTTATTAGGTTTTTCAAAAAGGGTTGGAAAATGAGATGCTGTCTATCTGAGGGGGTCTCAAAATCCATAGGCTCCGTTAACTGCATTGATTAGAAACCACCTGGAGGGCTTTTTTTGTGATCTGTGAAAATTTAAATTCAGCAACCAGTATTTCCTCTGCAAGAGAGGGCAAAATTACCTCCTCTCAACTCCAAGGAAAAAGCTACTTTCCCTGACTTCCTTACAATGCTTTAGGAGTTAGTGATTAACAGCATCAGCTTTCATTTCTCTCTGTGTCATTGCAATATTAGATTTTGTGCACACAGTAAGTGATGCAGGTACACCACCTATTGTTAAAATAGACTAACACTTCCAGCAATGCTAATTCATTTCAGCTGCTTATAGTTTTGCCAAATTGCAACTATTGGGTTTGAAACTTCCCAACCAGAGTGTCTGTTTCATGCTGATTAATTTGCTTTAAATTTCAGAAAAAATGTTTCATCTGTTCTATGACCAAGACTAAGGAGACGTCTTATTGAATGTTGTTCTTACTACTTAGTGTGTTATGGTAGACGTTTTTCTCCTTTTTGAAAAAGAAATTCTACCACCGACAAATGCGTTGGACTTGAAACTTGTCATGTCTTGGAAGGGCTTTCTGGTGTCAGGCAAGGCTGTCCTGAGGGCCAGTATGAAACAAAAGGTAAAATCACAGCCCATTTTGTGGTCTTCTTTCACAGTTTACTCTTAATATGATTTAAAGTTGGCAGGAAAGACTTGATATGGGAGAACAGAGGATTTCACATCTGCCACTGCAACTAGAGGGGGCTTTCTCTGAGTGCAGCACAGAGAGTCAGGTGCATTTGCTTTCATTGCCATTGGATCTCTCACCAAAGTACTGTTTTTAAAGCTTTTGGTTCCCCAGCAGGATTTCCCGCTCTGGTTTCCATGTGATTAATTGTTTCAAAAGGTGGTGTAGATGGAAAATTTTGTTGGCTAAGTCCATATAGGAATACCACCACTTCTCTGTGCAGGAAAAGATGATACTTTTAGCACTGCCATGTGTTTCTGTACCGTCTAATATTTCACTCAGCTGTTAAAGGTTCTGACTTAACTCAGCCATTATTTAACACATTAAGGAAGCATATGAAGAAGTTTCATTGTTGCTATTGACTGATACCATTTCCTTGATATTCTTCTCATAGTAATTTTTCAAATTCTACTGTCGTATTCACAAATGTCAATATGCAGTTGCAGATCTCACTCCTTTGAGCTCAGGACAGGTATTTAAGACCCTGCATCCAAAAAGGGGGGATTTTGCTTTGTGTCATTCATTGCCACTCCCAGCCTTGGTCACAAATGGTGGAATTTAGGATTAGGTTTCTCTCCACTGCGCTCTTGACCCGGCTGATTGCAGAACGCATTTAGAAACTTGGGCTGAGAATGGTTTTCTTTTCTTGGCTTCCACACAGTTCAATTAAGATTTCATTGGAAAATGTTGACTAGTGAAGTATATCCTTTCTTCAGCTAAAGCTGAAGAACTATATATAACATATATACATATAACTATAAATTCCTGTGCAGTCAAAGAGTGGCTCACGAGATCCACGGAGTCATGCCCACTTTGGAAATCTTGAGAGGAGGTCCTGGAAAGCCAGCATTTAACTTCAATTGCATGGTTGGCTGCTTTAACACCACGAATCTCTGTTGTGCTCTGCAGGAATAGTTTGGTTGGCTACAAACCAACTACCAGAGGAAATAAAGTTAAGAGAGCAGAATAGAAGACGACAGTGAAGCCATATATACCACAGTGCAGCATGGATGAGAATTACCTGTCAGAATAACACTGCTTTATTACATTTTTTCCCCAATTCCTAATCTTTTCCTTGCACGCAGCCAGAGTTTATATTCTGGGCCAGCCATATTTCTAGATGATGTATAATCATGGTTCCCTCTCATTGATTATCTTACTGCTCAGTTACAGCTGCTTTGCTGGGCAGCACAAAGCTTTTCCACATAGTCTGTGGACATAATTAAAAAGTGCCATAAGCTTGATGCTTTCAGCCCAGAGGGATTTGATCCCCTCTTCAGCACAGGGCTGACGCACAGCAGCAACCACTGGATCTCACCATCTTCAAGGTGCAAAGGAGAGCTTCGAACGGGGAGCCCCAGCCTGCACACACCATGCAAGGCTGGATGAGGGCCATGTTGCAGGACTGTACTGACTTGTGTGATTTGTGTTCCATAAAAAGCATGTCCTTCTCTGCCTCCCCTGCAATTTAAGCAGCAGGTTTTTAGTTCTTTGTTAGTTAGCAGGCATTCCTAGTCTTGCTTTGATACAACCAGGAGGTTGGGGTGACTTTGCTCCCGTATCGCATGCTTGGGAGAGCCCACTGGAGGACTGCAGTACTGAATTGTTGGGCAGGGGCATTTCAGGGCATAAGCCATAGAGAGACTGACTGAAGCACTTTGTTCAAGTTCCTCTCCAGGATGCCAAATTAAAGTAAAACAGGGCAAGCCTCAGTGCAGTTCTCATTGCTTCAGGTTTAAAACGTGGCAACGTACGCCTGAGTGATCTTGTACTGTGTACTGCTGGTGCTTTCTGAACATGCCTCCATTGAAAGAGATAAACATGTTTTGTTTAAATTCATTTCTGAAGTTTGAAAACCAATGTCTTTATAAGACTGCCCAGTTCACTGAATTGAACCTCTGCACAGTAGCATATTCAGTTTCTGCTGTAACCTGCTACTGCTGCTTTTAGCTGTAGTTTTAACCACAGAAATAGCAGCCAGAAAAAAAATAAAAAAAAAAATACACCACCCTACTATTTGCTGCCTTTTTTTTCCCCTACTTTTTTTTCAATGACACTGGCTGTACTGTTAGTTGGAAAGAAGGTTTGAGGAAGGCGTATGACTGTGCTTTCTTCCTCAGCTGAGAGAGGCATTTGAATTCTTTCTGGCTTTGCTGAAATCACAGTATTTGTGAGAACATCTGTAGAAAAGAATTAGCTTTTTCTTTCCCTCCCTCACTGAAAGCAAACTTCAGAGAAGTTCAGGCTCATGGGTCTTTCTGTGGATTATTTTAGCTACATTAAAAAGGGTAGAGCCTGTCTCATTGCAACCAGCTGGAAATACAGCAACTGCTTAAAGAAGACAGGAGCTAATTACCATTGAGGTATAGATTAGGTACAGCCAGGATGCTCTTCAGCACTCTTTCAGCAGTGCTAGTATTACAAGCCAAGACCTCTGAAAGGATTCTGGCCATGTCCTGAGCAGTGCAGAGCATCAGTAACTCAGCCAGGGAGACTATCTAGGCTTGAACAGGAGGTTACCTTGTAGATTGTTCTGGTACCTCCTCCAGGGTTGCCCGTGAAAGGGTGTACAGGCATATTCTCACTGGGCTGCAACAAAAACCGTTTGGAGATGAAGACTGGGACTCACAGGCTTAAGTTTCTGGGAGCAGAAGCTCATGAATCATCATTCCCTGGTTAATATCTGCAAGAAGAGGCTGAGGCACTACCTGCAAACCTTTGATCTAAGTTGTTTGGGCTGCAGTCTGCAGGGCTACTTTTGTTGTTTCTCCTGAATTAATTGTGGTAGTAATAAGAGCTCCAGCTGCAAATCCCAGTGCCTTGTCCCTTTCTGTCTATGGTGGACCATGCAAACACTGGACCAAAGTCCCCATTTGAAAGATTTCTTCATAAAAGGAGCCAGTCAGCTGGGCTTTTTCTGCAGTGACTTGGAGACTTGGAGTGTGCTTTCTCCACTCCATACTAAGCTGACTTGGTAACTTTCCAAGACTAAACTTCTTGCAAAAGGCATCTCTGGATAGAGTTTCTGGAAGAGGCAGACACCATGCCTCCTAGATATTCTGTGTAGGTGGCTGTCTGATTTTAGCAGTACTGGGGTTTACTAATGCAGACATAATTCAATTAGGGCACCCAGAGGATTGGAGAAAAGCCTTTATTATTTTTAGTCTAAATAAAAATAGTATCTCAAGCTTCCTAGAATAGTGAAAACATAGAGTCATGGACGATTGCTGGACAAAGAATTTTTATATGATTTTTCAGCCAGGGTTTCCATGAATTAGGAGCTGTTTAGATTGGATTTGACCAGTCCTGTCATGTCTAGGCATATGCAATTAGTTCTCTATGCTTAAAATTGCAGTAACAAACCTGGAGTTGTCTTTGTGGCAGTATGTGCGGGGAATAGCCTCACAAATGGTATTTCTATGACAATTTTTATTTTAATGGTACCCCCTTCAGCAAATAAGAAACTTTTTCTAGTCATGAGGGCATGTTTCAGCAGTACTAAAGGAACCCAAAGCCTCATTTAAACGTGATCAGTGAGGGCAGTACCTAAGTCACATGGGTTTCTTTGAAAACACCACTTCATTAGTTGTCTTCTTTCATTCTCCTCTTCCTCCAGGGCCAGGCTGCTTTGCTGTAGGGAGTTGCAGCAATGTCAGTACTTCTGGAAGGTCTGGTCATGCTCTCAGGACATGGATGCTGAGGGGAGAAGGGACAGACCTGCCCAAGTCTCCCTGATGTGAGAGGGACAAGAACACACAGGACTTCTGTCCCTGCCTATAACGCAAGGTTTTAGGAAGAAAGGGAACGTTTCCCAGCATGCTTATTCTGTGGTCTAGGAGACTTCTATAGCACTGCTCTGACCACTGATGGCAATTTATGTAGTTATTTACAGGCTGGGGTTGATGTTTTTTTTTTCCCTTCCCTTTGTATTTGGAACCACTTCAGATGGATGCGTGCGTAATAGCAGCAAAGTGAATGCTGCAGGGAAGAGAGCTCTCTCCAGCATGTAATGCCCCACCAGGCTGAGAAGCTGTTTCATTTGGCCATGAGCACTTCTCGCCACAGTATACCCCCTCCCTCTACTCTCAGGGGTAAATTGGCCATTACTCCCACCTAGGCAGCTGGAGAATAAACCACCCCAGATGACAATCTTGTGCTCATTGCTGCTATGCTAAGAAAGGGGATTTTCCAGCCAAGGTGCTTTAGCTAGGGTGTCCCTCTCTTGTTATATCTTGCCTGCTGGCTGGGTGGATATAGAAAATCAAAAGATCAGACCATTTGGTCTCGGGGTTCTGGTCATGAACAAGTCAATGTAAATAGATCGAAGTCCAGGAAAAAGGATTTTTCACAGAAATTTCGGAGCAGTCTTTGTTGCCTGCTCTGCTCCAAAGATACCTGGCCTGTCTGTGCTACTGAGTCCCACGCTTCCAAGCAAGTAAAGCCCAGCTTAGAATAATCTTGTTTATACCTTTTGTGAAGGTACAAAAGCTTGCTGTTAGCTAATTTCTTTCTATCAAATGTATGTATAGAATTCCTGGACGTGGTCCCTTGGCTAGGATAAAAATGAATACAGTCTCTGAGCAAACGCTTACAGCAGCCAAAGATCTGGCCTTTTCATTACAGGCTTCAAACTAACAGTTCTGGGCTTGCAAATACATCAGCAAAGGCGCCGTGCCTATGTGGGCAAACACTCCCTCCCTCTTAGTTATCACCAGCTTTCGCCAAATGATTGAAAGAGCACAGTTCTCAAATTGTCCTGAAATATGGAGAGATTGCCTGATGGCAGCTCCAAGTCCCTGTTTCTTCATTTTGGGAATCTTTTAAATGGAAAGTCTGCCCAGGCTCCAAGGAGAGAATTTCTTGTTCTGATATGCTGGAACCATGGTAGCAGGATCAGCACATGTTGCAGGTATTGTGTCCATCTCACTTGCTACCACTGCTGGGGATGTCCAATAGGACCCGAATGGAGACAGAGGCTTAACAGATCAAGGACTGCAAGCACTGTCCTCCCCAGTACCCCGGTAATGTCATGACAATTTTTTGGTGAAGTTTGGTGTTACCCAGTAATGCAGACTGCCCACCACATTCCCCCCAGTTGTAGATAGTAGGAAACAAAGATGCAGGCTAGTTTCTCCTATTCTAGAAGAGCTTCAGGGGAGCAGGTCATAAAATTCAACTAATTGGGTCTTGGTGCCTTGCAAAATAAATATTTGAGAGTTAACCACCACACCAAATAAACCTCTTCCCTTCCCTAGCCTTTGCCCAAGGGAAACCAAAGGGATTTTTGTCTGGGAAAAAGCTTTCCTTGGGATCAAGGCAGGAAGGCCCTGCACGAGAGTAAGGCTGTCACAAGCCTCCACCATCCTCTACTCCACAAGCAAACTGTGCTCCTGACAGCACCCCTGCAAAATGTCCATGTGCATGAAAACAGCTCTTCTCACCAAAGAAAAAGATTGTGTACTGCGAGTGTTTGTTTTATGGAGGGGTTTCAAAACAAACTTTAGACAGCTGTTAGTCACTTCTTCTGGTGCACAGCTGGAAGGCATCACAATATTACACTGCTTAGTACAGTGAAGGGACCTCATTGGCTTTTTACTGGTTTTAGAAGAGGTTCATCAGTGTAACAAAAGCTGGCAGCTCCTCTGCTGCCTGTTACTTGGCTTCAGTACCATCAGCAACTTGTTTGCGATGCTAAGATAGGTGAAACAAAGAGATTTGTGTGAATGCTCTGCTTTCCTAGAAGATGATAGCAGCTCCCAGAGGCAGGCTGCCTTGCTGCTGTTTACATGGATGCTCTCCAGTGCTAATGCCACCACCCTGCCCAGTAAAAGCATGCTGGTAAGCATGTGGCATCTCTATTGACCAGACTGAGCCCAGTTGTTTCTACCAGAGGAAGCACCACATGCCCAAAGTGTCCCACTCCTGGCGTGGATCATGAGAAAGGCTTGTTTTATTTGGGGAAAATGACCATGACTTGTTTTCAATCCCAAGCTCAAGCTGTAGGGCAGCACTCATAACCTCCCAGGGACGTCAACACTGCTGTGCTGCACTGTGAGGCAATGCAGCAAGGCATAAGCTGCAGTCAGGCTTTTCCATCTGTTCAAAAAATTACAGGCTTGGGCCTTTGAGAGCCCATCCTGCCCCAAAGGATTTGGGCATATAACTATAAGAGTATTTATATGTATTTCTCCCCATAACAGCATTTGGTGCTATTTGTTATTACTACAAGATAAGAATGGGACAGAGGATATTTTTACTAAATAGCGAATATTCAGTGGTCACTAATCCTAAGAAACCTGAAAGAGAAGGTAATTTGGGTCCTATGAAAAGTCTGGCAATGTACCTGCTCTGACTTAGGTACTTGTGAGCCAGGTAAAACCCTATGGGCACTGCCTCAAGAGTTTTTACTCTTCCTTTCAGAGCCCTCATGATGTTGCAGATACAGTTCTTCCTTGAAGGAAGCAACATCTTAAGGACTGAGGGGAAGAAATTCTGACCTTCAGAGGGAAATCTGAAATGCATTTTTCTTGCAAGACCTATTTGTGCTTAAAAAGCTTAGACTCCTCTTTCCCAGCCACCATAACCAGACTGTAAAAACAAGCACAGAGTATAAAAGTCCCTGCTCTGTGCAAAGCCTTGCTCACAGGAGATCTGCGCGACACACTAGAAACAACTCCATCTCTGCATATCCTGCTTCTGAATTGTGTTTCCTTGCAATGCAGGAGAGGCTATGTATTGAGTTGTCCACTGTGCACTGACATGTGATGGGCAGGACCATGGAAATAGCTTGCTCCAGGGCTTTACAGGGTTCCCTGGAGCAGAAAGGTCATTAGCTGGCTCCCACCTCAGCTGTGCAGCAACATTCCGCTTCTTTTTGTAAAAGAAGCATGTAGCAGCTACAGGGGCGGCAGATAGAGCTGACCAGTGCTTTGGGCAGCAGGGAGGGAGGCTGTGGCTTTCTGCTGAGAATGTGCAGGAAAACAGCAGAGCATGAAGCAAACACCAACCACAGGAGTCTCACGCTCCTAGTGGGAGGCTTGACAGGTTTGCTGCTCTTGCTGTCGGAAGTAAGTGCTGTTCCCAACGCTGTGCTAAGATCAAGGGCAATTGGTTTTCCAGTGTGTATCTGTAAATCACGTCCCTTCCTCATGTGGGCCTCTAAATCAGACGTCAGCAGAGAACAAGCTTCCAGCTGGTAACAGCATATAAGCTAATGAAATATAAATGCCTGGTACAAAAGGCAAACGTGGTCCCTCGTTGCCACCGCTGAATAAAATGGTTGATGGGAGTTTCCATCATACCAACAGCCTTTCCAGTAAATGCAAGCATTGCAGGCAGAGAGCAGTCTTCAGAGCCTATAATTTGGTTTGCTCCCATCACCACTGGTGCTTTTAAAAGAAAACAGCTGCTGCTTTTTTTCTTTTTTTTTTTTTTTCTTGTGGCAGCAAGAAAGTTAAAGGAATGATTTCTTGAAATCTGTTTTGTCAGAGGCCCCTACATTTCATGATGAGAAGCGAGAGCCCACTTTTTAGTTTCTTGGTCTCTAGTGAGATTTCCCAGGAGATAATTGCAAAAGGATCTCTGGGAAGTGATTAGCGTTTCATTTGGGAATAGAAAGGTCAGTAAGATACGGAATTAACCAGGTAACAATATTAACTACTCAGGACCAGATGCTATTTGCACTATCGTAATGCTTAGTACTTTTTTTCTGACAAGGCATATGAACCTGCTTAACTTTAGGGGAAGCATGCTGTCATACCCACCAAATCAGTGGGATTCTCCAGGGTGTGGAGAATCTTTGGTATCTCCTGCCTATTCCCTGCCCTGTCCCACTAAGATCAAGGAAATTTTTCAAGGCATCAGTGCTACTTTGTATGAACAAGTGGCAAAATCTGGCCATAAATTAAAAATTAATTCACCAAGCATTGTATTTTATTACATGTACTTTTAGTTACTTCTCTGGAGGTATTTAATGTAAATTCTACCTTTTATCCAACCTGTTTCTCTTATGTACTTATGCAATTATTTACTCCAGCACTTAATAGTGAAAAGTCCAGCCAGTTTGATTCTTTGCTTCTTTGAACTGTAGCTGTTGTGCATTACTGCAAAGTGGACATAAACACGAGTGTTTTGATGAAATAATATTTCACTCTGCAGGTGAAAAGGATTACAGATGATGGTGGAAAATCAATACACTGCTTGAGAAAGCAAGTATTCCAGCTTGGTAATATTAGCAGAACTGACCTTGCCCGGTTAACACAAAAATGTGACGGAACCAGGCACCCTTTCAGGGCAAAATGTCATGGGTTCCAGCTACAACAAGGATGGTTCAGGTAAGGTGGTAGGAAAATTTTTGAGGGTTTGCAGAGCTGGAAGAGATTGCATAACAAGATCATAAGGTGTCCTTCCTGGGGAAACTTTCAGAACAAGCTGCACACCCATCTGCTCACATAGGGAGTGAGCTGGGGCATTGCAAGGTCCGTCTCAGCTGGCACGTTACAGTGATGCCATAAAATTTAAAACAAAGCATTGAGTATACAATGACGCCCACAAAAATCCTGGAGGCACGGAGATGAGTAATGCAGTTCTTAGAAACCAGAGAGGACTTTACCCTTGGTCATCTCTGCAATTATCTCCCCATCTGCTGGTCTCTGAAGAAAGCCTGTATAATTCTCTATATACCCCCCCCATCCCTTGCTGTCTTGGTAAAATCTCGGGGCCCTGGTTGCAAACATAGTGTGCACTGGTGTGAGGCCACCAGCAGATGGAGTTCTCACCAGCACGAGACCAGGGTGAACTATTTCCATGGCATTCAGGCTCCAGATTTAAATAACTGGGTGCAAAACCAAAATATCCCCTAGATGGGCTCCTTTTCACAATAGTAGGAAAACTGGGACTTGAGGAGGAGTTCAATGGATTCCTCAGTTTTCAGCTGAAACTAGCTGATGTCTAATTTCCATTCAACATGGTCATTAGACCAAAGCTTGGGGTTAATCGCACTCAGTGGCTCCAAGGTCCTGGGAAACAGCAAGGCATTTGGGAGAAACCTGCTGAGAAGACAGTAACGAGCACTGCTAATGAGCAGGGAGGGAATCAAGCATGCACTGCATCAAAGGCACATCATCTTTCTCCAGGCAAGAAGCACTGCTTCTTCGCCTACAAGCCAGATGCAGTTTCAGGCCTTGGCAGTAACAAATGATTTTCCTATGTGCTGTGTTATTAGTACCTTTTGACCATTATTCTTGGTTATCAATATTGCCTTTACAGTCATAAATAGCTCTAGCCATGGTCTGAACCCCACTGTGCAAGGCACTGTGCTGAAAGGGAGCAGAGTGGCCCTTCCATGGGGAGTTCTCGGCCTGGCAGGGAAGGAGACATTGCCATTTTCTAGCAAATACTCATTTCTCAATTCTTCCAATAAACTTAGCAAAGCAGCAGATGGAGAGAACCAAGCTCAGGGCTCACCCACAGAAAACTGCTGCACTCATTTCACATGTGCTGCTGAACAGTTGTAATGTCATGTGTGCTTGGTGCCTTAGTTGTTCTCCAGTCACTGGAGGAGCTCGGGGAGAGAGAAAGGGGATTCTTCAATGCAGAGGTAATTAGATGATTCCTTTAGAAATAGGATTGAAATAATGCAGGGGATGCAGGGGAAGGGGCATGGTATGAGCCATCAGGATGTGGGACTGGGGAGGTTTCTCAAACCCACAGATATAGGCAACAGTAAACCCCTGACATTCCAGCAGCTCAAGCCATAATGTACCTCTGCCACTTGAAAATGTGTCTGTCCTTCTAAAAAGGGTGTTTTAGCATTGGAGCCAATCGTACTTGCAGCTGAGACCAAACAGTATTCCTATAAAATCTTCATGGTGTGTTTCCCTTTACCCCATCTAGCCCCGCAGATCTGAACAGCACGTTCACCTCGGACTGTTGGAAGACCAGCCTTGCATATCTGATGTGATTACAGATGGTCCCAGCCCTGCCCTCCGGGTACGAAATACAGACAAGCAGTCAGCAGGACTCAACAGGTCAGTATCTGGGTTTTGACTGGGATATGTTATTCTATTTTCTTTTAAAGGAATGCCCAGCTATGGGTGAGGTTTGGTCACTTGGCAGTGTTTTTATTTCTTCTGTTGTGCACAGGGAAGTGGCTAAAGTGACTATTTTCCTTAGCTCCTCTGAGAGCCTTGATCCAGATTTTCTGGTAGTTTTGTACTGGGAGACGCAAATAGTGAAAAACTCACCTACTTTCTGAGTTTACCTTCCAGCTCCTGAAAAGCTACTGGAAGGGCTGTCACTGCACAGGCTGGTTATGCCTTCAGTCTCTGAAACTCACTCTGTTCCAAGGTTCAAGGATAGCAGCACCAGACTCGTTTTGTTGTAGTGGACACCCAGAAAATTGCTCTGGTCTCTTCCAGTGCTAACAAAACCCTCTATTTATTTACTCCCTTATGAGGTTGTTGGAAACCTCTTCAGAAACAAAAATAAGGGGAAGTTTCACTTTGCAGTACATCTCCTTTACAAGTGTAATGCCTGTAAGGAGATATAAAAAAGTATTTGCACACATCAGTCCCTTCTCTCGAGATCAACTCAACCAGTCCCTTTGTCCCTGGGGTCTCTCAGCCCATCTTTGCATGTAAAGCCGATCCCAGCTCTTTGAACACTCGCCAAGAGGGCCAAAATTGCAGCAGCAGTTGCAGTGAAGTTACAACCTGCACCTGCAGAACCATTTCCAGCCAGCAGCCATCAACTCCCCGATAGCACTGCCTGTCTCCCTGGTGTCTGGGGGTTACAGTCTCTCCTTGCACACAACTGACCAGCACAGGGCTCAGGAGCTGAGGTTGTCTTTCCAAGTGGTAACTATAGACACTGGTGTGACCTTGCAAGGAGGCAAGTATATTAGGTAGGGTCTCAGCTGTGGTCTCATTTCTATTTCCTCCCTCTGGACCATCCAACAAGGATTTTAAAGAGCTGTGTAACTGCATGGTGATAGCTCAGCTTGGCCTGTAACAGCACTGCTAGCATTCTTATTTCATCCCAGCTTCCTTCACTGCAGTGAATTCATGCTCTTGGTTTACTGTGCCCTAAATGAGAGTAGAGTGAAGCCCAGCATGTGCACACACCCGGGCTTTCTTTGTCATTCTCAGTGGCTTCTCCTTGAGCTGCCCTCTTTGTCTTAAAGTTAAATACTTTGGGGATGAGGAGAGAAGCAGTGATTGACTGTTGTCTGTGGGAATCCAGACTTTCTAATTTGGTAAGTGGCCTCTGAGTAGATCTCGAGTGTTTTACAGAGATGGGTCAACAGCATTACTGTGATTTCAAAACTGGGGCAACAGAAGCTCAGAGCTTGTTTTGCCTGCAATTACAGAGCCTGGGGGTTGGAGGACATGGTAAGAGAGCCTTGGGCTCTTGCTTTCCAAAAAACATGTAGAGATTAGTAGAAAATTGTGTCCTCCTTCTATATAACTTTAATGCTTGCATTAAAATTAGTCAAAAGCGTTACTGCTTTCAGCCAAAGCCTGCAGGGCTAGGCCAAAACAAGAAGAAAATTAAAAAGGGAAGGAGATCTATTTTAAGGCTTCAAAACTTTCTGATGCTTAAGACCAAAGTCCCCAGGAACCTCCCGCGCCCTGCCAGCACATCAGGAACTCCCTCCTCTCCTGCTAGGAGTTTCAAAGCCACCACGGCTTTGAGTTTGGTGGGGAAGCGCGTACACCCGAGCGCTGGCGAGGCAGGGAGACAGCANTTCCTGCTGGTCGTCTTCTACTTCCAGAGCAGCCTCAACCCAGGTGGGTCCGCCGGCACCCCGGACCGGGACCCTCGGTGGGGCGGCGGGGGGCAGGGTGCGGGCGCCGCCGTCAGCCCCCCGACGTGTCCTAAAACCGCTTCGGTGTCGGCAGGAGCCGGGGTGGTCCAGAGAGACCGATCCGCGGGGGGGGTGAAGTTGGG
>VXBW01002926.1:4082600-4139533 GCA_013400375.1 Thinocorus orbignyianus
TACTGGGATAACTGGGATGAATATGCTTTCTGGAGATCCCTTTCCAGCTCCCACCTTTTGAAGGCGCAGAGGCAATGATCTGTAAAAGCCTGAGTTTTGTTTCTAGGTAGACTAGATCTTCCTTGCCTTGGAGAAGGAATTCAAACCTTGTTCAGCTTTTGCAAATCCATTCCATTTAGCTTACTGGGATGGCACCGAGCAGGCTTCGCTTTAGGGTATGGGGGTGTTCAGCCTTGAGCCAGCCAGTGGGGAATTCCTGCAACCTGGCTGGGGAACAGCCTGGCTGGTCTCCTCCCATTTTCCCCATAGTGCCCTGAATTCTTAATATTTGGATGAGCTTTGATTAGATAAAACAGGTGTAAATTTATGGGCAGGCAGATTGATGGAAATTTGGCTGGGAAGAGCTGGTCTTTCCAGGGAGAAGAAAGCAGTTTTTCTCACTACTGGTTAGTACTGCAGCGGCTCTGTCACCCTTGGGTTTAGCAGCTACATCCGCAGCCGAGGTGGCTCATCACCGTCTACCCTCTCAGAAAAGTCTGGCCGCATAAACCACATCCTTTGGCAGCTCTGTGCTGAGATGAAAATCACCTTTTGGTATTGGGAGCCTGGTTTTGGTAATAATAGGGGGCCTGGTTTTGAGGGTGCAAGTGCATACGGATTGACTGTCTGCCTGCTTTTGCCGTCCTGGTTGCCCACACCGCTCCATGCAGTCCCTCAGTGGTGAGAGCTTCCTGCTCTGACAGCTGGGCTCTCCAAGCACCAGCCGTTCCCAGGCCCATGGCTCCTTCGAGCCCTGGTTGCCTCTCTCTCTCTTAGCATGTCCTGCTTTCTCCCCACCTTATCAATGATCATCTCTGATGCATGGAGGCAACGAAAGACGAGTGCATTCAGAATTCCCAGCGGTGCTGCTCTGCCTGATTGCCATCACTGAGCCCTCGTGGTGGTGTGTCACATTGTGAAGCTGTTTCTGCAGCTGGGAGATGGTGCAACCCACACTGCCCCGGACCCAAGCCTGGTGGTGTGCTCGGCTGAGTCTGTTTACGTGGCCACATAAACAAACCACGGCCGAGCACAGCTGCTGAGACCTGTTGTCCTGAAGAAATGCCCGATGCTGGTGAGACCCAGCTTTTTCATAATGGGACTTAATTTTCATAGACTTCCTCAGAGCATTATCCAGCTGGACTTGAAGCTACTTACTCCCCAGAAGGTCTCTTCTGAAGGTGGCACTGTCTCTGCGGTGGCTCAAGTAGGGGATCAGCGAGCCTCTAGCGAGGACATAGCAGATGGGCAGGTGCTGGCAATTCTGCTGATGCTCTATGTCTATGGAGACCTGCCATCAAATGTTTTGGACTTTCATGGCAGTGCACAGGGCATGTCATGGCCTGTGGATTCCTGCCCATCATCTTGTCACCTGTGGTATGGAGGGATGCTGAGGCCGTGAGTCCTGGGCTCTTGTCACAACAGCGCTCACAGCTTATTTTTCTCTTTGTAAATACCACTTGATTTATAGCCTCAATCTCCTGGCTGCTCTCCCAACCTTTCCAGGAGGGGAACACTGGCAGGGGGCTTGAGCTGCTGTCCCATGGAATGGTCTCTCTGGGAGGACTGCTCTCCCTGTGGATTTGCAGCCTCACCACTAATATGAAACCTGACCCAAACCTGCTCTCTAGCCAGATGTTGCCTCACTACTCTGTGCTGGGAATTACTGACCTTGCAGGAAGATGGGTAATGTTGACATGAGGTACAAAGGTGATGTTTGTTTGGAGCTGCCAGGCATGGGTGTCTGTGGGACTGGCTCCCCTGCTCCGGAGGGCTTTCTTCAAGGCAAGGAGCTGGAAAATTAGCACAAACTAATTGGAGGTTAGATGCTCCTCAGCAATTCCCTGTGCCTGTTCTTATCCTGGTGCTCAGCAAGAAGGTGGCTGTGTATGATCATGTTTCTCCATGGCACAGGAAGGCAGCAGGTTCAGTGCTGCACACATCTGTAGAGCTGGGCCCTTCCTTTTGGCAAGGGTGCAGGGGCAGCATATTCACAGCTGGGTCTTTTCCAAGTTCACTCCTGGCAGTATTGGAGGGATTGATGTCTGTTTAGTTTGGTGGGACCAGCATGCACAGGCCCTGTGAGACTGAAACAAGGCGGATGAGGCTGGTGGAGTTTTGCTTCAGTTGCCCATGAACGGCAGCTGCTGGGTGGGCGTAGATGCAAGACTCCTGGATCTTGTCTTCCTGAGGTCTCCATTAGACCTTGTTCATGTCCTGTGAGAGATGTTTTCAGAGCACTTCTTGCTAACAGCTATTTCCAGGGACTAACAGGGAGATAAACCCAACAAGCACTCAGACAAGTTGCTACCAGTGATGCTAGACCTATTGTGTCTCAGTGCTGCAGTGACACTGATCATGTCTGTGTCCTCTGCTAAATGTGCTGGCTGGGGACACAGGGCTCTTTGGTGGCATCAGGTAACATCCACTACTAAATACAATAGAAGTCGGCACAAGGAGCTACGTGATGAGAAGTTACGGACTGGAGATGGTTCTCCCTAGTCTCCAGCAGGCTGTAATTAGCTCCTGTCCTCCCCTGCAAGCTCATGCATTTCACACACCGTAAAGCCTCTTGCTCTGTATCTTGTGGCAGTGGGTCTCAGAGACTAATGACTTGCTGTCACATGGAAAGGCAGAACACACACCCTCAGCTGCCCCCACTGAGAGCACAGGGGCAAGATCCATGAAATAAAGGTTGGGGGGGAGCGGCTGCGTGCAAGATGGTGCATTGGGAAAGGTTTGCTGAGTGTGCATTTTTTCCAAGATCTGCTTGTTGGGGCTTTTATCAATTCCAGATGCATAGAGCTGACAAGATGGCCTGGAACATATTCAGCAGGCAATTCATTGAGCCATATGAAGTTAAAGAGTCTTCATTTGCTCTTGTCTGCGTGTTGGTAGCCTAGGTGCAGAAGGCACAAATAGCACCTGCCTGAGCCAGACCTGACTGCAGGCAGTTTTGAGCAAGTCCAGTATGATATCCTGGTACCCTGGCCTGCTGTGGCCTCAGCAGCTGAGCAGAAGGCAGCAGGCTGGTGCAGATGGGCTCTTGGCTTGGTAGACCCGTGGTGGTCGTCTGAGCTCAGCTGTGGCTTGTCTGAGCCTGCTCTGGCAATGGGAGCCTGCAGGGGAATGGACACCACCGCAGAGTGTGGGGGTGCGGGGCAGAGGTGGGTCTCTGGGGCAGCTTTACCAGTTGAAAATCACCTCCTGTACTTCCCGGCAGGGTTCTCTGCCTTGGCACTGCCAGTGCAAGCCCTTCTGCTGCAATTCCTGTTGAGCAGCAGACTGGAAAGGAGGAGTTTATTGACAAGGAATGGAAATGCTGGCAGTTCAGGCTTGTATTATATATGCAAGCAGCCAGCCGGGGCCAGGAGACCGACAAGCATAATGGGGAAGAAAAATTGCTCTTGGAAAGTTTCTAGCTTGGCTTGTAGGAGGAATTAACCATTTGAAAACAGAAGGTTGCGTGGTGCTCATGCACAGATATTTTATCTGCTCACAGAGGCAGTATTCCTGCTGGATACTGTTAATTTTCTGTTTCCTGTAAAGATCTCAATTGCGTTCATTGTGACAGCAGAGCTAAGCATGTTGCCCCAGTGAAAACAGCCCACCACTTCAAATGCCTGTTATCCTTCTATTAAACCTTCCTGACATCTGCCTCAGGCTAGTAACCAGCTGACCAGGGCCTTCTGCCACTGAGGGTACACGTGGGTTTAGGAGGAACCACTGAATGGGACAGAGTGTCCAGCTGCCGTTGGCTCTGGTCCTGCTCTGATCCCCGGAGACAATGCTGTGGCATTTGGTAGGTTGCTTGAAGCAGCTGGATTCTTTCTTTCCCTCTCTCTGTGATTTATTGTGAGCTAATCCTATAGCTTTCACCCTTTTCCATCACTTGATTAGGGTTTCTCAGGCTGAGCCTTGACTCAAATTGACTAAATTGGAATAACAAAGCCTTCCGTTAAAAAAAAAGCCTGAGATATCCAGGTCTCTGGGGAGGAGGGAGCCACAAGGGGCAGCTGTGCCAACCCCTCTGCCTGGGTATGGCTAGTGACACTGTGATGGTCCAAGAGGTGCCACCGGTGAGAAATGAAGAAAAATTACCTTCAGTAACATAAAGGCAAAGGAAGTTGTGCAAGAAAGCTGCAGTCACGAGGGGAAAGAGCTTTCATCAGGCTTTATAGAAAACAATGACCTTCCATATGTAATTTTAATATCTTCTTCCTAATGGCAATAACATCTTTCTAAGTAAACCTCCCAGGATCTTGGGCATCAGGAGTAATGCTCAAGTGGTTTTAAAGTGTGTCCAACAGCCAGATTTCTGAATCACAATCACTTCTGGAACCAGTGACTGCTGGTCCCTGCACTGGCTTGGGTACAGCCTGCGCTCCCTAAACAGGAGTCATCTGGCTGAAACCTGGACAGTCCAGGGATTTCGGTTTTCAGAAGTCCTTTCCAGGCAATTGTTAAAGGCTGAGCAGTCTCCTGTTAGGGAAAAAAAAAAAAAAAGGCAAAAAATAAAGCTAGAAAGATAATTATTTTCCTGCCCAGTGTGTGTGACAGGCAGTAGAAATCTGCAGTAGTGCAGAATGTTCAGACCCAACCTCACGTTAAGAGTTTAATGTTCTTTTTGTAACAGCTTAAAAAAAGACATACATCTGATGACACCCCCTCAAATCTCCTCGCCGCCTTTGTGGCTGCTGTCAGCGCAGTTGTGTACAGCACATGTGAGACAGAGTTGGCTGCAAACGCAGGGACGCTAAATCACCTCCCAGCTCCAGCATTAACTGCAGAGTGCTGAGTTTGCACTGCGAGAGGGAGCTCCCTGGGCTGGGTTTGTCGTGCAGGCACGAGAAGCCAAATGCACACACACGAGTGCGTTATCTCTTTGGACGTGCAAGTTCTTCAGCAGCCTGCTGAGACATGTCCCAGCAAAGGGTGCTGGCGGGGGGGATGCACGCAGGGTCTCGCCGACTTTGCAGCATCTGCACATCTCAGATGGTGAAAAGTCATCACCAGTTCCTGCTAAAGCTATAGGAGGATTAATAGAAGTGGACAGTGGAGATTACATTGTTAGCAGTGTGTGCCAGGTTTCTTTGAAGTGCTTTCAGTAGAGACCCCCCCCCCCCTTTTTAAGTGGTTTGGAGAAAAATCCAAATAGCTCTGAATGTTGGACTGCTCCCCCGTTGCCATCCCATGCCCCATGTGGTGCTGAATGGGGTACGCGGGCTGTGGTGTAGCAGTGGTTGATCTCACCATGGTCTTCAGCCATGGTCTGTGCCAAAGGGACAGCATACCCCAAGGAGTGAGAGCTTGCCGGTTGGAAATGTATTTTCTGGATCCTTTCAGTGAAAGATGGTGGTGATGTGACATAGGTCTTATTGTCACATTTCTTTGCCAACACTGTGTATCACCTGACAGAAAGCCCTGTTCAGGTGGGATTCCTGCAAAAGATTTTGCTTGGGACACGTTTAAGCTAGAAGAGAAGATACTGAAAAGTCAGTGATGAAGCAGGACAGCCAGCAGGAGGCTGCGGTTGGGAAGGGGGTCAGGTCAGCTGCAAGGTGGCTGCCTCTGTCTCGCCAGCCCTTCAGGAGACGTCTGCTGTTGTTCCTTGGCACAGTGGCATTGCCTGCCCTACAAAGGTTGCCACAGTGTTTGGGAGGCTGGGCTGAGGCATTTTCCTATGAAAGTCAATGTGTCTGTGTTGAGCTGGATCCAGATGGAGAAACCTGGAGTCTGGTGGCACTTAGTGTCAGTGGCACGTTGCACTGGAGGCCGAACGCCAAATGAATTGCCCTGTATCTGCTCTCTGCAGCTTTAATGCATCCAGCATAAGTCATCAGGCATGAAAATGTTTAGGGGTAGGTGCCAGTCGTGAACAAGGGGCATTGCAGCCCCACACCGAGGAAGCAGGGAGCATCCCCCTGCCTTTTGCCAGCTGGATGGAAACCGCATGAGTACATCTAACACACTTAGGGCTCCTGGACTGTCTGTTTGCCTGTCTGCCCTCATATTTCTGTGTGTGAGGGCCCCGTGCTGGGAGTAATTTTCACTTTGTGGATGGTGGAAGTGCCCCAATATCAGACAGACAGGTGATGCAGCTCTGCTGCCGTTCTGTTCCCTGATGCCACATGCCAGAGGCACTTCTGTCCCATGAGCTCCAGGCACGAGGTCCCAGACAGCAGACAACTGTGCACAGACATGAGGGATCTCATGCACAGGTGGAGGCAGGTGTGCCTGGAATTTTGGTCCCACTTCAGTTCCCTGAAGCTACGTGTTTCCACCTCCAGACACTTACCACAACCACTGCTGATTCTGGCAGGCTCGTCCGTTCTCTGTCTGGCTGGAACAAAAGCAGGACATGTACTCAACCCTCTGCGTAGCTCTTCCCATCCTTCATTTTCCATGGAGAGCCTTCGTCCACACCCTGAATTAACATTTCCTGGAGGCGTCATACCCCCTTGTCCCTCTCTTGCCCATGGACCACAGCATTTCAGCCAGCAGAGCACATACCAAGAAGAGTGAGTGGTTTTTCCTGTTAAAGGCAGTGCAGTCCGTCGAATTATCCCATGTAAAATAGTGACTCATTGTCCCCTCTTAGACTGTATTTCTTGGCTAGAGGAAGACTGTCATTAGTGCCAGGGAGCCTGGCAACTGTTACTGTACAGTTGCTGCCACACAGCCCTGGGACTCTGGGCACTGGAACGGCCTGCCCAGGGAGGTGGTGGAGTCACCATCCCTGGAGGTATTTAAGAAACGTGTAGATGTGGCACTTCAAGACATGCTCTAGTGTCTGAGATTGTAGGATTGTGTGATTTGTTTTGTGGGGTTGGGTGTGGTGTGGGGGATTTTAATTTTTTTGGTGTCTTTTGGTTTGGGGGGTGATTTTTTGTTTTGGTGTATATGGTTGGACTTGATCTCAGAAGTCCCTTCCAACCATGAAGATTCTGTGACTGATTCTGTGACTCTGGAAAAGCTGTAAGGTGGTGATTGCTGCAAACAAGGGTATTATTTTTAGAGGGTGACACTGCTTTTCATCTCCTTCCAAGAGGAAGTAATCTTGGGCACTGGGGAGACACCATGCACACTTTGTAACAGTGTGGTCAGGAGATCCTTCAGATCTCTGTGCCTGTAGGAGCCGTTTTGTTTGAGGATAGAAATGCTGCAGAAGGGTTTGTCCCAGGGGATAGCAGCTGTGGAGTGTGTGCGTTTGGTGGAAGGAGGTTGGAAAACGCTCCTTTTCCTTTTGTCTAGGAGGTTTGTAAAACTGAGCCTCCTCAGAATTGGAAGTGTCACCTCAGATGTCACTGCCTGTGGTACCTCTTCTGAGGAATGTGGCTGGGAAAGGCGGGCTGAGGGGGTGCCTTGTCAGCAGAGACAGGGGCTGAGAGCCAGTTGTGACTGCTTGGAGTTGGCCTTAAGTAGCTTCCTAGAAAGCCAAAAGAGTCATTTGGGGAAAAGGGTGAAGATTTCTAGGGGAGGAGGGTCTGTGTGATAGAGGCTCGTAGGACCCCTCGATTGACTCCACAGGGATGGGACATGCTTTAGCCAGGTACTGGAGAAGAGGAAGAGGATGAACCATTGTGCAGCCTTCATCCCTCCTCTGCACCCCTCCCTCATCTTGCCCTGAAATGGTACTTTATCAGGGCAGCTAAAACACCACTTTTAGGTGACCCTGTTGCCTGTGGTGCTGCAAAACTACCTTCCCCCATATGCAAATGTGTGTGGGTTCATCCATCTAAGCTGATGGGAAAGGAGATTTGTCTTTTACTGCTGCAGGTCGTGGTGCCTATTGTATGTGGGCTGTTCTCTGTGTAAACTTCCCCATGTGCACGTCCTGTCATGCCCTGCTCAGGTTTGCCTTCAAACTGCTTTTATTTGTGGGTTTTCCCTTAGCTTTGTGGGTAACCTCCTCACAACTCATCTCTGTTTAGTCCTCTGCAGTTTCTAAATGCTGGGAGATGAGGGGAGCAGGGGGGTTAATTATTTGGTTTGGCTGTTTCAAAAGGGCTAGCAGGGGATGGTAGAAAATGTGTAATGGTGGGAAAAAAGCTTGAGCTAAGCTTTCAAGCATCCCCGTGCTGCTGGGACTCGGTTCTGTCTGATCCAGCCAAGTTCAAGTCACTTGCTTGGTTTAATTTCTGCTGAATGGAACAGCTTAAAGTCAGGACCACATGAGCCACCAACTGGAGCATTCTCTCTTCCTGTGGGGAGCAGCCCCAGCAGGCTGGGCGGCTGGGATTGGGGTGTCTCGGGGCACGATCCTGTGCTTGGCTGATTCAGCAGAATCATAGAATCATGGAATCATAGAATGGTTAGAGTTGGAAGGGACCTTAAAGATCATCGAGTTCCAACCCCCCTGCCATGGGCAGGGACACCTCCTGAGCCAGAACTTCCAATGAGGTGTTGCTCAGCCCCAAAGTGAGCAGGTACATGTTTTCCAGCCCGCCATGGTGTGTGGGTGCTGTTGAGCTTTATACAAACTCATAGCAGCAGTCTTGTAATGGTAAGAGAAATTAAATACCCTTCGTGAAGCCAATCTGACAAGCTTTTAGAAGTGTGAGTGTGTTTTACTCCCCATCCCTGCAAGAACAGGCATATTTTGATTGTGTGTGCTCCCAGGGCGATGTGACACCATTGATGGTTACTGAGCTGCTGCAATGCTCCTTGTGAGTGATGGTGCCTGGCTGGAGATTAGTCTTTGCCATGGGGGATAACAAGCTGACAACATCCAGGTGGTAGCTGTGCTTGAAAATAGAGTTGTATGGCCCAAAGCCAAGCTACCTGGAGGCAGTTTCTGATCCTGAGAGTTAGGATGCAGTGCTGGCGAGAAGGCACTTATCCAGTGGTTTCAGAGGGACAGTTGAGCTTCCGGATCCCATGCCAATGCCTAAGGGTTGTGGCTCAGCTGCTGACATGGAGGGATTCCATGAAATCACGTGGTGCATTTGCAGGGGACAGGGATGTGCGTTCCTGCTCAAGGAAGCAGGATCACATCGGTGACTCTAATCCTGCCCTTCTGACATGCTACACTAGCCTGGCTGTGTTACCTGGGAAGGACTTACTCCAGGGCCCTTGCAGGGGCACAACCAGCCAGAGACCTTAGGCTCCCCTTCGAAGTACATGTTCCTAGTGCTTCTGTTGCCTGTTCTTCCAGGGAGAGCTGAACAGGATCAGGGCAGTAGCTCAGTCCTGATGCAGACCCATGGGCACCCTGTGTAGTTCTTTCAGCCATCCCTAGCTAGTCAGTTGTCCCTAGCATCCTGCCCCTTGGCTCTGCTATGTCTGAAAATGCTCCGGAGCATGCATGGGAAAGTCCTGCTGCTGCCCAGGATGCTCTGTGTTGTTGCTCTACTACAGGCAGAGGGAGAGGACCTGGCAGGGGCAGGTCTGATGGAGAATGGAGGATTATTCCCTTTCCCTATGAAGTGAGCTGAGACAGACATCTCTGACAGACTCTATGCTGCCTCTGCCTCAACAGAGAGAAATGTGGAGCCAGCCAGCCTTTACCGAGGCTTGGTCCACAGAGCAGAGGGCAGGCCATCAGCAATAGTCTGGGTTATGTATTACTGGGTTGTTCAGCAGCAGGGAGAATATTGGAGGCAACGCAGTGGGTCTGCTATTAGGTGGAAACCTGTCACCCATGTCCACATAACCTCCAGCACAGGAGTCACCTGCTGCTCACCTGCTGATGGGAATGAATGGTCACCTGTGTCTGTGCTGAGCCTCTACAAGAGGATGTTGTCATCAGGCAGAACTGGCTGAACAAGCCATAACTGGGGGGAAAAACACCTTGCAAAGATAAGCAAAGATGGCAAGCGCAAAGGGGCATTTCCCAAGCTACAGAGGATGTTGGTCTGGAACAAGAAATGCATGTTTGTATTGTAAATATTAGAGTTATGGAGTTTTGCAAGTTGGTGCCAGCTCCCCTCCTCACTCCTGCTCACCACTCGCTGGCACAGACCCAGGATGAACAAAAGAGGTCAAATACAGTGTTCTCTTCAAAGGCATCTGTCAGCTGCCACATGGAAGCTGTGCAAGGTGGGGGCTATTGCAGGTTGACACCTCAGCTCTCCCCTTCTCTGTAATGCAGCTGCTTGGGGAGCAGTGCCATGCATGAGAGAGGACCAGGAAAAGATCAGAAAACATCTCTTCTGGTTATTCTCCATAGGGCTGGTTACTTTTTCCTGTTGCTTATGTCTGTCTGAATATTGCTGTTCACCTTCTAAAGCTCTGTTTCCCCAAAATACTTAGCCTTGTACATGCTGTGCTGCCAAGTGTACCTGCCAGATGGATACTGCCTGTTACCTCTGAGTGTGCCCAAGGGGCACAATTTCTTACAGCTGGAGCGTAAACCAAATGCAGAGATGCCCGTCAGCTGTCTGGGGGATGAACCTGAGCCCTGCAGATGAAAGGAAGAACTTGGTCTGCTACCTGAGAGAGCTTCTTCCAAATCCTCCCAACCCCAGCAGCTCCTGCAGGTCCACAGCACAGATGCTGCTGGCTGAGCAGATGATAAGGCTCTGCAGAGCCATGCTAGGGGACATGTCTTGCTGTGCTCTGGCGTTGTGGCCGTCTCCTCATAACGTGGCTTCACACAGCAACCATGTCTCCATCCTCCCCTTCCCACATCACCATTGCATGTGGAGGATCCTCAGCCTTGCCAGAGGAGATGCTCAAGAAGACTTGGGTTTTTTGGAGTGATCCAGCAAGCCACTGAGCAGGTTCTGAGTGCAAATGTCTGGATGAAGCCCAGCTGGTTACACCTCTTGCTTCTCGTTTGACTTGCAGCTCCCCAGCAGAGGTTGTTATGTCTGAATTCACAAAGCTGAAGGACGCATTTAAGCAAATCAAGCCTGTGGCTCTGTTTGATTTCTTTTCCTTTCTTCTCCAGCATTTTAATTCAGTCTCTGTTTTCTATATGCCTGGCTTTTTAGATGCAGTAAAAATGAACAGTTGCAGGAATATGAGTAGATTTGCTGAAGCCAAAAAAAAAATTGCATTCCCAAATCAAAACCTTCCTATAAGAATATAAATAGGAATGGGTTATATTTTTAATTCCCAGAGGCGCTCCCTTAGCTCTGAAATGCTTAAGGATGCAAACACCAGAATCGCCACGGTTTTTCACAGCTGAATGCAGCGTGCAAGAAAGCAGTTGCTTTCTGGGTCGTCTTCTCCATCAAACAGTGGTCACTACTTTCAGCATTGTTCAGAGGGTCTGGAATTTGCTATGGGATTTTGGTATTTGGCTTCTGACATTACCCTTATTTTGAAAAGTATCTATCTTCTTCTTTAAACAAAGCCAACAATCAACCCTTGTTGTAAGGAGGAAATGGAGCAAATGTGTTCTTCACCAGTATGGCATAAAAGCCCGAGCTTCCTAGACTTAAATGTTACTTCCTTGAGACTAGCTCTGTTCAGCCCAGTAGGTCTGATCCTCCCAGACAGAGCTGCTCTTCACACAGACCACGGGCCTCTGCCAAGGGGCTTGACTGCTGCTTCCACGTGTGATTGCTTGGCCTCTGTGCCCTGGTCCATCCTCACAGTGTCAAAGTATCCAGCTGCCAGCCAGGCAGTGTGTCCCAGGCTTTGCTATCAAACTGGGAGCGAAAACTGAGCTCAGACTGCAGGAACTGTCTGGACCTTTCACTGCTGCTGTCAAGCTCAAGCTCTATTTTCTTTTTTTCTTTTTCTCTCTCTGCTTTCCTTTTTTTCCCCTCTTGGATGTTAAAATCAAAAATTGGACAGATTCAGCACCCAGTGGCTGCAGCTAAAATTTGGTTTTGAATAACGCAGGCTCAGTATTCTCTCTTAAATTAGACGGCAGCATCCTTCTCTGTGTCTCTTGGGTGCAGTTATTTTAATAGCAAGAAGCCTGACTTCACAAAGCAGGGCTGCGTTTCTGCAGTCAGGGGTGAGTGAGCCATCACTGGTAGGACCGAAGCACTTGCTCATCGCCCACGACAGGTGCCGGAGAAAAGTCAAAGCCAGCAAAGTCTGGAAAAGCTCATTGCAGTGCCCACAAAGAGATCCAGGTCCTAATTGCTTCCAATGACTGACTTAAAGCAAGTACTAATCCCTTTACACTAAAGACCTCCAGCTGTTGTTTCCCCTCTTGATAAAAAGGGGTAATATTGTCCTTATTTGTTTCTCACTATAAACTCTGCCTTCTCCTATGAACTCAGTTCAGCTGCACACATACCATGTGTGCCAGGCAGTCAGTTCGTGCCACCAATACCTTTTCCTATGTTTAGATCCAGAATCCAGCACAAATGTGATGGATTCATACCCCACCTCCCCCAAGTTCAGAGCTATTTTTTTGGTCTCAGAGAGAGCATCCCCCTTCCAAGAGGGGCTGTCTTGAGAGCTGGGTCTTCCCAGACTACAGACAAGGACCTATCCCACTTGCTCCCTTGGGAGTCACAGGCTGTAATTAACACTCAGCCTGATCATTTTGGGTGGCCAGGCACTACAATTATTTTGTCTCTTATTTTAGGTTTTGCACAGACACAACAGGAAGCGAAGCTGGGGCTCTGAGACAGTGGTGGGGTCAGGATTAGCTCCCTGGGGCCTCCGGGGTGCATACTCATATGCAAGCACGTGTGCTCTCTCTTCACTTCCCTTGGCTGGAAACAACTGAATCTGCAGGTTTTAACCCTCTTCTAGCATTTCATATTGAAGAGCATTAGTGGAGCTTTTGGCTCTTCATGGCACCGGCATCCAGCCTGGAAAACGCCTGAAAGCTCCACACTCCAGCCCAGAAGGAGTTGAGATTCCTCCTGCTGCATGTCAGCCAGATTCCCACAGATTTGGGGTTTCCAAACTTCTTCCTATTTGGCAGCTGAGCAAGTGGGCATGAAGATGTCCTGCATGTGAAACACCTCCTGTTCCTCTCTGCTGGTCTTCCTAGGGGACAATCACATCCCGCCTCAACTTGTACACACAACCCAGCCCTTGCACCCTCCCGTGGGGCAGCAAGTGATTGGATCACCTGGTTACCTTGTAGCCCTTCTCAGCAGCTCTGGATCTGCCACAGTCCCAGGAGAGCAGAGCTGTCAGTGCTGCAGGTGAAGGTCGCCAATGCTATGGATAATAGTATTCATGCTTTTTTTGCTGCTATGGCAAATACCTCACCTGATATATTTCAGCACTTCATTTGCCTTTTTTATGACTGTCACAGTGGCAGCTGATAGCCCAGAACTAATGCATTTGGGACCTCCTGCCACTTTCAGCAGCAAAGCAGCAGAAACTGCTGAATTCCAACATTGTGTAATTAAATTCTGTTGAATTTCCACTCTCCTGGTCCAGGACAAATGTTCAGTTTCCCTGGTTGGTGTTTCAGTCTCTCTCTGCCATAGCGGCCTTTCTCAATGCTTTGTCCACCATCAGTATCTTTCTATTTTTATGTCAACTCATTCACAAAGTATTGTTCCCAAAGCCAATCTTAGAAATATTGTACTCAAAATGGGCCTTCTGCCCAGCATTTCCCACTTAAACACTGCCTGCTTTCCAGTGCCTTTTATCCCTTAGAGTTCACGTTTTAAACTTCATCTTCTCTGTCTGAAGTACTTATTACCTGTGGTATGTCACATCTTATGTGTTACGTTATCTGGGTGATGATCTACCACATATGCTTGATCTATAGAAATGACTTATTTTGTAGACAGATCAGGCTGCATGGGTATAAGCTGTGCTTAATAAATGCCATATTGATTTTATTCACCTATCCAGTTGCACGCACAACTTCTTTTTTTTTTTTTTTTTTTTTCCTCCAGACTGTTTTTTAAAGCCTTGGTAATGCTGATGTCAGCTTAGCAGGCTTGTCGCTGCCTGAATCCTGTCTCCTAGCCAAACTCTTCAAACTAAGGCGCTGGATTTGCTGTTGTGGTTGCAGAGAACCTCCCTCCAGGCTGAGTCCCTGCAGCCAAAACAGCAAATTCTTTCACTGCTGCTTCCAAAAGTCTGGGATGGGCATGATCCAGTCTTTCCCTCACCTCACACGTCTGGCTGTCTTCACAATCAACTAGTACACCTAAGTATTCACAGCTTTAGAATCTATTCTCTTTTCCGGAGAGCTGGCAGGTCATGGAAACCCCAGATCCTGCTGGGGTATCGATGTCTCACAGCTGCAAGAGAACAGATTCAGTTTTGATGGGACAGCACTAAATGTGGGCTGCAGGGGGAAGGAGGGAGTGCCTTGTCATTTCATGCTCTGAAGGAAAGACTGAAAGCACTTGTACCACAGGAGACTCCAAAATACGCCTGAGCTCCCTTTCAGGCTCATTTCAGTCAGTGATTTCTGGTTGATGTCACTACCTCAGCATAGGGATTTCAGTCCATTTCTCTGCATCGCTCCTATTCCCTGGCCTCACCTCATCCTTTGAAGATGCAAGGGACAAGTGTGATACTGCCTTCTTCCCATCTCAGTGAAAAACATTTTGGATTTGGATCACATACACTGTCTTGATACTTACTATCCAAATGGTAATCCAGCGGTTGCCAAGGGTTGATGTTTTCTCCCCATTAGAAACTCAATATACCTTGGCTAAATGATATCCCTGCTTTCGGATGCAATTGCAGCAATGATAAATTTCCAAGGATTACCATTGCATGTAGTGGAATCCGGGAACCTCAGTAACAAGCTATGAAGTCAGGAAGAAAGCCAGGATATGAAGATCTTGGCAGCTCCCCCATGATGGAAGATCCTGCTGTACTCAGGGCTGTGGTGCCAAAATGCATCACAAACCATTAACTTACTCTGATGATACTCCCTCCTCAACACTGTCATATATTTCAGTATTCCTTGGCTTTCCCAAACTTCTTGGAGTCCCAGGAGCATCCCAGGGATGGGTAAGCCAACGGTACAGGGGATGTGGTGACTGACTCGCTCTCAGCACAAACTAGTAGAAGAGGGATGTGTAAATGCCATTGCCCATCTGTCCCCTTCCTCCTTCCTCCTCCTCACAGTCTAGGCTGTATCCCAGATCTGATGGAAGAAACAGGCACAGGTCAAGAACTGAACCTTTCCTTGGCTCCCCCTCCATCTTTGGTTTCCTCTCCAGCTGTGCAGTTCAACTAGCTGTGGAGACTCTTGAGCTCAGCCTTCTTAAGATGGGCCATTGCCTGCTTGGGGTAGGCGGTGAAGGTGAGGACAGGATGGGGATAGCAGTTGGGGGAAAGGATGGTGAGAGACCCCAGGAGGGGAGCATGCTACAGGATTGCATGATCAGGTGGTTGGAGGAGAGCAGCTGGGGAAGAGGGGGGTTTGTGTTTGAATGAGGACTGAGCTGTGATCATATAGCTGCATGATGAGAACCTGGGGTCTGGCGACAGGAGGACTGGGAGGGGAGAGCATCAGCAGAGACGTTGCAGATGCTGGGGCTGATGGATGGCAAACAGGGGATGGCAACAGCTTGAGGTCATGGGGCAGAGCTGTGTCAGGTGGCAAAGCCTGGTCTGAGGGGGGCTGGACACCATTAAATCACTGTCTGCAGCTTCCTGCTGGTTCAGATAGGACCCAGCAGCCCTGGAGTGGCTACTGCTGTAATGTCTAATGCTGTCCTGCCAGGCAATCCCAGATGCTTTGGGGACAGTTTGGGCCAGTACTTGTCTCTATTCGAGCACAGGACGCTGTTTCCAGGCATCTGCAGCTGCTCCAACCCCAGCCCTGCAAAGGACAGGTGCTTTGGTCCCAGGGGGCAGAGGGGTCAGCTGCTGCCCTCCGCATGCACCGGTGGCTGCGTGGTGCTGTGCTGAGCTGCACAGGGTTTAACATTGTCTTCAAAAGTCATCCTCGTGGCCTGGCCAGGAGCCCTTTTGCTTTTCTCCTGCCGTATGTAGCACAAGCAGAGGGTTTCAGGGTGGGGCGGAGGTGGAGGGGGAGACTTCCTGCAGTTGGAGCCTTGCAAAACCCTGCTCTTGGACCAGAAGTTTGCTCTGAAAGGTTTTGTGAGTGCCCTGGGCAGGAGATGGTGTCATCGCCTTGGAGAGCAAGAGTTGTCAAGCAGCAGTGAGTATGGAGCGCTGGCATCTTCCCCTTGCCAGCTCAGCACTCCCGGGCTCCTCCAGCTGCACGGGAGCAGTCTGGCAGCTTTGGTCCTTTTTTTTTCTCTTCCCTCTTTCTTTCTGGAACTCTGTACAGCATGAGCAGAGCAGGGATCCTAGGGGGTTTGCCACTATCTGGAGAAGATGGCCTGTTCTCTGCCAGATACTGTGCTGGGGAAAGGCTGGAAAAAATCCATTTTGCAACGTTTCTGCTGGGGCTGTTGGCGAAAGTCATGAGAGGTGCAGCTGTCCCTGGCCAGCCTTGTTCTCCTGCCTCAGCAGCACTGAAAGGTGCAGCTGAGAATGGTCAGAGCATGGATCTGACCTACCTGACTTCTACTCACTGCCCACTTTACTGCAAATTTGGTTTTTGTTCACCCTAAACAGCCTTCTGCTGAGTCAGCCTGCTCCTCCCAGCCGTGACCTGATGCTGCACTGGGCGCTGAAGCCTTTTCTTGGGAATACATTCCCTGCAACACGCTGGCATAAGCAATTTGCATTTCTAGCAGCTTCATGTCAGCCTGAACAACCTGGGGTTTGCTTATGTCCCTCACGAGAAAGGTTCTGGTTGATGCATGTGTTAGTCTTGAAAACAAATGCCTCCACACTGCTTTTACTAAGTACAGACTATAGTTAGTGTCTGCTGCGGTGCAGGGTGCTCACAGACAGCCCACAGTGAGGTCATGCACTTAAATCAAACAGGAATTTATCATCCCCAGGCAGGAAAGGGACTCAAGTTTAATGCTGTCTGCTTGCAGATTCAAGCTGCAGTGAGTCGGGTTTTCAAGGTTGATCTAATTCCCTGCCATTTGCAGAGGGACCAGTCTGGAAATGTGAAACGGGGCTCCCCTGGGACGAGCATCTCAGCCCAACGCTGTGTGCGTTGGATCTTCCGCTTATCTCCTGTTAGCACAGATGCTGTTTCACCCTCCTGTGGGGTAACTGATACAGGGGATTGAGGAAGAAACTGAATGTTCTCGTTGAGACACATCTCGGTCAATCCAGTGCTGCAGGAAGTGCCATTTCCCACGAACACACAAGCGTGCATGCACTGCTGATGAAATTTTGTGAGGTCAGGCAGTCATTTCCCCCTAATTGCAGCTCTAGGAATGAATAATGATGTTTAGCTTCAGACCCCGGTGACTTTGTGCTTTGGAACAGTTTCACTTAGACAACATATCAGCACATGGAAAAGAAGATGGGCTTTGGGTTTTTTCCTTCTGGTTATTTTGGTTAAAAAGATGCCATCTGGGACTTCTGTAACACATTTGTGTTTGTTTGGTGGTGGTCGGTGAACAAAAAGATCCAGAGCCCCAAACTGTGGGGCAAAAAGCCTCGGTGTTAGAAACCTTCATGTTGCCAGAAATGGTTTGTGAGAGACACTTTTCCCTACACCACATCCGTCCCTCCAGGATTTTAGAAGGTCCCTGTAGGAGCAGGAACTTGGAGGACATGAAGAATCCCCGGGTTGCAATCTCCTGAACAATGTGCCCTATTGTCCCCTTCAGAACAACAACATCTTCCATTTTAAAATTCTCTGAGTGCTTTCTTCTGTGGAAGCCAACTCCAGGGCTGCACAACCCCCATGGTTATAAACCTTCTTATCATATGAAACTGTCATAGCATCCTTTGCCTCCTTCACCCAAGAAGGAGGGAGTGGGTGAGAAGTGGGACAGCTGCTTAGAGGTGTTACTCCAAATGGGAGACTGTGCCGTGTTGTAGCTGGCTCCATGCATTATTGTTTGGGATGTCCAGGCCACATGGTTCTGCCCACGCTGTGCTGGAAACAGGTCCCTGGGGCTGAGGGATGGCAGCTGAAGCAGATGCTTCATAGCCTGGAAGGTGGTTGCAGCCCTACATAATTTATGAGCATGAGAACTTGACCATCTGCCACCAACTTGGTGTCCAGCACCACCTTTGTGGATGGCCAGATGCAGCTTCGGGTTTGGTGATGCTACAGACAGACCTCTGACACCAAACCAGCTGGTCTGCATGGCAGGGAGGGAGGGAGGACTGCTTGGGTGCTATCTTCAGCTTCAAAAGCTTGAGGAGATGTTGGTGGTTTAGAAGAGAAAAAAGGAAAAGAAAAAAAAAAAGCAAGAACTTAAAACAACTCAGACAAATGAAGCACCTGACCAGTTTGTCTATTAGTGATTGTGTCTCTGAGCCTGGAAATGCAAACTCCAAGCTGGTGCGGGCTCAGCACAGAGCTGCCAGTGCTGGATCTGTCCCTTATCTCTGCCGAGCACAGACGCTGTCTCACCCCTCATGGAGCTGCAGTGATGCTGGGCCTGTTGCCTCCTGAGTCGTTCCCTTGCCAACGCAGCCTGTACACAGTCACATTTCCCAAATACGCATGGATCAAACTCTTCCCAGTTGCTCGTGAAATTGAAACAAGCTGTTGTCTTTTTCTGTGGTGCTTTATTTATTTAAAGGCTAGATCTGGACCTTTTCAACCCTAACTGCAGGTTTTGCTGAAAAATAAGGGAGATCTTATCCCAGAGCACAACGTATTTGTCTCATCTTGCGGGATGTTGCCTCATCCCAACTTGGGCATCTCCAGAGGGGGTAAGGGAAGCAGCCCTCCCAACCCCTCTGATTTTTCTTGCTCCTTTTCCAGCCACAGAAGACGGGGTTATGAGATCCACCTGGCAGGGGAAAGCTGGTCGCAGCCCACTCCAGGCCCTATATGAGAATGACCAGGTAAGGGGACAGGGAGAGGGCAGTGGGAGGTGAAGAGGGAGTGGGGTGCTGGGGGCTTACCTCTTCTTCCACTGCTCTGGCATGCAGGTCTCCAGCTACTCCCAACATCCCTGGGCCTGAACCTCTGTCCATGTCCAAAATAAAAGACCATACCACTGTCTAGGTGGACACTTTAATGCCTGTAAGCAGCTGAATTACATTTGCTTTGGGAAAAATGGCAGATGTGAACTTCCTTGGCCACGATGCCAACAAACCCTAACACTGCTGGAACATCATGGTGTTACTTCCTTAAAAGTGAGACTTAATTTCTCCGGCTTTTAAAGAGAAGGAAATGAAGTGAACAATTTTGCTCTGAAATAACTGCAAGACATGCACTTATTCCAGTGGGTGGCTGTTGAAAAGTAGTCACATTTATTTGTTGCCATGCCTGCAGACAGTGTGTCTGTCTGTCTCTCTGGTCCAATAGTTTTGAATTATGCAAGTACAGGGAAAAAACACCTGAAAAAAAATCACATTATTAAAATGCCTCTTTTTTTTTTTTCTTTTCTTTTAAAGCACTTGCAAAAGGGTTTCCAATTTTAAAAGGTGATAGGGAGCCTCCAAACAAAAGACATTTCTACTGAAAGGTTTGACTGTGTTGCAGGGAGGTATACCATAAGAATGCGTCTTTAGCTATGATTGTCACCTCCCTAGGTGCTATATTTTCTTTATATCCAACTAGCCAATGTCAAAGTCATTTCTTGGTGGCAGTTAGTGTCTGTTGACCTTCATTTCCTCCATCTGGGCATTTTCTCTTATATTCTCCCTCTTGGAAGGAGCAGAGATGAGATTCTTTCTCCTGCCCCCATCTCAGGTTTCTGGCCATGCAGGTTTGTGGAGAAAGTGGTCACTAAGGTGACATGGGTAAGGTTATTTCTTTAGTGGAAATGAGATCCAAAAAGGTCTGTGTGTGGTTCATCCCTTGTGGGAGGAGTGTTTTGCCCAGATGTTAGTGCCCCTCTGAAGGTGATGGATCTGCCAGATCATCCATGGGATGGGCAGCTTGTCTCAGGATCCCAGGTCCTGGCAGGAGCTTTACAAAGCCTCATCTCCACAACATTGCCTCTCTCAGGCTCTAGTGCCTCCCAAAACCCCTTATGGTCCCCAGGGAGAGGTGAGGGTTCACCTGAGGCTTGGCAAAGTTTGTCCTTTGTCATGCAGCAGTCAGCAGCAACGATGTGGGGATCCGAGGAGGTGGCTTGCCCTTGCCCATCATCTTGAGGTTGACACATCTCCAGGCTGCAGAGACATTTGCCATGGCGCCCTGTGATGCCAACAGGACTGTATTCACAACCTCAAGGAGGAAGCCACCATCATCTTGCAATGGTGATTGCATTGCATTGCATTACAGAAATAGCTCAGCAGGGTCAGAACTGCCCCGGGTTACCAAATCAGCAGTGAAACCGTTAGTGGTCATGGCCCAGATGAGGCTGTTGCTCCCAGCAAAGGCCTCAGAGCTGAACATGAAACTTCCCAACCCTCATGAGCAAAATGGGGAGGGAGTAGGCAGAAGGAGGAGGCGACCTTCCTGTTCTGAGTTCTGGGAAATAATTTCCTTCTCCAGATTTTTTATATGACATTTTGGGGTTTCTGATGAAAGCCATGACAGAAAGGTCATGTCCTCAAATCTGCAGGGGAGTTTCAGCTGGAGCAGGAGTTGGGGGGCTCTGGGCTCCCGGGAAACAAATGCAGCAGCTGCCAGGACTTAGAGCAAAGATCAAAAGGGATAAAGAAAAAGGACTATACATGGACTTCTCAACTCTGTGAACAAAGGAGAATATGACCAGAGCTGAGTCATCAGACTGGGCTGTGTGAAAAATGTTCCTCAGCAGAAGAAACACAGAGCCCTCAGGAAAAGCCCCACCATCACTTCCAGCAGAATATTGCTCCTCTTCATCATGCCACCCCACTTCACCTCCATCTCCCCGACCAGCTCCACAGGGTTTGACTGTCGGCATTAAAGACCATTTTCCTCCACCCATCTCCCTTTGCCTTTCCTTGGTAGCACACCCATCCCATTTTCATCATGCGTGCCCACACATGTGCCACATTTCTGCCTCTTGGCTGCGGTGTTTGCAGTGAGCCTGTGGGTGTATCAGTGGGATGTGGCAATGCCCACAGCCAGGAGGTGTGTGACACCAGCTGTTTGCCCCCAGAGGGATTGGGCCATGTATGCCCCCCTGGTCTGGTGTAATGGAGAGCTTTAGCCCAACGTGTGTGTGGATGCTGTAACAAACGTTTGGTTGTTGACCCACTCTGCACCGCCTGTTCTTCCTTCACCCCCTTTGACTTGTCCTCTCATCTGGCTCCTCATCACACTTTATGCTGTCTTTTGCACCCAGCAAGTCCAAGGATTAAATGCACCAAAGCAAGCTGTGTTCAAAGTCAACGGTATCCCCAGCGATCTCCCATAGGTGACTGCTAAACCCGGGAAAGGGGAGAGGTTGGGAACAGTTGTGGGTGAAGTGTTGTGTCTTGGCCCTGATCAGCTTGGGCAAGCTAGTGACGGTATCTTTTTTTTCTCTCCCCAGTTTGAGCAGTCATCACTGCAAGCAGTTCACCAGCAGAGACGAGAGCTGTTGAGCAACATCTGCAACCGTTACACTCGCAAGCGACGTCTCCTGCGGCCAGATGACTTGCGGCACTTGGTGGTGGATGACACGCATGGGCTGCTTTACTGCTATGTGCCCAAAGTGGCCTGCACTAACTGGAAGCGGGTGATGATGGTCCTGACAGGGCAAGGAAAGTACCGGGATCCACTGGAAATCCCCGCCAATGAGGCCCATGTCTCATCGAACCTGCGCACCCTCTCCGAATACAGCATCCCTGAGATCAACCACCGCCTGCGCAGCTACCTCAAGTTCATCTTTGTGCGGGAGCCCTTTGAGCGCCTGGTCTCGGCATACCGCAACAAGTTCACCCGCAGCTACAACACAGCCTTCCACAAGCGCTACGGGACCAAGATCATCCGGCGGCACCGGCAGGAGCCCAGTGACAAGGCCCTGGAGCGTGGGGACGATGTGCGCTTTGAGGAGTTCGTCTACTACCTGCTGGATCCAAGGACACAGCGGGAGGAGCCCTTCAACGAGCACTGGGAGCGGGTGCACTCGCTCTGCCACCCCTGCATTGTCCACTATGATGTGGTGGGCAAATATGAGACCTTGGCTGAAGATGCCAACTACATCCTCCAACTTGTTGGGGCTGACACAAGTGTGAAGTTCCCATCTTCATCCAAGACCACCAGGACAACAGATGACATGACAGCCCAGTTCTTCCAGGACATTAGCCCCTTCTACCAAAGGAGACTCTTTAATTTATACAAAATGGACTACTTGCTCTTCAATTACTCCATCCCCTCATACCTCCGCATCCGATGAGGCAGGGGCTGGGGGGAGAGGCAAAGAAGAGCTGGGTAACTCTCATCTTGCCAAAATTCCTTTCCTCCCACCCTGTGCTCATCTCTTAGTTGACTTCTCCCCTCTACCCTCTCCATTATGGTCTGCTCCGCACCCTGATGCCTTGTTCATGCATGGTCTGGAGGGAGGACACCTCTCAAAACACCGGGGCTGGAGCTTTTCCTTCCCTTTCCTTCCTACCCTTCAACATCTACAAAGGATGGTGGTGGGACTGGACACTGCTGGGTAGGAGGGCTTGCCTTGGCTGGGGACTTTCTTTTAACTAAGAGACTCCTCTGTAGATCCAAGTCTTGGGAAGGCTCCTTTTTTGGGCAGGATCCCTTCAGGTCTTTCTCCTCCTTACTGGGCGGTTTGGGGGTGGACGTAGCATCTTGGGGTACAGGGTGGAGCATGTCAGAGACTTGCATAGAACCAGAAATAAAGCAATAATTTAATGTAAGTTTTTCCTTTCATTTAAAATTGCTCCCACCGTTTCTTTTTGCCTTGTTCTCCTCCCTCCTCCTCCAGCTTCCTGTGCCGTGCCTCATTGCTGGAGAAGGCGGTGGTGTGTTACTGTGACCAAGCATTTCTCCCTGACAAAGCCTGGAGGGCTTCTTTGTTCCTCTCCTTCCTTGCTCTTGATTGGGATGCAAAACACTCCAAAGAGAGAGCGAGGAGCAGGTTTGCGGCAGGTATGGGCTGGTAAGAGACACAGTGCTGTCTCCTGAACTACAACAGCAGAGCAGTCAGTGCTCCTGTGTGTGCCCGTCACTGGATTTCTGGTTAAATCCAGGTCCCACACTTCCTGTTTTATAAGAGCAGTGATAACTGTTTTGCAAAGGAGTATGTACAGCAAGGGTGCAGATGTCTGCTCAGATGAAATCATGTTCTCCACACTGTCCTGCCCATAGCCCCGCTAGGCTGGCAGGACCCTGCTGGAAGCATCAGCTTCTGGTCCCCTGCCATTATGTGTTGATCCTGTGCGCAGCCAGTGTCTCCCACGTAGGGTGACTGCATTGCACCGGGGCACAGAGGAAGGTGCTGGAACAGGTTTGAATTATAAAATGCTTTGGGGAGTGCTGTGCTGGGACGTGGGAGATCACTGTGGTAATGACAAGGTGGTGCTGGACTGGGAAGGCCAGAGAAGAAGAGAGTGTGTGTCTGTGTGTGCTCTGGTGCATGTGTGCCTGCATATGAGAAAAAAACAGAATAAAAATGGGGACAGAGACACCTAGAGGAAAATTCCCCTTTGCCTGGCTGGCTTTGGACAATTTATTCCTTGAAGAAGAAATGGGAAGGAGGGAACGAAACACAAAAGAAAATGACAAACCCAGCCCTAGGATTTTAAATTAAAGCCAGCTCAAGAAGCTGTATTTCTTTAAAACCGTATTTCAGTCTTTCCTCTTTTCCGTTCGGCTTTGGCTCACTGGCTGCCTTTGTAAATAAACACACCGGTAATAGATGCTGTAGAGTGTGTCTGCTGGCTTGGCTGCGAACACTTGACTTATTAGTGCAATACAATGGGAGGTTTTATAAAACCCCAGTGCTCTCAGGCTCTTTTAGAAAATAATGTTTTCATCTTACAACTTTCGGCTGTTATATCTTAACCTTTTTCCTCTCTGCCTCTGATCGGCACCTATATACTGACACTCCCCTCCTTGGTTGCTCTGCTTGGAGCCTGGGTTTAGCAAAGCAATGAAAGAGAAAAGTAAATAAAATTGCTGGTGATTCTGGCAGCTTGACTGATTCCCCCATCTGGACTGGAGATCTCGCGGAAATGGCCTTTCTCGTGCTATCTTAGTATCTCCCCGTCTAGTTGAAACTCAAAGCACAAAATCAGATTATATGATGCAACAAATTTCATCTGCAGCACTCAGGCTTGGAGTGCATTCCTGTTTTCTCAAGAGTCTCACGTTCCCCATTTAGCGCTGCCTCTGCTTGGAAGAATCATTGTTAAAGTCACCACAAGCACTTTTCATCGCTTTTGGTCATGAATCATAATTTTGGGGTCAGAGTCACAAAGGGATGGATTTTTGGATTAATTTCTTTTTTTTTTTCTTCCTTTTTTTTTCGTTTTTTTTTTTTTTTTTTTTTTTTCCTTTTCTTTTCTTTCCCTATATATTGTTCCTTGCACGTAACTCTTAAAAGCTGGTGGCACAGTGAGTGGCACGGACAGATAGACAGGCTCTCTCCCTGTTGTGCTGTGTGTGAGTGTTCAGGCAGCATCCAGCTGGCTGGGAGCCCCTTTGGGCTCTCCATGGAGTGTAAGGACGGACCAGCAGGCTCTGGGCTTTGTCTTTTAGCCAGTTGGTTTCTAACCTTTCTTGCAGTGGTAGCAGGAGATTGTCCTGGTCATCATGGCTATTTGATTAGCAGCATCCCCATCAGGGCTGACCCAGTACCCCAAAAACCAGCAAAGCCACACAAGTGCGGAGTGAATGCAGCCTTCCTGCCTCAGCCATATTTTGCTAAGGGCAATATCCTGCTGAGATCTGGTCTGTAACAGGGCATCTGGGTCACATAGAACCTTTGGAAATACCCATATTTGGGCTTTTTTTCTAAAAAACCAACCAACAGCCACAATCCAACCCATTTAGGTCATAGCCTTGGCTTTCCCCTTGCCTAAACACCGCTTTCCAAAGCAAATCCTGCCCATGCAGACAGAAAATGGCCACTTCGTATTTCTGAAGCAATCACCTTCGGCTGGGGCTGGAGCTTTCGGGGCTTGAAAACGCTTAACCTGTGCCAGAGCTGAGAGGCAGGCGGTGCCGGTGCCGGAAGCGGTGAGGGTACCGGTACCGGTGCCGGGAGGCGCTGAGCATCCCCGGCCCGATCCCTTCCCGCATGGCACCGAGAAACGCTGCAGGGCTGCAAGGAAACGGTGTTAGGAGGACACCGTGTGACGGGTGATCCCAACTGCAAGCATTTGGGTGCTGGGAACCATCGCTCTGAGCGGCTCCTAGTTGTTCGGGGTTTTTTTAACTGTTTCACTGCATCCATTTCTCTTGCCAGATGACAAAAAGATTGAGGTTATCCAGGCCACTTCCAAAGTGTATTGGATTTGGTTTTCTCCTCTGCTTGAGACTGGGAATGTGGTGGCATCTGATGTGCAACAAGAAGATGCTGGGGGGCTGCCCCCCAAGGAGGATGGCGCAGAGCATCATTCCCTCTGGCCTGCCCCAGCACCCTTCCATAAGCAGGGAGTGTTTCCAGGAGGAAGATGGTGGTCCTGTGATGAAAGGCATGAATGCACTACCAGGATCCAGAACAGGACCAAAACACAACCCTGCTTCTTAGTGGCAGTGGGGCTTTGGTGCAGCTGCCCTGTGGGGCCAACATACTGTGTGCTGCGCTGTGTTTTGACCAAGGTTTGATGACGAGCAGAGCTGAAGACTCTTCTCGAGCAGCCCTGTGACCAGTGAGGTAAAGACAGGACTAACCATCCCACCAGGAAGGAGCTCAGCTGCTGTCACCTGAAGAAAGAGCAAAGGAAACATTTCTTCATGGACTTCTTTTGGTGCCCTTAAATACAAGCCTTACACTACCAAAACAAAACCCAGGTTGGTATTTCTGCAGGGAAGTGAACTTTCCCTGCTCAGGGGTAAGTGTGGCCATTACCCCCATGGTCCCATACCCGGGGAGTGCGGGGAGCAGCTGGGCTGGGGGACAAAGTGGCTGCCAAAGTGGCACTGGGGCATCCCTGCTGCACTAAGTGCACTGACCCTACCAGAAGGAGCAGAGGCAGAGCTGCAATTAGACACCTACCTCATAAGCAAACAGCTCGTCTGCTGGGATGTGTGGGGTGCCTGGGATCTGCTGGCCAAGCAGCACTGGTTTCTGCCCAGGCTGAAGTCCTCAGTGGGACTTTGGCAGCGATGGGTTGGGGCAGGAGAACTAGGGTAGCCAAGGGAGAGCTGCTGCAGCCAATGCTGCCAAGGTCACCCTGGCTCGGCAACAGGAGCCCAAAGACAAACGGAAAAATCCCAGTTAGACGTGATGATTGCGCACAGCTCAGCCTCAGGCAAGGAATAACCTTACAAAATCTAAGCTCTCCCTCCTCCAACCCCCCCATCAAAGTGCCTGTTAAATAATTAAAGAAACAAAACTTCTCTGTTGCCATATGAAGTAGTGTTCAGGCTCCTGAGTCGCAGAGCACCTGTCACACACCCAACGTGGGGTGAGTGCACCACAGGCATGCTCAGCAAGGGGCTCTGTGGGCAAGTGCCCACCCTGCCACACTGGCCCTAGGGTTCGGTGTGAGGCTTGGGAGCTGCTGGGGAGGTATCAGAGCACCAGAGATGCAAAAAGCAAGTAAAAACAACCTCACTTTAGTAAGTCCACCTTTGCACACATATACAATGTAAATAATGATTATATTATAATCTATAATAGAATTATTGAAAATAATTGAAATATTTATAGGTGATAATACATGCATTATATGCAGTATATGTATAAAGCATGTGTTACAAGAATAATTAAACAGCACATCATTATACTTGGATATTATATGTTGAGTGATTATATTTGTGTATGATTGTTATACTTAAGAGCCCTTTGGTTTATGTATGCCTACATATGTGTGTGCATACATCTTATTTGTTACATAAACACACACATACCTTTTCCTGCAATGCTGAGCGTTGCCACAGTCCAGCGTGGCTTAGCAGCTAATGGTGAGCCAGCCCCTTCCTCCGAGTGCTGCCAACAGCTCTGTTTGCTCCAGCTTTCGGCATGTGGCAGGCACATGGCCTCTGCTGTGGGTATTTCACACTACAGAGCCACTGGCCCCATCCCTGGTGGCCCACATGAATCTGTTGAGTTTCTTCTTCCAGTGGAACAAAACCGACCTTCAGCAATAGGGAGGTTTCCTTCCAGAGCTTGCTGTGCACCACAGATTGTGGGGTTTTTACCAGCTGGAGGATTAAACAGACTTCCATTGAAGAGGGGGGAAGGGGAAGGGGAAAGTGTTTTCAAGTATGCTTTAGAAACAGTGTCAAGCTTGAAGAAGGCTTTTCAGACTTGCTTGTGTTTGCTGGCTGGCACTGCACTTGTCCCTGGTAAGGGTGTTGCATCTCACACAAAGTGGAGTTTCTGGAAAATTACTCTGTTAGGATGGAGGGAGTGAGTGGAAGCTGGGAGGGGAGGGAAATAAATGCTTTGAGTGTTCCTGAAAACAAATCCTTGCTCCCATCTCTCTCCCTATGGCTGGTGACAGCCCCTTCTTTGCTTACAAAGAAGAACCCTTCCGCAATAAGGAGTGCAGTGGCTGGGATCTCTCTGAGGTCCCAGCTGCCATCCCAGTACCCCAACACAGTGGTGCAGGGCAGGCATCACCCCCAACCCCCAAACTCCCATGCCCTTCCTTGCCCCTCATCTCACAGCACTGACACAAACTGGAGATTTTAGGAGCAACCAGTGGCTGATCCCAGGCCTGAGTCTAAACCTCACTGCTAATACAGTATGAAGAAAAAATAAGGGAGATATTAAACAAAATAAATTTTAGATTTTTTCACTGCCTCCTACTATGGCCTGGATCAGCTGGCTGATGGTCACAGGGCTTAGAGGATCCAGCCCAAATTGGTTTGGGGGTTTTTTAAATTTCTGTTTTATTCAAGAACAGCCAATATCATTCTTCTGCTGTCATTCCACATTTGCCTTTTTTCCCCCTAAAGATTAAACCAAGGTAAGCCTTCGACTGGAATCTTGAAGCATTTGATGGGTTTCTCAGTCCAGATCAAGCACTGAGCCCTAATGGGCAGGTCAGCAGCCAAGGACTGAAGAGCAGCAAGAAAGGAGCTGTCTCCTCCTACCTTCTTTTTAAGGAAGTTGCTTATTTGGGACCCATGAAGAATCAACACAAATAAAAGTCACCGTCAGCTCACATGGAGGTGCTGGTGACTGTGCCAGTGTGGCCACAACCCAGTGCGAAGCTGGGCACAGTGATGACACAGACACAGCGGCAGAGAAGCCAGGCTCACTGCTGGCAGGGACTTTCCTGCTGGGTTAGATTAAAGACAGAAATCACTGTGAAATGTCCACACACCATCTGGGCTCTGCTACCCACACAGGTTTGCTCTGAAGCCGTGTGAATTTCGTGAAGGAAAAGGGAGGGAAGCAAACCCCTCCCCAACAAAATCCCTCCAATACAACACCACGGGGAGCATAAAACCAGGTAGGGCCCTGCTGTGATGTACTGAAACCTCTCAAAAGCTGAGGATCCTGCAGGCTATTGAGCACCAAATCTCTGCTTTTAAGGGGAGGGAAAGTAGAATGATGCTATGCCAATTCAGTGGCTTCTCGCCCTGCTGGGATGGGGGCTGTGTTCAGTGCCACCAAAGCAGCGGTGCTGGGGGGGGGTTGCACAGTGCTCCCACAGTGCTGCCTGCTCACTGGAGGGGTTGGGGGTGCTTTCGTGGAGGAGCAGGTTTAGATGGAGGTATGTGATGGCTGATCCAAGCCACGCTCCAGGGTTACATATAACCCTTTTCAGCAAAGGCCTTTTCTCATTTGCACAGGGAAAGAAAGAAAAGGAGGAAGGAGAAAGAGTAAACAGGCTGAACAATCAGACAACTAGCCTTTTGCTGCCCTTAAAAAAAAAAAAAAAAAAAAAAAGAAAAGGAAAAACTGCCCCTTATATTGAAACCATTTCCTTTGGTTATATCATTTCTCTTGAGGCTGGAAGCAATTTTCAGTCTTGAGTGCATTCCCTGCACTAAGTGCCCAGGCACACAGCTGATACTTGGCTGCTCACCAAGGGGTACCCCAGGGAACAGCACGTCTCGCTGTGCCCTTTTAGTCACACCACCTCGGCTTGCCTCCTGCAAGAGGGGAACCCCAAGCCCAGTGCAGACAAGGTGCAGCATGGATCACCCCAACCCACCTGGGTCCTGCAAGTAGGACACAGATGGCATCCATTTCATGTTCCCATCCATGTCCTGTCAACAGTGACAGCCAGATCTATTCGAGCTCTGCTCAGGAATTCACTGATGAAGGGACACAACAGTACAAGTGTTTTGTTGCAATTGCATTGCAAAGAAGCAGCCGTGTGTTGGACACTGGGAGGAGGAATGTGACTGGGGTCCCTCGCAGCCAACACCAGCCATTGGTTCCAGCCTGGGGCTTTTGGGGGACTGGAGGGAGCAAGGGCAAAGCTGTGCTATTAAAAGAGAGTTTCACATGTCTAGGACCCTGCAGAAAGCTGGGGTGTCCTCAGCAGCTTGGCATTAGGACCAGCCTAGCCTGATTCACTCAAGCAAAAGCATGGTCTATTGGATGGTGACCCTGCCTATGGCAGGGGGGTTGGAACTAGATGATCTTTAAATATCCCTTCCAACTCAAACCATTCTATGACTCTACGATCAAGATCAGTAAGGACTTCTCCAAGGTAGCGAGGAGATGCAGTAAGGTTGGGAGAAAAGAAGCTGGTGTTGAGGCAAGGAAGTTATTTGCCAGAAGCCAGTCCCAAATCAGAGCTAATAAAGGTTTACAAAACAAAATCCTAATCTCAATTTATTAAAATATATATTTATGAATCTTCTAATGCAACCCCCTCAGCCTGGGCCTGGCCATCTGATGCTTGCTTTGCTTTCCCCGCGAGCCCCCTCAGCTGCTGCCGCTGCCATTACCCTCCGTGTGCTCGAGGCGAGGGCGGCTCAGCCCAGCAGAGCTGACAGCACACAGCCTGCGGCGAGAGATAAAGCAGCGAGGCCAGAGACGGGGGAGCGTCTGCCTCAAATACCAAAATCTCCCCCACTACAAAGCTGCTGTGCACATACCCTCCAGCTCAGCCACTGTGGGGTAATTAATCCTCCGTAACAAAATAGGAAGAGGAGGCTTGGAGAGGGAGGAGGTGACAGCTTCTTTCTTTTCCTCTTCCCACCTGGTAGACTGGAGCTGGACAGGTTTTGCTGTTAGGGACCTTCAGCCACGTGTTGATCCCATACAGAGGCCTCAGCTTTGCAGCAGCGCTGGGAGCAAAGGAACATCCAAGGCCAGTGGGCACCCAACACAGCTCAAATTTAAATTTTTTAAGAGCTAGCAAGTCTTTGAACAAGGCATATCTCTGCCAGCAGGGACCTGACCTCTCTCTTTCCCTGCTCCAACACATACAAAGGCAGATAATTACTAAAGATTAGGCCTAGTGGCATTTTTCAAAGGTTTGATCCATGCCCTCAGGTCCTGACTCTTGAGCATCTCATGATATGGAGGATCCTATGTCTTCGATTTCAGTGAGAACTGGCTGCTTTCAGCCCTACAACATTCTCAATGTGTTCCTGGTAACACAAGATAGCCACCCTGGAGCAAGGACCTAGCGGGACATTTGCCAGATCTTCATGCCAAACCCTTACCCAGCCCAACACTGTTCTTACACAGGCATGCAGATTCCAGACTCATCACAGTGCAATTGTTAATGAGTGGATGGCAACTGTGGGAGTGGGAACGGGCTTTAATTCTGACCTGAAACATGTGTGCTGCAAAAGGCTGCTCTTTTTTAGGAAAATACTGATTTTCCTGAAGCACTGTTAAAATTGTGTTGTTCAACCATCAACGGATGAGAAAGAAGTGAGCCAGAAATTCTACCTGACAAGTTTGAACAAGAAACAGGCAGAGCCATGGTGAGAAAAAACAACCCCCAAATCCACACATTACCTTTTTTTTAACCACTTTATTTGTCTGTGTGTTTCTATAAACATTATAACTACTGGACATTTCATAAACCGTAAAAACAAACCTTCCTACCCCCAAAATGCAATCAATCCAGCTTGTTGGTCAGACAACAGTGACACTGCCAGGGCAGGTAGGTACTATCCCTAGATAACCTCCTGCTGGGCACGAGCAAGTGAGGAGCTCACTGCGTCAGATCTTGAGTATCTGAGAGAGGGAGAGGAGACGAGTTTAAAGACTTGGTTGCTCTCCTCCTCCAGGGATGCAACAGGAGAGAAAAAAAGGTTGAACAAAGAATTTCCCTTGATGGGAAGTCAGAATCAGACAGAAGGTTGTGACATCCACTTGCAGGATCAGATGCAGTGACCCTGGCAGGCTTCGGAGCGGCCTCATGGGCTGTGCCATGCTAGGGCCAGAAACTGATCAAAGTGCTCATTCATTACAAATGGCCCAAATGCTCCTTAACACCTTGTTTGCTGGGTGCAGATATGAGCAGCGGGCACCGCTTAAAACCAGCTTGCTCACTTGTGAGGGTGCAAGCCTGTGGGTGCTGACTCCTTGGGCCAGGTGAGCCCAGCTGTAAGGCACAACACGGAGGGCAGACAGGGCATTGGGGGTGGCAGGGGAGGACCAATCCAGCCGGGTGACCCAGCACTCATCGCCAAGTACCCTTTGTCCCAGAGGAAAGCACCGTGTCGCACGAGTGATGCTGAGCAGCGCGTGGTCTCTCAGTTCCCCAGGTTCATGTCTGTGCCGTGGACAAGCCAAACCAGGTGGAAACAGACAGCCAGGAATCCAGTGCCCAGGAGATCCCCCAGGGCAGTGAGGTAGGGGATGGAGAAATTATCTGGATCCAGTGCCTTCCTCCACATCAGGCGCACTATCAGGTCAGCCACATAAAGCAGGATTCCCACCTAAGAAGCAAGACAGGTCCCACTGTGAGGCAGCAAGAAGGTTAATGCACAGCCTCCCTCAGTACCAGGGATCATGGAGAGTTAACTCCTGCCCCAGAGAACCTCTGTGCTGGGGTGGGTGTAGCTGGCTCATGCCCTTGAACACTGCAGCATTGCTTGGCATTGCTCAGGGTGTGCTACAGCTCCACGCTGCCAGTCACAAGCATGGGGACCATGCTTGAACTGCTCACCAGCATCGCTTGGACCTCAAAGGGAGTCTGGTCACACCAAAAGCATCTCCCAAAGGCACAGTTCCCACTCCCCGTGCCATGAATGAGAGTACTCCCATTCACTCCACCAGACACAGGGCTGCTGCAAATATGCAGGCAGCCCCAAAGGATACTTTTGTAGCCGGATTTTTTTCTCTTCATCCTTCTTTCTTCCATTAGAAATTCAGATCACGCCTACTCTATTTTTCCTAAAAGTCTCAGTGGACAACTGGAGTTTGAGGCAGTTTTTACATCAAAGTTATCCCAAGCAACGTTAAAAAAGAAAATAATTTCTTTTTTTCATCTCAACAGTTTTAAAATCTTTGTTGTGATTTCTTTTAATTCCTATTTCATTCCTGATTCTGATAAACAGATGGAGGAAAAAAATACTTCAGTTAAAGATTAAAGACTGTCTAGTTAATTGAATTAAGAAGGGAGAGAGAGTTTGCACCCCACATCTGTGGTCCCTCCATGGGAGACCACAGCACAACAGCAACCAAAGGCAAAGGCGGCATTTCTAAAGGTGAAAACTGCAAGCTGGGTGGCAAGAGAGGGAGAAGGAGAGCTGGGGGAAGCAAATTAAAGAACAGAATCATGGAAACTAAAGCTGGGTGGAAACTCAAGAGTTTTATATAGACCATTCCTCTGCCTCAATACAAGATCAAATATGCCCACATTTTTCCTGAGGGTAGTTTGTTTAACCTATGCTAAACAACCCTCAGAGATGGAGATGCCACAAGCAATCACTCCCATGGCTTCTTTTTTTTTTTTTTCTGTTCTTGTTTTTCCCAAGGTCTAACATAAATCTGCCTTTTTCCATCTGACACCCATGATTTCATGTTTCACCCCTAGTGACTATAGAGAAAATGTTATTCTGTCCCTCCCTACAGAAACTTGGTAGTTTAAAGGCCCTTAACCGGATTTTTCTCAAGCCTCTCTTCCTTGGACTAGCTAACCCCAGACCATTAAATCATTCCTCTGAGGTCATATTTTCTAGGTCTTTGATCTTTCCCTTTGGGCTTCCTCCAGCTGACCCAAACTTCCCCCTCTCTTTCTCTCTGTCTTCCTTTATGAAGTATAATGGAGGGGAAGAAAGAACCAGGCTGAGCATATTCTTCTCTGCTGGCCTCCATGGGAATCTTTCAGGGTCAGTGGCGTTGCTCGGATTCTGGTCCTTATGCTGTCATTTATTCTGCGTATTTTCATGCTTGGCTCTGGTTGAGGAGTTACCTCAATGCATAAATCGAAGAATAAATATTTTCCTTTACAACTATGGCTGTGCGGCTGGGCTCAGAGTTGTGCAAAGGTCAAGGAAAACTGATTGTTTACACATGCAAGGAATTAACCCACAGACATGAGGCTGCTTGTAAGGCAAAGCAAGAAGTCAGCTACCTCACCCTGCAAATTAATGAGTCACTGATTTAAAAGGGCAAGTGAAGTCAGAGCCTCTGTGAGTTTAAGCAACAGCCACACGCATTTCTGAGTGAGGTGACAAAGTTTACAGGAGGCAAAACAGTGAAAGGGAACAGGGAGAACACATTGGAGGAACTGCCCATTGCCTACCCAGAACTTTTACTTTTAAAAATTAAATTCTCACACCTGGGTTTTCCCTTTACTTTTGAACCACATGGCCCTGCCCAGAGGGATCCCTAGTTCCTCACCATGACATGTGAAACTGGTTTCCAAAATGAGCAGGGAAACCTGCTCACTGGGGTTCACAGCCTCTTCCTTGCCCTTTACTGGGATGACCAGTGGCAGTCTAGAAATACTTGGGGCATAAAGATTCAAGGAGTGAACATAGTAAGACAAGGTATCACTGACAGCAAGAGGCAACTCCTTGCTAAACGTGTCTTTGAACACTTACTGCAGCTTAGCAGATGATGATAACCTGTCCTTCATCTCATGTCTGACCCCTCACTCAATCTTTAGGGCAGCCTTTTCCTGCGGGAAACCAGATCTTAGCAATCTGGGTGAAGTATTACCGGACCCACATAAAATACATGATGCTTGGTAGGAAGCACACCTGAAATCATTGGAAATGTGGGCTGCTGCTGGAAGTTTTACTGTGACTCCTGTTTAGCCTGGAGACTGTTCTGGTTTCACAGTATCTGAGAGGTTCCTTTTGAATAAGAGGTTAGGATTTACCTGCAGCAAAGCAGCAGTCAGATAGAACATCACAAAGGTGAAAGACAGAGACGTGCGGCCTCCCTGCAGCAGATGGATGGTGTACAGGAAAACAAGGTGCCCGGGGATAACCAGGAGGAACAGGACTCGGGCTGACTTGGAATTCACCTCTGCAAACGACAGAGACAAAACCAGTGATGAGAGTGCTGCAGATGGTGGGGGGAGGACAGGATGCAGCTGTATATTTTAATACTGGTACACAGACTTGGGGCTGTCTCCTCCCACCAACCACATTGCTAATGCCTTTTCTAGATCACGCAGCAATCTGGAGCATCTGCAGTAGCGGCCCAGCAGCTTTGTCTAGCACCAAAACTATGTGCCAAAGACGTGCTCCATGCTGATCCACTCCACTCCTTCTGAACACTCAGCTGCTTTCTGCCTCCCACTGCTTCTGCTCTGCCATGCTGCACCCCTTCCCCAGTTTTCAGCCTGCTTTAGCAGTAACACTCAACCTAGCAGGGATAATTAAGAGGAACTTGCAATCTAAAAAGACAGCAGACCCAAATCCAGTTTTGCTGATGCTTCGTTTTATCCATTGTTGAAGATGGAGTACTTCCTGATTTTTAGCAAAGTTATGCTCTATTCACCCTTCTATCCACAGGCGACGGCTCTAGGCTGGCCACGGTTAAAATTACTTTCTCTTAAATCAAATTTGAGACTCCTTTTCAATTACTTTCTTTAGTGCTCCCTGAAGGCCAGCTTCTTTGCATGCCAGTGAGCAAGTATACCACAAGCTTTTTTTCAAGCTGCCCACTGCAAAGATGATCCCTCTCCAATCTGAGTATCTTCTCTGTGAGGGGAAAAGGGGTTCTGCCTTTGAAACCCACCTAGTCCTTCGCCAACCAGGCTGGATAAAGGAGCTATGTGTGATGACAGGCCTTGAGACATGGACACCTAGGGTTCAAGGTCTACCTGATGAGAAGAATGTGGTACATGGGTTGGGCCAATTCTGCCTCATCTTGTATGGCAAAACTCCAGGCATGCTCCAGAAGTGCAGGAACGTGGAAATACGGCTGGCCTGGATGGCAACCAGATTGCCTCCAACACCTACAAGGACAAAACACAGTAAACCTGTAAACCACCTTTGCTGCAGGAGGAAACATCAGCCTAAAACCCACCCCAAAGCGAGTAGATCTGCATTCATTTACAAGCTCACTGAGAGCAGCAGACAGAGAAAGAGAAAACCTGATCCCACATGTCATGTTGCTGCTGTACCATTCACTTGGCAAGGAACCACTCTTAAAAATCAGGAAGGTTCCAGCAATCATCTCCTTCTGACTGCTTTATTGGGAACTTTTTCCCTTGCTTCCCAGCACCGGCTGTAAATGCCATGTGGCCTCTGAAGATGATGTAATTGCACCTGGTTTGATGCAGGTTTGCTGGGGAAAGCAGCGCAGGCAATGGCAGATGCTGCTCATGGCCACTTGGATTTACTTATCCAGAGAGTCATTACTGTTTAAAAAACAACAAACATCACAGAGAGTGATTATATGTCTGTTTGAAGGCATCTAATGCACTTGTTAAATGAGAAGGAATCATATGAGAATGAATCAGAGCCCAAATATGTTAGGTAATTAAAAGGCAATTAATTCCTTCCAGACTGATTAATTCTAGCAAACATGAAAAAGCAGCCATGTTTACCAGCAGAAAATAGAGGGATGATGATCTATGGAGCAAATCTCCATCACCCTGAGTGTTTGTGGGGTAGAAATACCACAGGAAAGATAATGGTGAGACAGATCCTACAGTCTTCTCATGCTTTCCCTTCCTTGAAAAAGGTAATGTTCTATCATTAAATGTGAGATTTGCCAGAGTGGAATCAAAGAGAAAACACTAAGACTAGCTCAACATAGCTCAAGATGGGAACTTTCTGAATCGTGAACTGCTACACTTCACAGGACTCCCCTGCAGATGCAATGAAGAGGTACCTGTGTGAAGACACAGAACACTCTGTAACTCTGCCACCAGCTCTGCCAGACAGGTTGCCCACCCCCACAGAGCAATGTCTGGGTCAATCATTGTTCAGTAAATTGCTGTTTACGTACTTGCCTAATCAGGTTCTTTGGCTAACCATGCTGGAAAGAGTTTGTCAGCAAGGTGGGTGTCTTTATGCAGATTGAGTAAGGTGACAGCTGACACTGCAAGAGGACACCATGCTTTTAGGGTGGCCCGAGGCCAAGCCTGCCCTAGCAATGTGGTTTTCCACTGGAATGGGCCCAGTCTGCAAGAACATTACAATAGCAGAAAAATAATCCAGTGGATTCTCAGTGATGCCAGTATCCCCAGCAGTTTGTACTGGTATGTGTGTGTATAAAAGTACTGTGAGGCTTCAAACAAATATAAACATACACACAAAAGATGTTAAGATATATCTATATATTAAAAATCCCTATATATAATCCATATATATAATAATTTTTCACAAATAGAACACACATGTAATCTTAATATACTAATCTCTGTCAACAATCTCTATATGGGATGATAGCACAGCTCAAATTGCTGAGTGGAGAGAGATATGGAAAATGGATTTATTGTGACATCCTTAGTAGGTTTGCTGTTATGAAAGTATAGGTGTCAGTGTAGCTCTCAGAGACAACTATCACATGCTGTTAACCTTTCCCACAGCTCTGTCAATATTTTTCAGCCCTGTCTGCTATTTTGCTCCAGAGATGATCAAGATATGAGTAAGCAGGGATGTAATAGGGACCAATAGCTTCCCTTCCACTCATGATGGGAGTAGGGACATGAACAAAGACCTCTGTATAGGGGCAACAGTGGATATCATAACCATTGGGGAGGAGAGAGAGGTATAAACAAAAGCATACATATAACCCCCCTGCCCAACCTACCGTTAATCACAGGTGTGAAAACTGCCATGCCTTCAAAGTTTGGGTCAGTTACAGTTTTGTCCAAGATGAGCCCACCAATGCTGTTAAAAAAGGACAGGCAATGAGGGTGGATCAATCCCTCTTCCCGAGGCAATTCCTACACTGTGAAAATAGCACACTGAGATGAGTTACTGCTTCTTCCTCATTGCCAGGCCTGGGCTACTCCCCATCTACTTCTTTTATGGCTCATTTTCACAAATAGGTAGTCTGACAGTTTTTGTTAATGACAGTGAGTTCAGGAAGACCTCCTTGCTTACTTCTGAGCAAAACTGATAGCAGCCAGGAAAGTTTTACCATCCTCCCCAGAAATTTTGCTATACTTCTATATTGGTCTTAGCAGTCTTTTTAAAATTCTGTGCCAGATCTCAGCTGGGTCTGAAAGATGTAGCACTGGTGGAATGAGCTACCTGGCTTTACATTCACCAGTTTTCAGCTGGATAAAAATGACGTTAAGTCTAACTATTTGTGATGGTCATCATCTCCCATTTTGTTTTCCTGACTTGTATCCAGATGATGCATGGATGTTGGAGTGAGACTTCAAACGATGACTTATTTTTTCAAGCAATCTGGGGGCTCTTTATCTGCTGTCTCACAGTCTGTTAGAGGGCCACCAATGGCTGAGAAGCACTGGAAAAATACCCTTCTCCTGTCCCTTCCAGTCTGACTTTTGATGGCTTTCTAAATGAGTGTGGGGTGTCTCTGCAGCATGCACGCATGTATGGGGTTGGGAGCAGTTCCTCAGTTTACCTGCTGATGCTCATCGCAACAATGACCGGCTGCCATCCAGATTTCAGGACTTCGGCAAGGGAGGGACTTTGCTTGGCGATAGCAACCCAGAGAGGGATCATGACAACGAAGACGGCACAGATCAGAGGAGAAAGGTATTTTATATCTGGCAAGGCAAAGAAATCTTGAATTAAATGGTATTGCCTTCACAGGTTTCCAAAATTATTTTGCACAAAATCTGGAAGAAAGGCAGGAGGCCTCTCACTCAGACTGAGTTATGTCAGCAGAAAAATCACACGAACCATGATATTCCCCACACAACCACCTCACCCTACCACATAAATCCACAATTAACCCCTGAAACTCACTGCTGGAGGATGTTTTTGAAAATCAGCAGGATTGAAAGCAAGTTATATTTGAAGATGAGCAAGTCTCCAATTTCACCTCCAACTAAGCAAGACAAAAAGTTACTAAATTTCTGGCTTCAGGGTACGAATCAAACAGCAGAGCAAGGGAGAAACTCCTGTGTGCAAGCTGTATCACACTTAGAACAGACACTTCACGCCTTCACCTAGAACAAGAGGTAATAAGCAGTTTTGGTGACAGAGTAGCAGAATTGCTGAGCAGCTGGTGTGCTCTATAGGAAGAAATGCTCTCTTGTACACATAAACCAGTTAAGATCCAGGATCTCTAATGCAAGCTTACATGTGTTTCTATTAGGTGCTTTTGTCATTCAGTAGGGCATAACCTTGAAGTGACCTTCAGAAGCTAAGGAAAGAAAAAACAAGTAGATGTGCAGCACTAAAGGAAAATAAACATGATGCAGAAGCATGGGAAACACCTTCAAGCAATGGGGATGATGCCAACCCTTTTGATATAAAAATTCTTCTTCAACAAAGCTCTCCATCTGGTTTCTGTGTTGGGGCCAAAACCAGCAGGTTGTAATGAAGATTTTGCAGGTAATCTGGGAGACGAATCAGGCTCAAAGTGTGCATTTTTCACAATGACATTGCCAGGGCCTCAGGCTACATGGATGAGATGGCACCAGTGTGATGATATCTTCCATGCATCAAGGACTCTTATACAGAGGTGCACTCTTCAGATGAGGCTTTAGTCAGCACGGAAATGCAACCCCTTCTGGGTGTAAACAGCTGCTTTAGAACCTGGAGTCACTTAGGACAGATGGGCTGTATGACAGACTTAGCTGCTCTACTGGATCTCCTACCTCTAATTCCTTACTGGTTTTGGCAATTAATTCCTTCTTAATTAATGCAGACACAGAGCACTGGACTCTATCAAACTTAATTGAAGCTCACAGAAAGAATCCTGGTAGGATGAATGGACTTCAGTCTCCACATTCCAGTTCTGTCACATTCTCTCACAGACAGCCCATAAACAAGTACAACCCTTTGGGACAGTTGGTATCTCCACTATGCAGGAGTGTGAATGGCAAAGGCTGACTTCTTAAAAATTGAAAATCTTCATTGGCAAAAGGGTATTCCGCAGAAGGGGATGGTGCTGCATAGTACTCCAAACATTACAGACTCACCAGTATTTTTGAAGAATATATTCTGGTAAGACCCAGAAGTTGTCACAGCATGACCTGTCCCTTACTACCCTCTGGGGAAGGAAATGGATTTATTTAACCACCATTAACAGTGCCCTCCTCCTCCCTGCTTCACTTCATGCTCCCAATGACTAGATGTTTGTGTGCTGAGCATTTTTTTCCATCTCAAGAGGCTATTTAAACAACTCTGAAAACATCACAAATGTGCTCTGGTCCTAGAGGTTATCATGTTGTTCTGCCATGTGCTCCCTGGGAGATATTATCAGTGGTGTACTGACTGAAAGACAAACCAGCTTTACAGAGGCAGGTGTGATGGCGTCATGGAAAAAGCCTATTAAAAAAATGCGCCTCTGAAGCTCAAGGAGGACTGGATGAAAGTGATTCGTGGGCCTCTCCCTGCAATGTGTGCTTCTTCGCTCCCTCACTTGCTGGCATACGGAACAAGTTATGCAAACCGAGAACAGCTGCCTTGCTGCTTTTTCTCAGTAAGAAGCAACAGTTTGGGTTTCAAACGGTTATTGAGTTTACTGGATCTTTTTATTTTCCTGTTTCTGTTCTAGGTTAGGCTCATAGTAAATAGCCTAGCACTTTACTAGCAGCAGCCAGACATATATCACCAAGTTGCAAGATATTTTGACCTTTTCAGTGTCAACAGGTGCTCGTCTTTGCCAAGCAGCAGCAAACCCCATTGCCACAACTCCTACTCAGAGTCCTTTGAGCATGAAACAATGCAGCACTGCTTCCCTCCCTCCAAGACGATAATACCTTGTTCATCCATGACTCTCCACAGAAGACACAAGACAATTTCACAAATGCCAAAACCCTGAAATAGCTTTGTGAGGAAGAACCCGCTATTAGCCCATACTGGCTAGCGGCAGATACAGGAACAGAGTCAGTGTGGCATATGTTAAACCTTATGTTCCAAGGCTATGCAATACGTGTTGGTCATTTCTTTGACAAATCCCAGTTGTGTTTCTTAGACTCTGCCTTCCAGTTTGCTACTGAAAGAGAGCCTGGAAAAAGCCTCTTTTAGTAATTTTGCTACCCCAGTGGCATGACAGCCTCCATTCTGAAACATCCCAGAAATGGGTAAGCACCCTGCAATAATTTCACAAGGATTTATCCCTCCCTGGCTGAGCTGCAAACCCCTGCTAAACACTGTACCTATGTATTTGAAGAGTGCACTGCTGATTCCCGCCAGCAGGGAAAGGGTTATCAAGTCTCCAAGGCTTGCTGCTATGGGTGTGGCGACATTGTCTGGATTGATCCCAACTTTCCTTGCTCCAATGATCACACCAATCATCACCAGGCCTAGAGAAGACACAGAGCAGGCATTAGAGAATGCATCCCGCTTTGCTTCACCCCAGAGCTGTTGTTCTGGCTCCCACAGGGATGCGGGGTCTGGGAAAAGCAAGAAGCAGAGTGCCTGTGGCGGTACCATGCAGCTGGAAATTGGACGTCCCCCCACTGGAATTTGTCCTCCTGCTTTCACCAACCTGAAGGGCATGACTCTGCCCAAAGGCCCAGAAGCACACAAGCAAATTCCAGGGATCAAAGAAGATACCAGCAGGCAGCCCAAATGTAGAAGCTCCCCTCCTGAGCTGCCTAATCTTTGCTGCCTTGAAGCAGGACCAGGCACGAAGCACGTTCAAAGATAAGCACACAGCAGGCACGCAGCAGCCTCCTGGTGCCATCCCCTCCTTTGGATTCCACAGCACAAAGATATTTTCCATATTAGACCAAAATTTCTCTGAGTTTGAACCACCAAGGAGCAAAGAGCTTTCTTACAGGAGCCTGAATGAGCCTTTCGGCCCAGCCATCAGACTGACCCCTTGTGTCCCAGAGTCTTTGGGGCTGCTTTAATTTTTACTGGGTGGATGTTGATGCTGTGAGCAGTTTCAGGGTCAAGGGGTTATATAGGTGGCCCACATCACTTCTCTTACCCCTGTCCTCTGAGCTGCACCTGGAAAATTCAGCTGCATTTCAGCATCGTTGGAGAGGACAGAAGTTTTGCTTGCCCAGGCAGATTAATGAGCACAAACCACAAACTTTGATGAACACGTGGGAATCTCTGAGCCATCAGATCTCCCACAAGCCTGTGGAAGCGCTACCTGGGATAAACCCTGCCTGGCCAGCCCCCACTGCTGTGTGACTAGCAAGGGTAGCCTTGAGACAAGATGTGTTCCATTTCTGCAAAGTCCTCCTGTGGCTGACAGGATGCATCAAAGGAAGCCTGAGAAACAGTGGTTCCCTCCAGCTCACAACCCTTCTGTATCTGTTCACACAGGGCCAACAAAGCTGAGTGTGCACTGGAGCACCAGCTGTCCTTTAAGAAATGCTATATGGGCACCCTTCCTGATACAACATCCCTTATACAGAAACACATCCACACACAACATGGCATTCTCCATAAAAGCCCTTCCAGACACCAACACTCCCCTTCCCACAGCACAGCTCATGCTGTTTCCTTCCCTGATCATAAAAATACCAGCTTTCCATTGTGCACACCCACACAAAAGCTGCCTGTTACCATGTCCAGGGAAGAAACTAACACTAGCTGAGAACCTGTGACAGTAAGGCAGCAGTCTCTCCGTATCACACCTAGCAGGGAGATTGAGGGAAAGAGTTTAATGAAAGCTGGGCTGCTGTTTTTCTCTTTTAACAACTGCCTCATCCCATGTTTTTCATCTAAGGCGCCTACAAGCACCCTGTGACTCCAGCTTCAGGATATGCACTTGCTCTAACTTGTCCCTTCCATTTAGAAAATTTGCTGTATCCAACTCTGCCAGCTCCCTCTATCCAGGGTATCATGCTGCCCTCGTATGGCAGACCTAAAAACTGATCATCTTCAGGCAACACAGAGCAGTTCCTACCAACCAGCCCATCACGTTTCCCTTGCCAGGGGAATAGCCAGGGGAGTGGACTGCCTGGCTTGGAGCTCACAGCAGGCAGGCCACAGGGCTGGTCACAATCCTCCACACGGTGTTGGGTAATTCAAGTCCATCTCGAATGTGATCTGGAGCTGACTGCTAAAAGACCCTTCAGGACCCTGCTTTGTGCAAGGCATTAGCCCCTTCCCCCCTAGCAAAGGGCTAGTGTAGATAGTTAACATGTCACCCAAGACACGTGGAGAAAGTGTGTGCATGTGTGTGTACACCCAGGCATAGTATGTGGCATTTTTCATGTATCAGGTGAAGTGGGACATTTTGATTGCTGCTGTGGATGCTGAAAGCCAAGCGAACAACAGATCCTAAGAGAAGAGAAGAGAAGCAAAGGCAGGATGCAGAAGGGGTGGCAAGCAGCTAACACAGGACTAATGCTCCTTGCATCCCTCTTCCCTGTGCCAGACCAAAGGGATGTCAGCTGGGCCTTCCTGGCAGAAGAGACAGATTTTTCCACACCTGAGTGCTACATATTTGTTCTGAGGAACCGAAATGACTCACCGAGAGAAAGTGCAGCTATGAAGGCCGTGGTCACACTGCTGGCACACAGCACAGCAGCCTGGCTCAGCTCCACAGAGCCCTTCGAGATGGCTCCCAGGATCACAGCAGCAACAGCAGCCAGAAGTCCCACCACAGTTGCCTGGACCTGGGGGCCAAAAGACAGCTGGTGAGCAATCATCCACATATGCTCCCAGGCAGTCCTGGCTCCATATGACCACAGCATTTCCACCAGCTAAGCCTCGCAGATGCTGATTGCTTATGTATTTAAACAGCATGCCTGTAAGACTCCACCACATTAAAAAAAAAAGATCCTGACAAAGTTTGGATAAAAACTCTGGAGGTCTGCAAAAGGCAGATAACATTTCAGCAAAGGACACTGAATCCATCAGCAAAGGAATAGCCCTGGTCAACACAAAAATGGGCTCCCCATCAACACAGCTCTCCTAGCAAGCTGAAAAGCTGTGGAAGGAGATAAGGGAAAGCACACAGACACATGTTGCAAGCCCTGTGGCCTTGCCATATGCAACCTCTAGGCTGGTTGCTAGATTTTAACAAGCAGAAAGAGCTACAAGACTCACATTTCTCCCATCTCTCTTCTGCCCAAGGCTGATTCCCAAACAGTCAGTAAATGACAGGGTTTATCTAGGGGCTGTTGTGAAACAGGGCTTGTGCCTCAGCTCCCCATGTAAAAGGAGGTTTTTTTTCATTATTTCAGTTTGTCCATAAAGGCAATGAATGTCTAGATGTGTTTTGCAGCTAAACTACAAGCTCTAGGGCTACACAGAGTTTTATCGGAGTTCAAGTCCTAGGCGCTGCTTGGCTCTGTTGAGAATACTTGTCCCAAATCAACAGCTCAGAATTCAGCACCGCTGGGAACAGATGCTGTTGGGCTGCAACGTAGCAAGAGAAAAGTGCCTTTTTTCCTCTTCCAGCTGAAGTGACTCACCTGGATAAGGGCTAGATTGCAGGCAGCCATTTTCCATTGCTTCTGGGCATCATCCATCTGTCCAGTGTTAGCCTAGGAGCCAAGAGAGACACTCTAAAAATCTGTTCCTGTGGCAGAAGTGGCTGCTGAGGTCCCTGTGGGAAAGGGGCTGCTAAAGCCAGAAAGTTGCAGGTTGACATCTCCCAGCCTGCCCTGCACTTCTTGAGACATCTCCATCATGCTCCAGCCCAGAGTCCCAGGAGTATCAGAAGCTCACATGGAAGTAGAGAGACACTGCAGAACACTCGGCTGAAGGTGGGGTGGGCACATCCACCACATCCTGCACAGACCAAAATCTGAACAAATTAAACCATTTTTCCTCTTTTGTGCCCCCCAAACTGCTCTGCTAAGCACCAATTTCTCCCAGGACATGCAAAGACAAACAGACCCTAGTAAACAGAACCGCTCAGGGACATAGGAGAGATCAAATCCACAGTAGCAAAAGCTACTGCAGGTCCCAACAGGTCTCAGCTTCTCCTCCCAAGGTAGGATTTCTGGGAAGCCCTGGGTCTCTCAAGGATCAGTACCCACAGAAATGCAGTCCAATACTGAAGCTGACAGCTGTGGAGCCCTAGCTTTGTCTCCTTCATGTGTCACAGGGCCCCAGATATCGGCAACTGGCCACCCAGGGATTAATTCACCTTCAAAATGCAGATGGAAATTCTCTGTTCCAGTTACAAAATGAGGGCAAACACATTATTTTAACACTCACACACCACTAATTTCTATTTAGCAGAAAAGGGCATGTCTCATACACATACTGTGATTATATAAAAGCAGAATCTCCTGATGTCTCCTACTATTTCCCCCCCTCCCCACACACACACACCACCACCACCTTGTTAACACTTACAGCAGTAGAGAGCCTGGAAGCCAGCGTCATCTCAAGATTACCCTTCAGGCCAACCAAAGCAGGAACCAGGATAAAAACCTCGGTAATCGTTCGAAACACATCCCAGTGCTGGAAAAAAACCCAAAGCCAATGACTTTAGTTTGTGATGCTGACTAGTCCAATGCTGTTGCTTCAAAGAGGAGTGGGTTCCCATCTCACTACCTGCTCTGTAGGTGTCTGCTATGGGCAGATGTTACCATAGGCTAGTTGCATTTTGAGAGTGAAGAAAGGAATTTTTAGCTTGCAATATTCTTTCTGATCTCATGGACAGCAAACCACAGAGAATGAACTTTCTTCCTGAGGGCGGCAGAAGGTTTTGGAAAGCCACAAATTAAAATGTGCCTTTAGCATTAGCCAAGAACAACATGAAAAATAATTAGGCTTCACAAGCCAAATGGAATACAGCATGCTCTCCATCTTTTATGCTGACACTAGATATAGGAATGCCTATTGCTATCCAGACTCATAAGAACAAACACAAAGATCTGGAAAAGATCTAACAACAAAAAGTTGTGTCTGTCTTTTTTTAACAAATTTCTAACTAAGCATCTAAGACTGGCAGTGGGAGGGAAGGAGATTTTTGTATCTCTTCTCCACAGGCAGTTCCTAAATCTTCCTGTTACCTAGCATAGTCCCTGCACAGCTGGAAAAAGGATTTTGAATTAAGATATACCATAAACCTGAACCAATACCTTGATTATCACTGCTCTTCTGAAGCTGAACTGTACAAAGCTATTGAATCAGATGCAACAGTAGAAATTATCTGAAACCTTAAGAAACATTGTTGATTAACATGTCTTCTCTAATTCATCTACCATGCAGTGCCTTGGAACTCAATTCGTTCACCCCCTGTGCATTCAAGGATGTTGGCAAAGTCCCACAGTAGCCAGAGAGGCTCACATCAGGACGAAATTACAGAACAGAGCAGCTCACTATGAAGTAAAACCAACTAGCCCGACATCTAAGAGCAGAATACAAGAAAAAAAGAGCAGCTTCAAGGAGTCAGACCAAAGGTCCATCTAACGTATCCTTACCTCCACCATCAGCCAAATTCAGATGTATAAAATAAGAATTCACAAATGTAACAAGAAGACAGGGCAATTCTCCTGTGTATTTTCCAGCCTAAGAGCATCTGCCACAGAGTACTGAGCAGGGGTGGGGGGGATATTTCTGCACACTTGACAGTGTTCAAAGGATTTTTCTTTCAGGTACTAATCCAATCTCCCTCCTCCAACCCACTTACAATCTTGTGGCAAAATTTTCCATAGTTCAGCTACACATCATGTGAAGGATCAGCTTGTTCGTTAATTCTAACTTGTCACTAGCTAGTACCATGTGATGGTCCCCAATTTTGGCACTGAAGGACACAATGAACAACAGATCTCTGCCCACCTTTTCCACATCCACTGGTGTTCTATAAACCTGAAATTCCAGGAGGTTGGACAGACTCAGTAAATGTTGACACATTCAGCCGTCAGCCTGTTGGGAAATATATACAGGGTGTAACGGCTTGCTGTTTTGCTCTGGTTGTGCCATCGGAAGCTGTGGGAAGCTGGTGGGGTGGCTGTCTGCTGGGAAGACCTCACAGCTTCCTTCTGAATCTGGATGAATGAAAGTAGGGCTAAGCCAGCCCTGAGCACATGGTGCAAGACACCCCTTAGAGGTGCAGATAACAGGCAAAACATTATTATAATTATAAAAAGGCATATTTCCTGGCAGTGGTGACCTGGAAACAGGCACGTTTCAAAATGTTAAAAGTAAGTTACTGTTGGGTAAGTAACAGATGACACGAGAATAGTCACCTTATTTGACACACTACAATTTTGTTTGATTTTGTTAACATGGAATTTAAATACCTGAAAAAAACTAGGGGCGGACATCTCTTTTTAAAGATTCAAATTCCACTCTCTCCTGTCTCTTTAACTAAGAATAAAGATCCAAATACATCTTTGACACCTTCAAAAGAAAGAGGAGAAAAAACAGACTTCATAGTCACAATGTAAAAAAACCCAGTCATTTAAAACACACAGGTGTGCAGACATTCACATTTAAGACCGTGCATATTTGGCACATAAATAGACAGACAAATAAAAAGCAAGAGAAAAACTTAACTGTGTGTATTTTCTGTGCAGGTCACCTTTGGGAAAGATGACTTGATTACATCAATATAAGCTCCAATCTTTGTGATCATGATGAATTTTGCAGGTCTCAAGCCATCATAACAGAAGTTTCAGGAAGTAAGGTATGATTTTTTGGGACTCTACCTTACATATAATTACACTGAAAGGCTTTGAGCAATGAGTAAAGAATCACACAACTGTACTAATAAAAAAAACTGACTTAATTGCTTTCATTTGAGCCTCATTAGTGACTCACTAAGAGCCTGAGGACAGATTCATAATGATTTATAACAGGACTCCATCGCGTTCGCGACTGCAGAAATACAGAATAAACAGACAATCCCTGGGCACTGCCCTGCAGGACTGTCAGCAGGAAGAGCAGGTGAATGTGGCAGGCTAGAGCTGTGTGGGCAAGGAGCTGCCTGAATGAAAACAGCTGAATTAAGTCTAGGAAGCATCTCTGTCCCTTGAGATGAAAACTGGCCTAGAAGGAACAGAAACATTTCCTGCAGCACTGCAAACCCACACGGAAAGGGACTCTTTCCCACTTCAGGCCCCATTATGGAGTTACAGCCCTAAAGCTCAGCTTTGAAGAAACTTGGTTTCCCCATGATCCATGACAACCAGTTCCCACCTCAACTGGATCTACTCATGGGGTCCTATAGAGGAAGAGAGGCTGTGGTGTACTGAGACAGTCTCCCCAGCTGCAGTCCAGCTCTGCTGTCCCCCCTTACACTGTCCTCACAGTCCCAACCATATCCTGTTACCTCTCCAGAGCACCCATCCTGCCATGGCAATAGTTAAGAAACCTCAGAGGTTTTCCATTGCCCTGAGCAAGTCAACAGAAAGATCAAAAGATCCTGGACTATAAAATGCTAAAATCCTTTTCATTGCTAATCACCTCATGGGTTTTTATCAACATAGGACAGAGATATCTTATGTCTGTGACTTTTATTTGGACTGCGTCCCACTGCAGTGGGGTGGAAACAAAGAATGAAAGGGAAGCTTTCCTCTGGAATCCTCTGGTTTGAAATCTGATTGTCCAGTCTTAATATGATTCTTCACATTATTGTAAAAGAGTGAGCAAAACACTGCCAGGGCTCTGCATGGTCTACAACAATGCCAGCCAGTCTGGAATCCAGATCGATCAGCTGGCCAAGGATCACTGGAGCAGAGGCAGAAACATCCAGCAAGAAAAGACCCAGGCCATGCTACTGGCCCTGCACAGGGACTGAATCATCTGTACAACCAAGGGGAGAAAACAGCAAATGGCTATTTCTTTGGATATCCTTTTATTACAGTATGAGAGACCAGGTTTGAGCCTTGGAGTCAACTGAGCTAGACAAATCTTTCTTGTTGAATTTTTTTTTTTTTTTAATTCTTTGCTTCATCCCAGGACCTGTCAGAAGCTGCTAAAATCCTGAAAAGTTTGATAGGACACAAACAAGCAACTTCCACTTTGTTCTCCTCTTTACAAAAACACCAGCCCTGCAAACAAGAGTGCCAACTGGACTCCCAGCACAGAAACACTTTATTTCAAGATACTTCCTATGTAACAAAACAGGGGCAGCACCATTAAGCTCACTGTATGCTCTAAATGCCATCCTTAATCTTGCCCATATATTTACCTATCAATGGCAGACAGTGTTTCCTTAGAATGTTTTGCAGTGACTGCAAATAGGGCAAAGCATTCCTCAGCCAGACCATCCCCTGAAAAACAGTCAAATCACAGACTCCTGGACTAGAAAAACCTGTAGTTTCAGTAGTGTGACCCCTCATGATTATCAGTTGGAATCTTATGGTACCTGGCCTCAAGCAAACGAACTCAGTCTTAGGTTTTAGTTGGACAGGACAGTGAGTTTCTAGCTCTTACACTTATAGGAAGAAAAGATGAAAATATGCAGCTCAAAGTCAAAAAGGCACAGAGGAATAAATCCAAACCTTTAAAGGCTTTAAAGACATCTGGATTTTCCCAGCTACTGGGTTTGTTTTTAAATATGGGGTTGCTGATACCATGGCAGCTTACCTCACTAACATCTCTCCTACGCCAGCTGTGACTCTCAATGCACTAGCTCCCTCCTCTGGGAGCTGAACCTGCTAACTGATGGCTTCTGTTTCAACATATTTGGAAACACCTTCACCAAGAAGTACACTTCCTATTATTGTGCTTTATGCATGACCCCATTTTCAAGAGTCTAGTAAAGGAACACACAAAGCAGACTGCACTCTGATGTTTAACCATTCTATGATTCTGTGATTCTATGTAACGTAAGTATACATAGTTTATGTTTTCCATCAGTTTGGACCCACTTACATTTTTGAACAGAGCCCAATTTAAGCAAGTGCGTTCAATTTCTTTTAGACAAAGCCCTATTCACCTGCAAAGGATATGGAGTGGATATGTACTATGTCTTTATCCTTCTCTGAGATAACTGCTAACTATTAACATAACATCTTGGGTAGTTTGAGAACTCCTGTAATGCTGCAAGACAGGTCTGTACCTAAGCACAGCACAAGGTGGAGATGACAAACACAGCATAGTAACAGTGTGTGCCACTCCAGTTAACCCTTCTTGGATACTCCTACCATTCCCTTTAGTTCAACTTCTCTGCCTTCTTTGTTTCTTCCAGTGCAAAATGAAACAGCAACGTATTGTCTTCCCAAACACTCAAGTATCCATATTTAGCTCCTGCTGTGGTACTAATGCCAGAGAATCCAATGTACTCCAGTGAGCTCGGAGTGTAGGATGTATCCTTGGGAAACTCTGCCAGCCTTTTGATTTGTAAATCCACTGGCATGCGATGCCCAAACTAGATCAAATTTTGTATTTCTATTTGTGCCACTGGTACAAAGGAAAGACAGATAGGACAGATTCTGCTTGTGAGCACAATGGTGTAAATCCAGCAGCACTCCTTGGAAGTCAATGGAAGTTAGTCCAAATTTGCACCCACCTCAGAATCTGGCCAAGAAGCACTCTGCTTGTAGGCAATGCTAATCTTTTTATGCATGCATCTCATCACAGTATCTAAATGCCTTCTAGACCAAAGATTACATTAGATTGTTTGCAAAGAACTGAAAGCATAAACTCGCCTCTAAATGAGAGAAGTAGGAAGCAACTACCCTGACCTAGATCTCCCTATCAGCAATTTTTGAAGGAAGGAAAGAATAGCATGCAATAGGGGAATATGCCACAGTCTGATGCTGGTTGCTTTGTAGCAGTCATCACCAAAGTGTTTAGCTTGATACAGTAAAGGGAGCACCCAGTCTAATGCACCGAGGGCAGTGTCAGGCAGCCTGTCTGAAAGCCACTGTCCCGCTTTACAAGAAGCCCATGTACTGATCTAAAGAAGATGGATAGCATCTCTCCAGCACAGGAAAAGCCGACAGTCATCCTGCTGACTGGCTGCCAGGACTATGCACATTAAAAACAAAACTGCACAAATACGCAGTGTCAGTAAATTAGCCCACCTTCTCACCACAAAGTTGCCTAACCACATGTACCTACTTGAACAACATCCATCAAGAGGCCAGCAGCTACCATTCCCAAGCCAGCCAGAAGGAACGGCACAAAAACCTGGGAGGCAATGGAGAATGAAGTCTCTGGAAGAAATCCACTGGCCGACCTGGTCAACTTGCAGGTGAAACCTCTCAGCTTCTTGCCATGGAAGCACAGTTCCAATTGTAACTGGGTGACCACCATGGTCAAACACCATTACCCCATGCTCAGCAAGGCAAATGGGGGGAGATCAGGACATCAAAGAGACCCTCCTGGTAGCTCTCTTTGAAGTCAAAAGAAATGTTTTTCCTCAAACTACAGCAATGATGCCAAATTGCTTTAGCTTCTTCTTCTCCTCCAAGGAGCACGTCCAGAGGGTTGCAGCAAGGGTATCCTCCAAAATTGATTCAGCTGGGTTGAGCCCAGGTGGTAGCAAATTTGATGGGCACTCTTCCTCCAATTTATATCCAGAAGGGAATTAAAAAAGAGAAAAGAAGATTGCAGAGATGTCTGTGGACGAATAGAAACGAGCCCACACCCCATTCAGCTCCCACCACCTCGGTAAAAACCAGTAAGACCTGCTCAGGCTACAGCACTGAAAGAGTGACAGGTCACGCAAGAATCCCTCAGCGTGCTCAAACGCACTAGTGTCCTTTCTCCTCAGGTTACATTTCTTGTCAGACTGCAGCTCGCCTTTGATACGATGGTTTAATATGTAAGCCTGCTGTGAACCAGCCCCAGTTCCCTGACTCCCACCATAAGCAACATTGAACTTTTCTCACTGTTCCAAAGCTGAGGAGGTGGGGAGGTAACAACTGGGATCTGTTTTGCTCTTCTTCAAGGTGAAGAAAGGTCAAGGAAAACATGAGTCCATATTTTTTGCAGCTGACGATATTACGCAGGTCTCATCCCCAGGCAAGCGACACAACTAAACTGGCTGGTGAGAGAAGATCTGCTCCTCTAGACCCCAGCCCTTCTTGTCCCCTCCACGGTCTCCACGGGATGTAACGATCGGTCTATGACAGCTATACCTCTGAATGACTGGGTTTCAGGGGGAAAAAAAATAATACAGAGAACCAGCCAATAAGATTCAAAAGCGAACACCCTTATCTGCTGTCATCACTTCAACTTTCTGCTAGTTTGCAAAGGCCAAGATAAGAGTCATAGCCAGGGCTTATTTAAGGTAGCTCTGTAATCTCACTGCACTGCAGGCAAGGGAGAGAAAGGGTGAAGGTTTCCACAGCATGCTGTGAGCTGGTCTCCCGTCCTGAAATGAAACACATTGCTTCTGCATACTCCCAGGAGGATACTGTCTTTGAAAGAGGGGGGTCTCACCCCAGTGTTTCCATGGTCAAACGGCTGACACAAGGTGAAGAACTAGAGCTGCATCGTGGACACATACAGCCAAAGAATTTGTATCCTGCTGTTCAGCTTAAAGTCATGCACGAGGAAAAGGGAGTCAGGGAATTCTATTGGCGTTCCTTTCTAATAATTAATGTGGGCAAGCTAATTGGATCAGAGACTCCAAAATCTTTAAAAGGTTTAGGATGGAAGGATACAGGATTGGTTTAGTACATTGGCAACACAGCTTTTTCACTATTCAACCACAGGCTCAAATCCAGCTGTGTCCCAGTGAAGGCAAATAAGTGAAAGCAAGTATTCAAGTAGGCATTCAAAGCAGGTTTCTCAGTCCAGTTCAAATCCAATATTTAGATTGCATTGTCTTACTAACACTTTTTGGACTAATCAGCTCCTTTTCTGACACTCTGCAGAGGGACATAGAGATTAGTGGCTTGTGGACTCTGTCCTTGTGGCAGGGTCCCCAGCTTGGAGCTAAATGCATTGGCAGGGTTGGACAGAACAAGACATATTTTTGCCTTGCAGAGAAATAGGGAAGAGAGGAAGCTCTCGGCCATGTGAATGGTGTGTTTCTTTTGGTCTGAATTCACACAAACCAAAGCACAAAGCCTAATGGGCTTGATGGTACAGCAGATCTCTCTGCAAGCACAGCAGGGTGGAAAAGAAGCCCTAGCTAAGGATGGAAGACTGTCCTTTGCTGCTTTCTAGGTTGATATTTTGGTACAGCCCCCAAAGGCTTTTCCACCCTCAGCTGGCTTGATGTGTATGCATGTCTCTCCCACCTAACAATGGCCTGGTTAGCTAAAAGCTAACAGGGGAGTACATTTCAGCTTATCTAACTGAAAAAAAAAGAAAAAAAAAAAGGCCACAATAGATGGAAGAGGGAGGTTAATAAAAATCCTGTAATAATCACACATGACCCAACCTCTTTATACCAGCCAGGAACTGGCTATGACAGCATGAAGGCCCAGTTCTGGTTAGAAATTCACAGAAGTTTCAAGGAAATAAAGGACAGTTTCCCCAGTTTTTCAAAGGTCTGATAATGTGCATACTTAGTCCCACATGCCACTGTATCTTCCAACTGGATTGCTGACAGGCAGAAGCATTAATGTAAAGGAAATCTTAATGAGCCTGGATGACTCAAATGCCATTAAAAAACACAACAGCAACACATCCTGTACTAAAGCGTTAGCCTGGCAGGGTTTCTGAGTTTATCACGCTCCGGCTCTCTCCGTTTCTAAGCAAGCACCATAAAAAGCCTTCAACCAATGAATCAACATGCAGAGAAGGTAATTGGTTCAGGTGACCTGTATGTGTACACTGGGTCATTTTATTATGCATTTAAGGAGCCTCTGATAAAGATGTCAGCAAAGAGATGTATCATATTTTCCTGGCAAAGAGATATACCGTATTTGTCTGCAAAGAGAAGCATCAGGCTAGAGAAGAAAGAGAGAGCTGCTGAACAACAGGAACAAGATTGTAACTAGCTGAGAAAAAAACCTAAACCACATCATGGCTGCAACACTCATCGTGGCAAATCTCAGGGAGGTACAGCAAAACTGCTGCCCTTCTCTGCACACAAATACATTCCATCCCTACTCTAGTGAACTGCCCAACAGGTAACATTGTCCTGGTGGAGCCAAAGCCCCTTTGGTGGGCCCTGACCTTGATCTATGGCCTCCACCCACTGCCACAGTATTAAAAAAAAAAANTGCAAGTGGCAAAGAGCACCTTTTCTGACATATCCTATCATCCCTGCAAAGAAGGGACAGGGAATGTGCTTACAACATGGCAGTGTTAGCAACAGACTGCTATTCTGACATCTGAGACTTGGGGGAGGACAAAGCTTTTCAGGGACCAGTTGCTGAGGTACTATCACTCCTGATTCTGCTAGATTCTCTGTTGGATCAGGCTGTGTATTTTTGTTTACCTTGCTCCTCCCTTCCCCATTTTAGAATAGGGCAAAAAACAGAATTTACGTGTAGACACTAAGAGCAAGCAGATGGAAAGTGCACAGGGCCCAGAGCCTCGAAGCATCTCCTGCTGCCCCATGGAACAGAGCAGCGGCCAGGACTGGCTCAGAAAGGAAGGCCAGGTTTTGGCAGCATTAAGTCCATGATGAGAAGTTCTTGAGTAGTCTCCACCACAGTCATCGTGCATGAACAGTCACTGTGCTAACTACCAAAGGCCTGCTTTTCCTGTGAGATGTTGCATGGGTTGATTTCCCAGGCTCTAAGCACTAACATGAAAGCTCTTTGTGAGCCCTTGATATGCCTAAAACAGAAAGCAGACTTCTGTGGTTTCAGAGGAGTGTGAGGTTTGCTTCACATTCTGTTCATATTAGTGACCCAGTAAAAAAAAAGACAAACTCTAAGGGAAGAACACTGAAACAAAAACACTCCTTCAAACATCATAAACCCATCTGCAATCTATTTCATGCTTTAATACCTCACAGTAGGAGGTCATATGCATTTAATCTCAGACATCCACAGGAAGGGGCAGGTCTGAACAGTTTAAAAAATAAAAATGAAAGGGCTGCTCAAGGCTCAAGATACCCTGAATGATGTCTAAGGCGACAAAAAGTAGTTTGCCACCGGGTTCTGGATTTTTCTTGGTGTTTTCTGATCTGGCTAGATATTGTGATGGGTAGTGAGTATGTGCTAAGGTCAGTTAAGGATACTGTGTCACTCTTAAGTCTTTATAGTTCTTCTAGCTTAAGGAGATCAGCCTGGGGGCTAATAGCAAAAGAACACAGCTCCAGATTTGTGAAAGCCGTCAATGCAAACACAGTGGTTTCAGAGTCACTGTATCAGGTAGGTCAGGGCAGTCTGACAACAGCTAGCTAGTCAAATAACAAGGGTTAACAAAAAGGCACGCAGCAGTTAGAGTCAGGTAGAATGCAAAGGTAAAGCAATTTATAATCTGGAAATTAATTGTAGCTTTAAACTAACTAAAATTAGGTGCTCATCCCTACCTTAAAGTTCTGTATTGTTACACCATTGGAGCAAAGGTCTGGTCCGGACTGCCACAGAATCAGAAATTGGACTGGAATAAGACTCAAGGGTTTGAGTCATCTGCTACAAGGCATTAGAAAAGGATGTGGTGAGCAGGCTGGGCTGGGTTGGGCTGGTTGCATGAAGCATTAACACTGCTGGGCTGTATGGCTCCTTATGCAATAAAGCAGGGGATGCAGGACTATCCAGAGCTACATCCAGTGATACAGCTGTATCTGCTCTAAGAAGGTGCTATCCCAATACAGCTCAGCCACCCTCTTCCCAGGAGCAAGGTAAGATCTTCACACAGGACTGAATCTTCTTACAGAGATGCCTCAGATCCTTTACTTTTTCGTACCATGTTGTCTTTTATCTCCAGAGAAGAAAAAGGGGCAGAAAAACACCACACGTTGTCACCTGAGAGTTGCACATAATAGCTGACTTTGAAGGGCACATTGCCATGTGAAACTGCTGCAAATCCTCCTTTACTTTGCCATCCCCAGCGCAAACCCCCTGCTCGTGAAGAAAAGCCCCCCACCTATCCCATGCCAGGTACATCAGATCAGTTTCTTTCCCTTACCTGAACATAATCCAAAACCACGCCTGCCAAGACCATGCCAAGCCCCGCAAGGAGATACGGCAGGAGCACTTGCAGGCAAATTGCGATGGCTGACTCTTCCCGTGACTTTGCCACTTTCTCCTCAGCCAACAGCTTCTGCTGTGCACGCAGAGGGACATCCTCTGCCTCCTGGCTGCCAAGTCGTCTCTTTCTGTGTTTACCCCCTGCTCTTTGCTTTGCGCCTGGATCGCTCTCCATTCCTAGTCCGTCCCTCTTTTCTCCTATGTCAAACTTCCTCACCTTTCACGGTGGCTTTCTTGAATCAGAGAGTTTTTCTGAAAAGCAAAATCAGAACCAATGAGATAATAAAAACAGGCACCAGATAGGGTCAGAGACAGGAAATCTTTCGGTATTTTGCCCACTCCACTAACCTGAAGGCAAACTACCAACTACTCCCAACACCCTAGAAGCTTGGCTGACTCAAACACTAGTAATTCAGCTTACCTTCAACTTTGTATAGTGTAAAACCAATCTCCCTTCCTGTAATTGCACCTCTTTCTAGTCCTGTGTTGATGCTGGAGTGCTTGTTGGGCATCCTGGCTCTCACCCTAAGAATGCCTAGAAGGATGCAGAAGATGCTGCACACGGCCTGAATTCTGGACCCAACAGCTCTCACACTGGGAGTCAGGAGAACTGAGGAGCCCAGCAGAATCCAACCCTTTTTAGGGTCTAAACCCTAGCCATGAAGTAGTTCACATCTTAGCACCCTGCAGTCCAGCAAAGGACTAGCATACCTAGCAGAGCACAGGTGTGTGCATAGTACCTGGCACCAGGTAGTCACCAGGTAGTCCAGCACTTCTCGTTAACGAGATAATTCTTTGATCTTTCTAATCTGAATACTTTTTCTTCCTTTTGTGCCTCAGTTGACACGCATGCACTATGTGACTCATCTGTCTACAGAGAAGTTGCCACAACCCTGCAGCATCTTATAAGAAAAAACAAACATGCAGAATTGTTACCAGTCACTCTTTTCCTGCCATCACCCTTTTCTCCATATAACCGCTGTTCATCCTACCTGCCCTACTGCTGGCCCAGGCAGTGCCTCAAATCTCTCCATCACCTCCTGCCGGCGTTCATCCGGCTTAACTGCTGGCAGACGTTCTCTGATGCTCCCATTCTCAGGATGGGCCCCTAACACCCTAGGCCCCCGCACTATCACCCCAGGTAAGACCAAGCCTCTTCTTGCCCAACATCTGGGGAGCGGAGGAAACAGCCAGGAGGCCCCAATCACGGCCGGGGCGGGGGAGGAGGAAGGAGGGATGGATAAAACAAAGTGCCCCCTCTGCCAGGGAAGCAAACCCGGCCCCCGTCCTCCCCAGCGCTCACCGGCTCCTGCCCGGGGCTGTGCCCGCAGGGCCGCCGCCGGGGCNGGGCGGGCCGCCCCCAGCGCCGTGCAGGCAGCGGGGATCGCGTCCCGGCCGCTCTCCGCAGGCCGGCAGCTGCTGCAAGCCATCCACGCTATCATCATCATCATTATTATACCCAGAGGGGACAGCTCGGAGGGGCGGGGGTGGAGAGGTCCCGCCACGGACGGCTCCTGTGTGGGCAGCGGTTCCGGGGTACCGGGAGCACCTCCTGCTGCCCCCCCTGGGACGTGCCTAAGCTCCTA